>CM055277.1:15295718-15895718 GCA_029237695.1 Conchocele bisecta
TACACAAACTCTGTACCCTATATAGACAGGGTTCCCACACAGAAGCTGATATAAAATTCCTTAACATTTCCATGACATTTTCCTGACAAAATGCCATTTTTCCCTGACAAAAAAGAGCGACGTCATTAACTGAAATGTGTGGTATTAATTGCTGCAAGATCAAAGCCTTAACATGTGAACTCTAAATTAACGTTGACCTTCATATCCTCCCCTTTTCAACCCTAACTACCTTTTTGGATGTACAGGTATTTTGTTAATTTTGTGCACGATCGCTGGCTACATGTGAAGAATAAAAAACAGGAATTCCATATACTTAAACGTATATCTAACTTTTCTTCAGAAAGAATAACATGTGATTCTATCTCATGTCACATGTATCTGTGTTTGTTTCACACATGTAACATCATTACCATTGGCATTAAAGGTAAACATACATGTACTTGTATACATTGTTTTACTTAACAAATGTATCAAGTTCAGGATATTTAAAACTTATCAGGTATCAATTGTGCTTTCGTTACCATTATGGTATTGGGTATTGTTACATGGTTTCCGTTGTTTGCACATACACATATGTGCAAACATATAGCCCGTGCTGTTTGCACATGGCTTTAGGCAATGCTCATTCCGGGGCCGCGCGTAATGGAAGTGGCTTCATGACGTCACTACGCGGAAGTGCCTTCATGACGTCATTACTTCATGACGTTCATGACGCGGCCCCGGAATATGAATACCGAAAATTATCTACGTGAATGGGACGATTTATAAAAGTACTGAAAATACTGAATATAATGCTCAAATTACATCAGTGTTTTGTTGGAAATGTAACAATAACGTTTGATCATGTCCAGCCGTGTGCAAACGTTTGCTGTGGCCTTGGAACTGTTTGAACCCGCGGCCTGCGGCCTTGGGGTTCAAACAGTTCCCTCGGGCCACATCAAACGTTTGCACACGGCTGGACATGATCAAACCTTATAATTAATATATACACTTGACTTTAATAAATGCTTCATAACAGTCATGTCACTGATGTGATAATTTATATGAATATAACATATGTGAATATTGTCTTGTTACTGTATACTATATGGAGCACTGAGTTGCCTCCCCCATCTTTGTATATACAAGACATTGAAGAGTTTCACCACTTTGTGTGTTTGACACATACAGCAAATAATACGACAGTAAACCAAATAAAATTTGGTGCAATACATAAATATTACGCCAGCATCTATACAGAAGACGAGATATCGGAGCATCATCTTTCCCATCAATCTCAAAAAAATTGTCAATGTGTAAACTTTCAAATTTGATGCACATCCTATGTTACTGTACACGTTACCCATAGGTAAAGCCATATTTACTCGCATAGTAGGCGACTATACACCAGGGACAATACACTCAAGTAACTGCTTACATGTCACTGGATTTGATAGCTAATAACAAAATACAGTAGTGGGTATATATGGTATGTGTTGTGTGATGTGCCAGGTAAAAGTGAAACACTGTGCGATTGTCTGTGTATGAAGCTATTTATATGGTGGTTCATGTTGTTAAAAACACAGGAACAAACCTGTCCAGAAAACTGACATTTGTTACAGTTTGGTGTAATATAATTGATAGGAGTCCGTTCTCTTGGCTTTTCTACATGTGATTAACTACATTATATCATATGTTCTACTTCACATTTTGAGTTCTTTGTCAAACGGCAGAACGGGTGAAACTGGCTGATGGCTGTAACACACAAAGATGGCCGACTTGGCCACCCCATGTGCCGTATAGGATACAGTAACGAGGCAGTGTTTACATATATGACATGTATATATATATATATATATATATATATATATATATATGGGCCGCGCTCTGTGAAAACCAGCCTTAATGACAACGTCATGAAAGCCTGAAAATGACGTCGCAAAGTTACGCTTAAATTCGGATTTTGACACTTGAAATAGTTGCGTCATTGCAATAAGTTGACGTTGTCCGATTTATAACCGTAAGCTTTACTATTTGTGGATCACAAACATTTTAATGCTGGATACGCGTAGCAGAACTTTACAGTTGTTTCCATAGTGGTTCAGACAGTTGTCTGTTTTTTCGGTTTCCTTCAAGGAAACACGTAGTGATTTTGTCGATTATTTATAATATATGGACGACTTGTGCGCTGACATTTGAAACTAAATAACCATACAACCGGTAATTTTTAGATAACACCATGATCACAGAATCAGTATCATGTAACAAATAGAACTGGGCACATGGCTTACTTTGTTTAATTGACTATTTCGCCTGTGGAATGTTTCAAAAATCAACATAAAAATAATTTTTGGAAATTTTCAGAAAAATAAGCGTATCACAGATGTAAAATTATGGTAGTGCCAAAATATACGCCATGATATCGCATCATGGTGACACTGGGCCAAACATGTTTTAGTATTTCGTGTGTTGGTATTGTGTCACATGCATATTTACTGCGACACAATAATCATGATAATTGTAATACATAATTGTAGCCACCAATGACGTTTGTTTGTTTATTGGTGTTTAACGGCCTATCAACAGCTAAGGTCATGTAAGGCCGGGCAAACGGGTTCAATCCCATTTTAACCTGATGCATTGGGGGGGGGGGGGGGGGGGGGGGGAATCCCAAAATCAGAATATTTACATCGAGATAATATATATTCAGCCCTGAAATTAGAATAATCTGACCTGGTGCCAGGTCCATGCCACACCAGTCAGTCACTTGGTCCCTTCCCCAAAAATAGGATTACAAATAATCGTAATACTCGATAAGGGGTATAACCAGATTCAACTGTCACATACAAAATGCCAAAAACGTATATGAGGGTCAAACCAGGTCTCCAGTCGGAATTCCGGTAAGGATGAACCCCGATCGTTAAATTACCCATCGTATTCTCCCACCTGCCACCTGCCCCCCACCACCAAGGACGTAGCCTACTGATTTCTATCTGTATCTGCTACCACTTACGTGTACGGTGTCACATAATATTTAGCGACTTTCACAAATATCACATTGAATCAGCCGTACGATTGCCGTTTGATAACAATGTATATATTCTTTAAAATGACCACTTGTAAATATGGTTATATGAATGTATAGTAATATTTACTAGTATATTTGCAATCATTGCAGACACTGATCAGACTGCACAGATGCACAGGTCTCCAACATTTACACATTTAAGAAGTCCGACTTTGCCAGATTGTTGTTAATTTTCTTACATTGTACTACATAGTATTAAATAATACACGTCTGCGTGCTTTGTCCGTTATCAAAGAGCCGTTTTAGTCGGAGGCGTGTAAATTCAAATTAGCCACTTCGAACAATAGTCGCAGGGTGTGGAGCGTCATTTCAACACAATCAATGTTGTGATCGGGACAAATTAAGTGTGTAAATCACTGACTGTGTTATAGTGTGCAGTTACTATGCAAAATACATGTAAGGAGCTTTTTTGGGGGCGGATCCAGGATTTCAGGTTAGGGTGGGGTGGGGGGTGGCGGGACTTCTTAATTGAAATAGTTTACTATACTTTCGAACTAGCACCATTTGTTCGTCGACCAAGCGGAGCTGGGGAGACTGCTAGGTGGGTCCGGCGGTATGCCCTCCGGAATATGTTCGATATTTACACCCCATTTTGCTGCGTTATGGCGCATTTTAGAGCAAACATATCTTTACTTGCCAAATTTTAGGGGTGGGGGCGCCGGGTTTTCCCGTACGTGAATCCGCCCTTGTTTTTAGCATGACTGTGTCTTTGTTTAGAAAGGCGCTGAATGTACTTTTTCTGAAACACAACAAAACTAAATTGCACATTTCATTTTCAAATTAATTATTCCCGACGAGAGAATATACTGCCGGTATTTTTATCGGGACATGTAACAATTATACCAACCATGTATGTTACATCTCCACATTTTCCCGGCAGTGGCGGTGGTGGCCAGTCGTTGGGGGTCAGCGCAGCATTTCCCCATATACCTGATACCTACTAGTACGGGGTACATGTACATTAGCCCATCCGCCTGTCATATTGGCTACACAGGAAAATGTTCTTCCCGCTTTCTGAGATGTAAATTTAATTCCGAGAGTCGGGGGATTGACAGTCAATTTTTATTGTGTTTAAAAATGCCCGGGGGTGTCCGATTACCCTCTAGACCCCATCGGGCGCTGTAGTCATTGATATGTGCAGCCATAGACCTATCCACATTCTGGTCATTCATTTCTACAGAAAAAAAATGCATTTGTTTCAATCACCGATACGATGTGCAAATAATTTACAATTTCCAACACCAGTAGCCTATTTCACGAACCTCCGTTAGTCCACTAAACTCGGTTAGTCTTCTAAACTTCAGGCCGTTAGTCTACTAACGGGAAAAAACGCATTTCACGAACACGTTAGTCGACTAAGCAAAGTCTACTTTGCTTAGCCTCCTCGTTAGTCGGCTAAACTTTCGGTTAGTCTACTAAGCAAAATAGCAAACGACGGAATTCCAAGATGGCGGCGCCCACGGTTGTTTTGAACGTGGCTTACAAAATCATTCGTGAAATGCAAACATGTCAACAAGTTTAGCAGACTATGGTTAGTCGACTAAACTTAAGTTTAGTCTGCTAACAGTTTAGTCGACTAACGGAGGTTCGTGAAATAGGCTACTGGAATGCATTTTTTTTTTTTTTTGGTCTTTGGTGACGTATTGTCTAAATCAATAAATGACGTCACAATTAACTGTAAATTACGTCAATTCTGAAATAATTACAATGTATTATGATAGATTTAAAATCGATAGTTGTTCGTTTGTTTTGTTCTCTACATGTATATATCATAGTTTTATTCTGATGAATGTTTGATAGTATACATACTAACACTTGTAGATAAATTTAGTGTAACTTAGAAGCAAATACAGTTTACAGCAAGCACAGTCAATGAGTCTATGAACACTAATTTCAACTGTAGGCTGTTGAGTTGCATTGTACAATAACGTCATTTTCTCGATGATGTTACGTTTTTTTTTTCGTGCGTGATTCACATGGTGCTACAAAAAATGAGATAAAACAAAAACGATTAAACATAATTGCATTTTCTTTCAGAACATTGTTTTTGAAAGGTGTCCGCATCAGAAAATATAAAAAAGTGAAAATCAAAAATTGTGTCATTAAAAGATAGGAACGGACTCGTTGGGTTCATATTAAATTAATAAATAATTTCGAAATAACACGAACGCGGTAGATGACGTCACGAAAAAAAAACGATCAATGCCATTACTAAACAAGATGTTTAGCCCATCGCGCCGTCGATAACGCACCCCCCCCCCCCCCCCCCCCCCCCCCCCCCCCCCCCGCCCCCCACCCCCCCCCCCCCCCCCCCCCCCCCCCCCCCCCCCTCCCCCTAAATTAATTCCAGCGTACGGGTCTGGTATTTGACACTCTTTGAGATGTGAAATATGGTTCACTATCTTGCTAAACCTGGCATATTGTCTCTGTCACCAGTATAGAGCTGGATCAGTTTTGTAAAAGCAGCAGTCTGATAATTGTATGCACAATTTGCATTCTGATCAGGATCTGGCTTGTTTACCTTTCCATCAATGAAACACATGTCCTGCTTCTACGCGTTCTAAGCAATATATATCGTTACCAGGCTACATAAGTGTGATATTTGATCATGAGCTATACTGGTTACAAATCCCAAAACCCCATTTCTCCAATCACAGCCACAAATGTGTAGTCCCCTTTAAACACCTCGAGGGACAGATACGCTTTATGTGGAGCGCCGTGGCGTAATGGTTAGTGTGTCGGACTACTGATCCAAGGGTCGAGCCTGACTAGCGGCGTGCGTTGTGTCCTTGAGCAAGACACTCTATCCACACTGCTCCAGTTCACCCAGCTGTAAATGGGTACCGATAATTCGTAGTTGCTCTGTAAATACGAATTACCGACTTCTCTCAAAAAAATCTCTACCTCCGTTTTTTCTCCCATTCTTGGGAGACGGCATGCAAGGTGCAAATGTATCAGTTTTGGGTAATGTGTTATTCTCCTTTAAGGCGGCCCATATATATTCCATCACATTTACGAATCTATCTTTGAATCAAACGATGATCAGGTATATAGTTGGTCATTAAAGTTATAAACCAAAGTCATTTCATTTTTTCAGCATACGGGCATGGAAGGTCCTAGAGCCATTCCCGCCCTAAAATATAATCACGGAACTGAACTGAATTTCTCAGCAAAAGAAGGATTAACAATACAAATACAGTTAAGTCTATGCAATTGTTATTCTTCTATTATGGCCAGTTAGTATACATTTATATTTTTTTATTGAAGGAAATACTGAACATGGTGTTGTTACAGAGATTTGCAATTTGGTTAATAATTAGCGAAGAATTAAGATGATTAACAACGAAAAAGTTGTCACAGGGGCATAATAAAAGGTATGAATTTGAATGCAATAAAGTGAGTAACATGAGAAGGCTGTCAGTTTTCACAACCATATGAAGGTCAAAAAGGTCTAGGTCATGTTAATGGCAGCATGAGTGTGTTCCAAATGCTCACATGTATCACGTGTCCAAATATTGAAGCAATCCACCAAGTAATATTAATGTTATACTATGATGAAGAAACTTGTACAAACTTTTTGACGCAGAAAATGGCTAAGTGTTTCCCCAAAAATGTGAAGGTACAAAAGGCCAAGGTCATGTTAATGGGGGTATGAATGTGTTCTGAATGTTAACATATATCAAGTGTCCAAATATTGAAGCAATCCGTCAAGTAATATTAAAGTTATACCTTGATGACGAAGCTTGCACAACCTTTTGACATTTCGGACGACGGAAAAATCTGTGACTATAGTCGCGACTTCTGCTAAAGCAGGCGCGACAATAAACTATAACCTTTCATCTTACTATTAATTAAACATATTTTCACCACATCCAGCAGCAATTTAATGTCAACATTATGTTATTTGATCTCAAAACTGCCTTAGCCATATAGCTGCAGGTTTACAAACTAGATGGCCGCGGCCTGCATGTCGCGCCTTGTGGCGAGGCATGGACACTAAAATAAAAATATAGTATAACGAAAAAAAAAACACCAAAAAACTTAACCAAAAAACTTAACCAAAAACTTTAACCAAAAAATTAACCAAAAACTTCAAAGTAATTTGACCTTGACATTGGGCACAGGGGCCGCACGGGAGGGGGTAGAATGAAAATATAGATGATGATAAACACCCATGTGAAGTTTCAAGGTAATGGGCAAAGCATTGAAGAGATATAGTATAACAAAAAAACTTTAAAACCAAAAAACAAAAAACTTAACCAAAAACTTTAACCAAAACAAAAAACTTAACCAAAAACTTATTCAAAGTAATTTGACCTTGACATTGGGCACAGGGGCCACACTGGAGGGGGGTAGACTGAAAATATAGATGATGATAAACACCCATGTGAAGTTTCAAGGAAATGGGCAAAGCAGTTGCAGAGATATAGTATAACGAAAAACTTTAACCAAAAAACTTAACCAAAAACCTTAACCAAAAACTTTAACCAAAAAACTTAACCAAAAAACATAACCAAAAACTTTAACCAAAGAACTTAACCAAAAACTTCAAAGTAATTTGACCTTGACATTGGGCACAGGGGCCGCACAGGAGGGGTAGAATGAAAATATAGATGATGATAAACACCCATATGAAGTTTCAAGGTAATGGGCAAAGCAGTTGCAGAGATATAGTATAACGAAAAACTTTTAACCAAAAAACTTAACCAAAAAACTTAACCAAAAACTTTAACCAAAAAACTTAACCAAAAAACTTAACCAAAAACTTTAACCAAAGAACTTAACCAAAAACTTTAACCAAAAAACTTAACCAAACAACTTAACCAAAAAATACTTAACCAAAAACTTTAACCAAAGAACTTAACCAAAAATAAAACTTTAACCAAAAAACTTAACCAAACAACTTAACCAAAAACTTTAACCGGACACACGTACATACGTACGTACGCCAAACGGCCGACTATATCGCGCTTTCCGCAAGCGGGCGCGACAAAAAATCACAGATCTTGGGATTTCAAATTTCCCTGACAAAAATCAAAATTCCCCGACATTTCCCTGACCTTGAATTTCCCTGATTTTTCCCTGACGCGTGGGAACCCTGATAGAATTGTATACAAACATGTAGAAAAAGTTAAAAAGGGGATATTTTTGTTAAAAACTATTTTTTCGGCAAAACTAAAAAATATTTTTTCACAAAGGTGCACATCTTCAATATGTGTAGAAGACGTGTGTATAGTTTCAGATCGATCGACTGAACGGTTTCGGAGGAGTTGTGTACACAAACTCTGTACCCTATATAGAATTGTATACAAAAATGTAGCAAAAATGGCTAAGTTAAAAAGGTGATATTTTTGTTAAAAAATATTTTTTTCGGCATAAAAACACAAAGGTGCACATCTTCAAGTTGTGTACACACACTATGCACTTTTTCTGTCCGCCGTCCGCCCGCACACCCACCCGCGGAAAAACATAATACGTACCGTTTTCTAAAAACGGTCATATAAAAAGGGGTGTTTTTGCTCTCAAAAATATGAAAATTACTTGCAACAAGAGTGCCGTAAGTCACAAAATACGCCCGTCGAATATGGGCCAGACAGCAAGATGCAGAAATGTGAAGCTGTCACCAAGGCAAGAAACATTAATGAGAATTTGAAACTCTATAGCATTATTTCTTCATCTCGTGCTAAACATGTATACTAATTTAGGCAGAGATGTGTAAAGTTGAAATGATATAGAATTTGGATACAAAAATGTAGAAAAAATGGCTAAGTTAAAAAGGTGATAATTTTGTTAAAAAATATTTTTTCGACATAAATTTACTAGCATCGAAAGATTACCACGCGACTTGGAAAAAAATTACAAAAGTCTAAAGGCTACTGAATTACAAGCATGGTTGCTATTCTATGCAGTGCCATGTTTAGTTGGAATTCTGCCTGAGATATATCTAGCACACTTTTCATGCTTTTCTGAGGCACTGTACATTCTCCTAGGAGATCAAATTACCCCAACTAGCTTGCAGAGAGCAGAACACCTGTTAGACCAGTTTTACACATCATTTGCAGAACTGTATGGGGCAGGAAGCTGTGGACTAAATGTGCACAACACATGTGTTCATTTAGTCCATTACGTGAAACTATGGGGCCCACTTTGGGCCTGGAGCTGCTTTGGTTTTGAAGATAACAATGCTATGTTACTGCAGGCTGTACATGGAACGGGTGTGGTTACGAAACAAATAATGCGGTATAAACAAGTAGATGCTACATTGCGCAGAAAATCTGTTAATGAAATTAGATCAAAAATGTGGAAAACAACCTACAAAGCAGAAAACTGTGAAGTTTCTGGGAAAATGACAATATTTGAAAATCATGGAACTGACGATTTACTTGTAAAACTGGGTGTTGACAGTGATAAGGATGTGAAACAAATTTCTAGGATTAGTGTCAATGGCCATCAATTCTGTTCCTTGAGATACACACGAATGAAGAAGCGAGCCTGTAGCTATGTCTTATATGAAGATAGTAAGGTGGGATGTGTAAAGTACTTTGTTATCATTACAGATTCAGGTACCGTTTATGCAGTTCTTGAGCAATATGACCCTTGTGAAGAAGTTCAAATTTCTGACTTACCTGCTGGAAAACATCTTGTACCAGTGAAAGCTACTGGTACTGTAGATGTGATACCTGCTGACAGCTTAATTGATACACTTGTGTACATAAAAGTGTGCCCTGGATTAAGTGCATGTGTTGCCCTGATGCCCAGCACTCACGGACATGTCATATTCAAATAATAACTACCGGGAAACATTGTTTTACAGTTAATTGTGTTTAGCTGATTCCATGGTGTCAGTCTTTCCAATTTATAAATATTATTTAATAGCTCACCTGACCTGAATACATGTATGATTAATTTGTATGTCCCACCACAAGAGTGGAGGGGGGATTTACCCTTGTCCGTCAGTCAGGAAAACTTAACTTTTGTGGGAGTTTGCTATAATTTCTGACCATCTTTTCTTGGATATTTGCTTCAATCTTTTACTAACAAAGCAGCAAGTGGGGCATCCATGTTCTATGAAAACAAAATACTAGTTATTATTTATATTTATACAGCATTTCATGAGCACAAGTGTTTTTGAACCATAACCAAGAATCTAAATTGTTCACAAATCTGCAGGTCTAGAACTAATCTCAGTTCTTGAACCTGAGGAACCAAAGTTCAAGAACTTGTATGAACAGTTCTAGAACAAATATCAGTTTCTTGAACAAAATCGTTCTTGACTTGTTCTTGAACAAAAATCAGTTCTTGATCTTGGTTCTGAAACCCAAGTTCAAGAACTAAATGAACTGTTCTAGAACGAATCTCATTTCTTGAACAGTTCTTGGACTTGTATCAGTTCTTGAACCCAAGTTCAAGAACTTTAATGAACTGTTCTAGAACTAATCTCATTTCTTGAACAGTTCTAGAACTCTCATCAGTTCTTGAACCTAGTTCAAGAACTTGAATGAACAGTTCTAGAACTGATGTCAGTTCTTGAATTGTTCTAGAACTAATATCAGTTCTTGAACTCAAGTTCAAGAACTTGAATCCTAGTTCAAGAACTTAAATTATAGTTCAAGAACAGTTATTCATGTTCTAGAACAGTTCTAGAACATTCTAGAACGTTCTAGAACTTCTAGAACTTTTTTCGCAGGGGAAACACCGGTTTCGGAGGAGTTGTGTACACAAACTATGCACTTTTTCTGTATATAGAATTGTATAGAACAAGAGTTGTCAGAAGACAACGAAGCTCGCCTGTTGGCAGCCTTCACTCAAACTTGGCACAGTTGCATAACAAACATGAATATTATATATAATTGACCTTGGGTTAAGGGGCGTGCGGTGGACCTTGACATTGAGGTCAGTGGTGCAAGGTGGGTCGTGGGTTTGATATAGCATGATATAGCATATTAAGATGAATGCATGTATGAAATATCAATGCGCTCCCTGAAAACAGAAGTAAAACAAAATTTAACCCAACGTTAAGTTTATGAACGCACTAAGTTGGTGATTTTCTACAGCAGATAGCTATTCACATGAGGAATGCATGTATGAATGTGCTAAGTTTGGACCTTGTGGAAAGGGGTGGGTCATAGATTTTCTGTAGCACAATAGAGGATCATCAGATTAATGCATGTATGAAATATCAAAGCGTTCCCTGTAAAGAAACAGAAGTTAAACAACATTTACCCCGACGTTAAGTTTATGAACATGCTAAGTTTGTGACCTTGACCTTGGGATAAGGGTTGGGTGGTGGGTTGTGGATTTGCTATAGCACGATAGAGTTTCATCAGATGAATGCATGTATGAAAAATCAAGGCGTTCCATGAAAGGAAACAGATGTTAAGACAGTTACCCCAACGTTAAGTTTATAGTTTATGAATGTGCTATGTTTGTGACCTCGACCTTGGGGAAAGGGGTGGGGGTGGGTCATAAATTTGCTATAGCACGATAGAGTATCATCAGATGAATGCATGTATGAAATATCAAGGCGTTCCCTGTAAAAAAAACAGAAGTTATAAAAAGACATTTACTCCAACGTTAAGTTTATGATGTTGATCTTGGGGAAAGGGGAGGGGAGGGGGTCATGTATTTGCTGTATCACCATAGAGGATCATCAGATGAATGCATGTATGAAATATCAAAGTGTTACCTTGGGGTAAGGGTTGAGTGGTGAGTCGTGGATTTGCTACAGCATGATAAAGGGTCATCTGAGGAATGCATGTATGAAATATCAAGGCGTTCCATGAAAGAAAACATATTATAAGACATTTACCCCAACGTTAAGTTTATGAATCTGCAAAGTTTTGTGACCTTGACCTTGGGGTAAGGGATGGGCGGTGGGTCATGGATTTGCTATAGCACGATAGAGTATCATCAGATGAATCCATGTATGAAATATGAAGGCGTTCCCTGTAAATATACAGAAGTTACACAACCGTTACCCTAATGTTAAGTTTATGAACATGCTAAGTTTGTGACCTTCACCTTGGGGTAAGGGTGTGGTGGATCATGGATTTGCTACAGCATGATAGAGGGTCTTCAGATGAATTCATGTATGAAATATGAAGACATTCCCTGTAAATAAACAGAAGTTAAACAACATTTACCCCAACGTTAAGTTTATGAACATGCTAAGTTTGTGACCTTGACCCTGGGGTAAGGGTTCGGTGGTGGGTCATGGATTTGCTACAGCATGATAGAGGGTCATCTGAGGAATGCATGTATGAAATAGCAAGGCGTTCCATGAAAGGAAACAGATGTTATAAGAAAATTACCCCAACGTTAAGTTTATGTTAAACAACATTTACCCCAACGTTAAGTTTATGAACATGCTAAGTTTGTGACCTTGACCCTGGGGTAAGGGTTGGGTGGTGGGTCATGGATTTGCTACAGCATGATAGAGGGTCATCTGAGGAATGCCTGTATGAAATAACAAGGTGTTCCATGAAAGGAAACAGAAGTTATAAGACATTTACCCCAACATTAAGTTTGTGGCCGACGCCGACGACGCCGGGGGTATGCCATAAGCTCTTCTGCACTTCGTGCAGGCGAGCTAAAAATGGGGCTTTGGGCAACATTTTGGATAGTAAAACAACACAACTGTCCCACTTATCTCAATGAACTTCCTTTAATAATAGCTATGTCTTTAGAGACCATTTTTTGTAAATGTCTTTTGATTGATAGTTCAAATGGTAATTTCAGTGAGATCAAGAAATCATTGAATTAGAAACATATATTTAGCTGCATGTTTTCCGCCCGCCGAGATATTTAGTTTAAACAGTATACAGTTTATTTCATTTGGATAAACACATGTCATATATACACATTATAGTATTGGAGAATTGAAGAGAAAGCAAATAAACTTGTATAATACCTCTTTTCTATGTATTTGATGGTCCCACTGGGCCAGCGCATATGCATGTATATGTATCTGGTTAGAGCAATCGGATTGGGGAGATACATGCATTGGGTACTTAAAAACACAGATTTTACAAAAACGTTAACGCAAATTTCAGAGTAATTTGACCTTGACCTTGGGCATGGGGGCTGCATG
Source organism: Conchocele bisecta (assembly GCA_029237695.1). Taxonomy (NCBI): domain Eukaryota; kingdom Metazoa; phylum Mollusca; class Bivalvia; order Lucinida; family Thyasiridae; genus Conchocele; species Conchocele bisecta. The sequence continues at coordinate 15,308,876 of CM055277.1, forward strand.
GGTGGGCTATAGAATGAAAATATGGATGGTGATAAAGAAGTATTGAAGATATTGGCTATAGTTAAAAACTTTAACTCAGATTTAAGATAAACACTAGAACCCAAGTTTCTAAGTAATTTGACCTTGACCGTGGGCATGGGGGCCACATGGCTGGGCTATTGGATGAAAATGTATATGATGATGAGGTATGTGAAGTTTCAAGTCAATCAGACATAGGGTTGTGGAGATATTAGATACTGAAAAACTTTTAACGCAGATTTTACAAAAAACTCTAATGCACATTGCTAAGCAATTTTACCTTGAACTTGGGCATGGGATCTGCATTGGTGGGCTATAGAATTAAAATATGGATGATGATAATGAGGTATGTGAAGTTCCAAGTCAGTCAGACTTACGGTTGTGGAGATATTTGGTATATAAAAAACTTTAAACACAAATGCCGCCGGACGCACGTCAAAAGCAAGCAGGGCGTTGACGTTCATAATTTGCTATATTGTTATTGAGAGACAACTCTACAGTATGGCACAAAAATATAACCATAAACTTACCTTATAAAATGTGTATTAGCAAAATTCTTAGGTCACTCTCCACGAAGTAGGAAGTAAACAAAGAACGCTTCAAACGCACATTTGGAAAGACTACTCCGTCAACGGTCATAACTCTTTATGTAATGCAGATTATAGAGTTATGCAGGGCTCCAGATAAAGAATTAGTAATTGAGTATTTTCACTCCATCATATCTGAAGCAATTGGGTATTTCAGTACTTTAATTGGGTAAAATAAAATCACACTACTGTTTACACATCAACAGACAGCTATTATTGAATAGTTTGCTTCGAAATGAAAACATGGTCTTGGTATTTCATTAGAATTGTTTCCTTGGAGACAATTCTAATGAAATACCAAGATATGTTTTCATGGAAAATAAGAAAAATATGCTATATTTGTGGTTTGTTTATTGTTTTCTGTAGCATGATAAAGGTACCACAAATTTGTTTTCAATTGGGTTTTTGGCAATTTTGATTGGGTATTTACGCAAATACGCAGCTTATCTGGAGCTCTGGTTATGTACTCATAACTAACATATATTAACTTCAATAAATGTTCTACTATTTCTAAGGCAGTGGGAGTGGAAGTCCAATATCACACAACTTGGTTACTGGATCCAGTCTGTTACTGCATAACCATGGCAGTGATATTTTAGTCGATAATAGTTGCAGAAACATAACTTCAAATGTACTCTAATATCGTCCATAGCCGCTATGGACGATATGGCAGTGTTTGAAACGTTATGTTTTCGCAACTACATTGCTGATTAACATTAACTTCCATACTAGTCAAATAAATATTACTCTAACTGCATCGCACAATGTTACTTCGCTAAGAAGGCGAAGCGAGCGAGACAGTATGTGAACTGAAAACGTGATTAGATTTATTGGTGTTTAACGGCCTATCAACATTCATTTAGTTAATTTAGTGCCAGGTCAACGGGTTTGATTCCGTATTTAAAAGTGGAATACCTTGCTCTACCAGGGCCGTAGCGGCCACCACGGCAGCACGGCGCTACCGTGGCATTATTTTGGCCTGTTTTGTTTTTTTATATAATAATCCATGCTCCGACGGTGACTTTAGAATGTAGGAAATGCGATTTTGAGGGTCTAAGTGGAATTTTTCACGCTAAAAAGGCTGCCGTGGCATTATTTTAAACACCGCTACGGGCCTGTATACTTCCATACTATTACTGCAGTCAGTCAGTAGTTCAAGTAGTTCTGTGTGACAAAATCTCAGCAACTTTGTGTGCAAATAAAGAGAATAGCAGATGGCAAAAATATATTTGCCGCCGTTCTATCACATCAATTAGTTCCATACTTACAGCATTCAGTGCCCCTCTTGCTTTAAACGAGCCAGTGTTCTGGAAATTCTCTGCCTTGAAGTAAAATTTGCGCCCAAATTGTTGATCCAGGGTGGAACTGGTGAGAACTGGTGTCTTGTGTATGTGTGTTTTGATTGCATTGTGAGCCTTCAAAATGTCATTTAAAGTCACTGGCAACAGTTTTGACATGTTGGATGTATAGAATAATTAGATAAATTAGACAATTACGATTCTAAATAAGTAAATCGACCTTCCAGCTCGTAAATAAACTTGAAAATACAAACTGCTCACCTGCAGACGATGAATTCACTAGAGTAACTTCCCTTGATTTGCCGGTGTACCGGTAAATTTATTATCTCAAATCAGGTCAAAATACACCATTTATTTTTCTCTGTAAATGTAATGCCTCTTGTGTATATTATAACACCAAATATGACACGTTTATTAACACAAATGAGTGAACAAGTGCCCAATGAAAGGTACAACTTGGCTGTGCACCTAATTTAAAACTTCAGAGCAGATACTCGAATCTCATACTCGAAAGTTAGATTGGTTGCTGCAGAGACATAGAGAGACTAACTTAAAATTCTTGGATGCTGCAAGTTAATTGGTCGATTAAACGATTCCATTAGGAAATAATGTATACATATTCAGACAGTTTTTTTATAATCACAACCACAGATCTGATACTATCATATCACATTTGTTTTTAACTATAAATAATTAAATTAATTAAATTTTTGCATACATTTCCATTAAAATGTTTTACAAGTTGTGCACGTGTAGAAATAAAAGGTCACGCATATTATTGATACAATTCATTTTGAGGCAGTGGGTGATTGGGATGTTTTGTTTACCCAATTTCAAGTACGACAACGATTCAGAGATGCATCAAAATTTCAAAGTGTCGAGAACCAAGACGGTTCAAATGGTGGTCACAACAGATTCACTAAGGATACACCATTTTTCTGATGGAAATTTCTAAATATTTCTCTTATTTCTTCGTTAATGAATCTGTTCTGATGTAACTGATGAAACAGCCGATTTATGACATCGAATCGAAGAGCCTGTATGTATTAAATGTTTAAAACACAACTTTTAAATTACAAACATCGATAAATATAGTACATTGACCATAAAAAGATATATTTTCTATGTTTACACGAAGTGTCTTCGCTTCAGATAAACTGCAAAAAGCACAAAACTTAGCCAAGCGATGGAGGCGAGATGTAACCTAATTTCGTCTGCACCCAATAGCCGACATATTTTCAGTTTCTGAAGACGGGGAGTCAACAAAACATGAGGTGGGGGTATCTGGTAGCATTAATCGTACCGGCTCCTTCGGGCCGACAATTACGTCTGGACCGATTGGCATTGTAAAATTTTAGAAGCCCCGATCCGTAGCTGATTTGTGACCATGACTGTATACATTGGTATGACCGACTGATGGTCCACAATTAGAAACAGGTCAGAGCATGTACTAACAAGAGCTGTTTCAGAACGGCATAGCTCGACTAATGGCAGCCAATTAGTAATGACAACAAAATGTTCCAGTAATAATGAATTGAGGGAAAATTGCTATGTAAATTGGCAAAACTATGTCAAGGTCACTTGAAGGTCAGGAGTTTGGCAGTGGGTTGTGATACATATCACTGGGTCATGACTATATGCCACGTATGGTAGCTGTATGCATAATAGTAATTGACAAGTAAATGGGTAAAGGTCACTTGAAGGTTACAAGTTTGGCAGTGGGTTGTGATACATACCACTGGTTCATGATTATGTGCAAGTATAATGGCTGTAGGCCTTAATATTATAATATTGAAGATACAAACTGGACTAAAATCTTTAACCGGATGTCAACGCCGACGACATAGTCAAGCTAATAATTTGATCTTAAAATTAAAATTTGACCGATAGTCAGAACACCCAGACTCCAACAATTCAAGTGCTGTCGTGATTTTCAAACATTACAAACTGTTCTCAAAATTCATCATGCATGAATTTTGAGAACAGTGTGTAATGTTTGAAAATCACGACAGCACTAACACATAATGATAACTTGCCACATCAGAAAGGGGCTAACCAAGAATATACAAGTTTGACCAGCGTAGCACCAGATCAGGGCATGATCAGGATCTGTCCGACAGGGCCTGCACTGATCATCATTGGGAAATATTCCTGGTTAAGTATATCGCAAAAAAAACAACAGCTACAATGTTTGATTCTCTGGTTATGAAATAAACATAATCTAACATTTGTGATGATTTACAGTAATACAGAATATTTTAAATTTGTTTACTGATTTCATAAGAAACTCTGTAGAGTTTCTTATGAAATCAGTAAACAAATTTAAAATATTCTGTATTACTGTAAATTGCCAGTAGCAAGTCTCTGTCCAAAATTTATATCCCAGTAAACTCCCACACCGACCTACTTTCCGTAACCGTGAGGCGCAGTTAAGATAATTCTTAAGAAAACGGAAAATAAACACATTTTCTTGATGAATTTATTTCAAATGCTGGAATTATAAGGAATGAATGGCCTTTTTGTGGAATTTATCGGGGATATAAACTTGGAAAAGCCGCGGGAATACTGGACGAGGCCTTGCAAAAAATTACAATTTTCGAAAAAAAATCTTTTTTTTTTTTTTTTTTTTCCGAAAATTGTAATTTCCTTCGTCCAGTATTCCCGCGACTTTTCCAAGTTTATACCCCGATAAATTCCACAAAAAGGCCATCCATTCCTATAATATCACGCTGCACAAGAGCCTTATTTGATTAGGCATGGTGTAATAAACTTCACGAACAGTGGCGTAGCCAGGTTCTTGCAGAGGGGTCTGAATTGTGGCTCGAGTTTGGAAAGCGATGCGGGGGCATCCTTCCCTGGAAATATATTGATTTCTACATTCAATTTCCTTGAATAAAGTGAAGTTAAAACTATAATTTTAACATATATTGTAGTTAATCCCCTTAGAAAATATGTAAGTTGAAGTAAAAATATACACTGGGGCAAATTTTAGCGGGTGCATTCACACCCCTTGCACCCCTACCTGGCTACGCAAGAAAGACCAGAAACAATTCACGTTGACATTCAACATTTATTCAGCAATACAGTTTAATGAGCTCGTCACTAATGGCTGATGGTGTGAGAACACCGAGATCTGTAAACATGAGCGTGATATATTCCGGGGGCGTGTAGTCCACCAGGGGGTGCTCTTTCTTCAAATCTTTCTTCGTTTTCGTCTTCAATGTCGATGCTTTGTACTGAAACAGAGAAATAGAGTAGGACTTGTATTAAAGTCCCCACAACAGCTAAAGTCATACCGAGACGTGGCCTCAGTTTCAAAGTTAACCCTTACAATGCTGAAGTAAATTTTGACGTCTGCTGTTAATTATTTTATTTTTAACTTTTCTCATCAAAAACATGGTTTGACAACACTTTAGAATAAACTGCTGTCAAACAATTGTTTCATTGAGAAAGAAGACAAATTTTAAAATAACAGCAGATGATTAGTTGTTTCCTGCATTCTAAGGGTTAAATGGTTTAACATGCCAGCAAAAGCTAAGGTCATACAGGGATTCCGCTGGGGAAAATAAAACAATCGCCACTTCAAACAAAATAAAACAATTGGCGATAAAAAATTTCAATTTTTTATTTTTTTTTAGAAAATTGTAAATTTTTATCGCCAATTGTTTATTTTTATCGCCAATTGCGAAAGTGGCGATCGCCAGAGGAATCCCTGGTCATATGGAGATGGTGGCCTCAGTTTGAAGTCTCAACCGAGAAACCAGCGCATAGAAATACCATACAAGTTTTATTCAGGCCTAGAGTGGGGATTGAATCCACAACCTTTGGTATTTATTTAACAGTGTTTAATGGTCTGTCAACAGCAATGTTCATTTTAGGCCGGGTTAATGGGATCGAATCCCATATTTCACCTGTACAAAACAGGGGAAAATCCCAAAATCAGAACGGAATATTTACTTAAAAATGTCAACATGTATTCAGCCCTGAAATTTGAATAACCTGATCTGGTACCAAACCAGTTTGCCCCAAGATACATATCCTTGTGATTAAAGTAACAGGGTTTAACCTCCCAGCAATAGCCAAGGTCATATAGAGATGGGACCTTGATTTCAAAGTGACAGGGACCGACGGAATAGAAATGCTCTTCACATGTTATGGGTGCAAATAACTGCCGACAAATTTGGGGTATTTTTCTTATATCTATCTGTAAATATGTCTTGGAATTACATTAGACTCAATTCTAATGACATTCCAAGATATATTCATGATATTTACAGGGAGAAATGACAGAAAGTACAATGTATATTGAATTTTCGTCTGCTATTTTAGAACTATTTATAGCGCACAAGTTTCCCAGCATGCAAGGAGTTAAAGTATTATCCATGCCTAGGGTGGGATTGAATGCACACCTACAACCTTCAATAATTAAGTCTAATTTTCTACTCACTAGACTATCAAGTCATCTTTGGAACTGTGATTAATACAAAATCATGGCACAGAAGTTTCATGAACAATTTCCAAAGGGTATTCGAATTAGGCTCCGGACAAGAAATCAGTTCGCGAAAAAAACAAAGGGAGATAACTAAAAATGGCATTCTTGGGTCTTTGTCTATGGATGTGTGAAGTTTCATGAAAATATTCCAAAGGGTGTTCAAGTTATGCTCCGGACAAGAAATCAGAGTGTAAAAAACAAAGGGAGATAACTCGAAAATTAGTGAGGTAAGAGTTGTCATTCTAGAGCGTTGTCTATGGATGTGTGAAGTTTCATGAAAATATTCCCAAGGGTATTCGAGTTGTGCTCAGGACAAGAAATTAGTGTGCCAATAAAAACAAAGGAAGATAACTCAGCCATCAGTGAAGCAAGGGTTGTCATTCTTGCATGCGACAAACCCTTTAGTGCATGAGCCAGAGGCCTGAAAATAGGGTCACCACTACCACTTGAGGGGGCAAATTGCCACTATATTTTTCTGAAAGGTATACATCCCTAGATATGAATTATGCATGATAGCAGTATTTATTCTTTAGTTTTCAACATTTTGTGGCCCGATAACTAGACCCGCTCCTCATATAGAATTTTTTTTTTTTTTCATTATTTCAAATAATCAACACTATATTATTATAAAGCATGTTAATTAATGTTTATCATAAATATATTATAATTTACATGCCACATAGTGATTACAACATAATGGAAACCCAAAAACAACAAGAAAAAATGTGGCATAACGGACCACATATGACCCCTGTCGCTGATTTGAGTAACTGTTACCAACTTTTTAACCGGACGCACGCACGCACGCACTGACTGGCGCATGCACGGACGGTCCACACACTATACGACTTCTACTCTTTGAGACCGGGGTCATAAAAATAAGGTCACTGATAAGGTCAGCAATTAGGAACATGGACCACCCAAGCCATTGGCCATATAAGCCTCTCGATACAACAATGAAGTCCATACAAGTACCACCTGAAGTAGAACGCCTATTCACTCGTATACTCACAGGCGATTCGAGTAAACAAGCCGTGACTCAGAAGGCTACTATGCTGATAGAATCGTTTAGCCAGGATTTAATATACGCTGTGACTGCCGGAAAACACAAACCGCCAAAACATGTGTTATTGGCCTATGGTGTTAAAACACTTACTGGAAATGTGGAACTGATCCAGATGCTGAACAAGATGGGCCATTGTATCTCATACTCCCAGCTGGAGGAAAATGACACTGCGCTGTGCCTCCAGAAATTAGCATCCGCCTCAATGCAGTGTGTCAGCATTCCGGAAAGTATACAAACACACGTGTTCACAACATTAGCTTTTGACAACATAGACAGACTAGAGGAGACATTGACTGGGGCTGGCACCACCCATCGTGTAAACGGCATAGCTGTCCAACCAACAGAAATATGGACCACATCCTCCAAAGGAACCCCGCCACCAGTTCAGAAGCTGAAGCAACGATCCATTACAGTAGGTGATATACTTCTGCCTACATACATATCTGGCGAGAGGGTTGGGCCGCAGCCACTAGTAACATTTGACAATGAAACAGACGAACATGCAGAGAATATACAAACAGCGCAGACCAAGAACCTCATGTGGATATTAACCAGACAAGTGGATCCCGCTAGCCAGACAATGCCAAGCTGGACGGGTTTCAACATAACCACGCGGAAAATGACCAGTATATCCCGAGATGTGGTTGGGTACCTGCCCACGATCAATGCCCCGGCGACTGACATGTCAATAGTATTCGAGACCCTCAACCAGTCGGAGGAAATACGAAAGCAGCTGCAATTGGAAAAAGTTGTGGTGGTGATGGACCAAGCCCTATATGCCAAGGCTACCGAAATATTGTGGAAGCACAAAGAACGTTATTCTCATATCATCATCAGGCTAGGTACATTCCATACAATCATGACTCTCCTTGCTATCATTGGAAAGCGATTCCAGGATGCCGGGCTGAGATATATATGTATTGAATCCGGCTTGATAGTACAGGGCTCATTATCTGGAGTAGTTGAAGGTAAAATGTACAACCGAGCAGTGCGAGTGCACAAAGCCATATACGAAGGGCTACTAAGGACATCATGGAAAGGCTTTGTTCCGTGGCTTGAGGTGAATCACGCAGACATGATGGATCTATTTGCCAATCTGATGAAACGGGTACACGACTTACATGATGATCTCTGTCAGGAAAGCTTTGACTGTCTCATTCTACACGAAGACACGAAACAGATGGTAGTCCTGTGGAATGAGTATCTCGAATATCTGCGCCATGATAACGGGGATCTTTCTGCATTCTGGATGTCCTACCTGGATATAGTCGGTGACATCCTTCTGGGTCTGATCAGGGCAGCAAGGGAAGGAAATTGGCAGCTTCATCTCCATGCCATACGAGTGTGTATCAGCACTTTTGCAACGGGGCATTCTCTGTGCAGTTGGCAGACGACAATCCTTTTGGGCGTATACCGGTTGACCAAATAACCGAGATGACAGTCAATAAAGACACACAGACAGCAGGCGGGACTACCAAGTTCAGTCAGAAAACTGCAGCTGTGCACAGGTTTTATTTAACAGCCGAATACCGCATCAGCTTCGTTAATAACTGAGAGATCTGAAAAGCAAGAACGATCTCCACTACACCATTCCGACCTACAAAAAACCCCGTATGGAGAAAGATGAGAAGACCGTTGAAGCAGTGACTGAAGTGTTGGACAATTGGATCAATCCTTTTGAAGACAGTCAAGAACTAGTATGTATTTCCACAGCAGCTGCTGCTCCACAGGATGTGAAACATGACTTGATGGAAGCACATGCAAGGGGAGATCACGCATACGAAGTGTTCAAAACGGAGAGGCTAGAAACGGACCCACCAATACGTAAGTTCCACGACACGCTGAAAAAGAACAAGCTGAAGACATTCTCAAGTTTGAATAAGAAGAAAAAGGTAACTGCTGTCGGAAAGACACTAATATTAAAGACAGACAGGTCTCTATTCGGAAGAATAATTATAATTGCTCAAGTCGAAGTCTAGAGATGAGAGATGTATTCGCTCACCCACTTGGACCTTTGCCGTGGACGCTGGCAGCACAAGATGGTTCACCAAGGAAAACTGCAAAATCTGTGTTAGGCAAGTACCTACAGAAGCTAGCAACACCGGTAGATGCAGTTCCAGCAAATTCAGCAGCAATCCTTGATGGAATGAGCCTAGTGCATAAAGTGAGTAATAATGTCAAAACATTTGGAGAGATTGCCACATCAATTCATGCCATGATTTGCAAAGAGGGGTCTGATGGCAATATAATCGATGTTGTATTCGACAGGTATGATGAACTGTCTATCAAAACAAGTGAGAGGTCAACAAGGGGAGAAGAACAAGGATTACAGTTACAAAATATTGCAGCGACCCAAATTGTCAGGCAATGGAGGTCGTTCCTGAAGAAGGTAAACAACAAAAGCAGCCTCATACAGTTCCTGGTTGAGGAGTGGTAAACAGCCCATGTATACCAGTAAGCTGCGGGAAAGACCCTGTTTGTAACTCACATGCAGTCATGTTGGCAGATCACAGAGGATTGTAGCAAAGAGATGGACGCATTACAGTGCACACACGAAGAGGCAGATGGCCGGTTGTTGCTTCATGCTGGACATGCAGCCAAAACGGGATACTCTGCAATTGTCATCTGCTCGGAAGACACGGATGTGTTTGTCCTCTGTCTCGCCTTCAGTAAGAGAATTGGTGTGCCAGTCTACATGAAATGTGGAACTCAGAATCGCACAAGATTGGTCGACATTCACCGAATATCAACCGCAATCGGGTGGTCTGATGTGTGTGGAGCTCTTATCGGAATGCACGCATTCACTGGATGCGATTCAGTAAGTGCTTTTGCAGGGAAAGGGAAGCTGCGTGCTCTTGAGCTCGTGAAGACGAACAGTGAAGCAAGAGAAACATTCGAGCAGTTAGGGATAACCTGGGTGGTAACGCCAGAGTTGCATACCAAATTGGAGAAATTTGTCTGCTTGTTGTATGCCGCAAAATCTACCACATCCAGTGTCAACGAGTTACGATACAACATATTTTGCTCGGGAAGAGGGGAGCTTGAGTCACACCAACTACCGCCCTGCCAGGACTGCCTCATGAAGCATTCATTGCGGTCCAACTACCAAGCTGCTATTGGAAAGAGAAGGCGTACTCGCAGACCCTCAAGTTCCAACACCACATGGACGTGGATGGAACTTGGAAACAGTTGACGGGCAGCGGCAACTAAACATTGATTGGATGGATGGGTCACCAGCTCCTGATGCAGTTCTGGCATTGCTATCCTGCAAGTGTTCACGGGTGTGCAAAATGCCATCATGTGCCTGCTTGGTGAATGGTCTGAAGTGTACAGACATGTGTCGCCTCAGAGAGTGCACAAATCAGCCATCTGATGACTGCGACAGTGATGACAATGCAGACGATGCTGATAATGCTGAACTTGATTTGTAAAACTAGGATTAGTTTGCACATGTGTTTGTGTATGCCTACTTGAAAATGAAACGAATCTGACAACTACAACATAATTAACAACAATAATAGTATTACATTCTAGTCCAGTGTCTGTCATATGGTTCACTGGAATATGTTGATATTGACAAACACTACCCCGCACACATTAAACATATGCTATCTCAGGTGAGTGGGGTATGGTTTGTCAGTAAATGCATATTCCGGTGATTCAGCCTTTGTAACATTGCTGTTTCATATGTTGTCAAGATGAATGTGTTGATTTGAATACATTTCACAAATAAAAAATAAGTTAGTTTCCATTGTGTAAGTATGATGTTTAAAATTAGATATTTTCTGGCGGCCATCTTTGATTTGGCGGCCATCTTGTTTATAATTTTGTTTTTTTATTTTTCTGTGACCAAGTACTCCCTACATGGCAAGTTTCAATACAGTATTATGGTAACTGGGTGTGATTGTGAGAGTTGGTTATTTGAAAGAAACATATAATTATTCAGAAAGCAAAATAAATCTTTAGGGGGGGTCTAGTTATCGGGTCACAAAATGTTGAAAACTAAAGAATAAACACTGCTATCATGCATAATTCATATGTAGGGATGTATACCTTTCAGAAAAATATAGTGGCAATTTGCCCCCCAAGTGGTAGTGGTGACCCCCTGTGGCTCATACACTACTTTGCTTGTGGTCTATGCATCTGTGAATTTTCTGACTGACACATACTTTGAACTCGTTGGGCACATCTTGCTGGTTGAGTGGGTATATACGGGTGAATTTGAAGCTTTCTGCCACGACGTAGAACGGTTTATTCATCGCCTTTGCCGACAGAGCTACAGTGAAGGTACCAATCTGAAAAGCAAATGACAAAATGGCTATTATCGCACTGCAAATGGTGAATCTCTGCTTGTATATATAAAATGATGAGTAATGCCTGAAGTAACTTACAAAACTTTTGTCCTGCAAGGATGCACAGTCTGATCTGGGTCTTCTCTATTCGCAATTTGATCAGCGAAATAAACTGAGAAATGGAATAAGCAGGGCTCCAGATAAGGAATTAGTAATTGAGTATTTTCACTCCATCATTTCAGAAGCAATTGGGTATTTCAAAATTTTAATTGGGTGAAATAAAATCACACTACTGTTTACACATCAACAGACAGCAATTATTGAATAGTTTGCTTCGAAATGAAAACAGGTCCTTGGAGACAATTCTAATGAAATACCAAGATGTGTTTTCATGGAAAATAAGAAAAATATGCTATATTTGTGGTCTGTTTATTGTTTTATGTAGCATGATAAAGGTACCACATATTTATTATTGTTTTTTGATACTCGCTACTTCTGATTTCAATTGGGTTTCAGGCAATTTTAATTGGGCATTTAAGCAAATATGCAGCTTATCTGGAGCTCTGAAATAAGCCATGTGAGATCATAAAGCCAAGTAATATGCCGGAAGTAGGTTACAAAATATTTTCAACATTTTTCTGCAAGTAATACATAGACCAAACAAAACAAGAGGGCCATGATGGCCCTAATTCGCTCACCTGACTCCATGAACACCAGAGGAGAATGTGACATTGAGTTCATGTGTTTTAAAAAAATTGTGCTATTTTTAGACGGCGGTCATCTTGGATTAAGCGATGACTCTCATTTTACCAAATCTGAAAATGCTTCACCCAAGGATGGGAACTTCCTATGAAGTTTGGCCAGCATCGGCCATGTGGTTCCTGAGAAAAAGACGTTCAAAATCTCAAATAAATGGACCTTTTGGCGGCCATCATGGATGACATAATCATCCGATTCCGACAAATATTGCGCCAGAGCAATCGCCTCATCGATACCTTCAATTTGATATATGACATGAGCATATTCGGTCAAAAAATAAAATTTTACCCCACGGGCCACGCCCATTTTTGACCCCTGGGTCACCATTTTCACAACTTTAAAAGAGCATTGTACATCGATCATTCCTACAAAGTTTCGTCGAAATCCGGCCAGTGGTTCATGAGAAAAAGATTTGGTTAAGAATTTGTGCTATTTTTAGACGGCGGCCATCTTGGATTAGCGATGACCTCCATTATAACAAATCTGAAAAGGCTTCACCCATGGACCATAACTGTGAAGTTTGGCTACCATGGGCCAAGCGGTTCATGTGAAGTAGAATTTTTAAATCTCTAATAAAAGAACGACCTTTTGACCTTTCGGCGGCCATCTTGGATGACATAACCATCAGATTTCGACAAAAAATTCACCAGAGTGCTCGCCTCATTGATACCTTCGATTTGATATATAACGTGAACGGGCCACGCACATTTTTGACCCCAGGGTCACCATTTTAACAATTTTGAAAGAGCATTGTACATTGATCATTACTACCAAGTTTCGTCGAAATCCGGCTGGCGGTTCATGAGAAGAAGATTTTTTAAGAATTTATGCCATTTTTAGACGGCGGCCATCTTGGATTAGTGATGACCTCCATTTTAATAAATCTGAAAAGGCTTCACCCTTGGACCATAACTTTTAAGTTTGGCTACCATGGGCCAAGCGGTTCATGTGAAGAAGAATTTTGAAATCTCTAATAAAAGAACGACCTTTTGACCTTTCGGTGGCCATCTTGGATGACATAACCATCAGATTTCGACAAAAAATGCACCAGAGTGATTGCCTCTTTGATACCTTCAATTCGATATATGACGACCATATTCGGTCAAAAATAAAATTTGACCCAAATTTGACCCCACAGGCCACGCCCATTTTTGACCCCGGGGTCACCATTTTAACAATTTTGAAAGAGCATTGTACATTGATCATTCCTACCATGTTTCGTCGAAATCCGGCTAGCGGTTCATGAGAAGAAGATTTTTTAAGAATTTATGCTATTTTTAGACGGCGGCCATCTTGGATTTGCGATAACCTCCATTTTAACAAATCTGAAAAGGCTTCACCCATGGACCATAACTTTTAAGTTTGGCTACCATGGGCCAAGCGATTCATGTGAAGACGAATTTTGAAATCTCTAATAAAAGAACGACCTTTTGACCTTTCGGCGGCCATCTTGGATGACATAACCATCAGATTTCGGAAAAAAATGCACCAGAGTGATCGCCTCTTTGATACCTTCAATTCGATATATGACATGACCATATTCGGTCAAAAATAAAATTTGACCCCAATTTGACCCCACGGGCCATGCCCAGTTTTGACCCCAGGGTCACCATTTGAAAGAGCATTGTACATCGATCATTGCTACCAAGTTTTGTCGAAATCCGGTTGGCGGTTCTTGAGAAGAAGATTTTTGAAGAATTTGTGCTATTTTTAGATGGCGGCCATCTTGGATTACGCAATGACGTCATTTTAACAATTTTGTAATCCCCCTACCTAAGGACCATGATCATGAAGTTTGGTGACTATAGGCCCAATTATTACTGAGGAGAAGACGTTTGAAAATGTTCACGGACGACGACGGACGACGACGGACACATTGCGGTAACAATAGCTCACATGAGCTTCGCTCAGGTTAGCTAAAAAGGAAACTTTTTAGGATTGTGGCCATAAGCGAATAACACATAGCAGGGATGGTAAAATGGCTAAAACTTCTCTAATTAAGTTTAGAAACAAACATATAAAATAAATAAATACATGTACCCAAAACTGTCAATAAAGTCCTATAAGAAGCCTTTAGTGGCAGTTTTTTGCTTTTCGTGGAGATTTTAATTTTTCTAGCTTTCTGCTTTCTAAAAGTCAGACGAGAAACAATTTCTAACAAGGACATATTCATAATATCATGTTCTATCTGGAAAGAACAAGAATAAAACAAGATGCTTGTCAAGTGAGATTTGTATTAATAAAGATACCGTACTTAAATATCGTAATAACCCTAAATATTCAGACACATTGTATTTTGGTTTCACAAAATAAATTGTATCTGTACATCATTATTTTGCTAACTCAGCACAGCCATGCTAATAAATACTGGGACACTTTACTTTGGGAAACCATTTGTTATACCCCACACCCTCCCCCCCCCGCAACAAGTTGTGGGGGTGTATACTGGAGTCAGGTTGTCCGTCCGTCCGTCCGTTACTAAACTTAACATCAGAGAAATATTGTTATAACTTCTATTTCCTTCATCTAAAATGCTTAATATTTCACACATGCATTCCTGTAAGGCTCTACCATGCTGTGCCAGATCCATGACCATCCAACCCCCGCTGATCCCAAGGTCAAGGTCATATACTTTAGTCTCTTTACAAAACTTAACATCAGAGAAATATGTTGTAACTTCTATTTCCTTCATCCAAAATATTTAATATTTCACACCATGCTGCGCCAAATCCACGACCGTCCAACCCCCGCTGATCCCAAGGTCAAGGTCAAATACTTAGTCTCTTTACAAAACTTAACATCAGAGAAATATGTTATAACTGCTATTTCCTTCATTGAAAATTCTTAGTATTTCACTTGTGCATTCCTCTAAGGTTATACTATCATGCTGTGGCAAACCTACGACCGTCCAACCCCGCTGATCCCAAGGTCAAGGTGACATACTTAGTCTCTTTACAAAAAATAACATCAGAGAAATATGTTATAACTTCTATTTCTTTCATCGAAAATTCTTAATATTTCATGCATGCATTCCTCTAAGGCTCTACTATCATGCTGTGACAAAGCCCTGCTGATCTCGAGCTCAAGGTCACATACTTAGTCTCTTTACAAAACTTAACAGGAGAGAAATTGGTTATAACTTCTATTTCCTTGCTCGGATCTGCTTCACATTTCACACACGCATTGCTCCAATGGACCTCTACCACCATGTGACAAATTCACGTTCGTGCCCAGAGTCAAGGTCACAAGCCCACACACTTGGATTTTTGTTTACATATTTAGGGGTACCTGGGCCCACGGGTGGTATTCCGTAAGCCTCGCTTACTGACCAATCTAGTTTATACAGGTTTCTCTGAATAAAATCTGTCCAAATATGTATGGTTATTATGTTATTTTTTTGGTCTGGAGAATGTGCTAAAGTACCACACGTTTCTCAACAGTACACTGATATGAGACACGCCATGGCATTTTGTATCTGCGTAATATTTCATGAAATACGTTTACAAAATTTACAATATTTTCCGTAAATGGCGTCAAGAGTTGACAAAATTTTCACAGTACATGCAGAATTATATTTTGCATGTACATGTACTCTTTTGACTTAATTTATTAAAAATATTAATGTTAATTTTTGTATGTATTTCATGAAATTATGCAGATGTCCGAAGGTACAAAATCCATGGGCGTGTACCATATGTAGATATGCAGCTATCAATCTCTTCCCCACAATAAGGGACATACCCCAGGATTTAGACACATTCAAATTATTGATAATTCCGCCACTCTCCACCACCCCTTACTAACCTTATTGATAATTCCGCCACTCTCCACCACCCCTTACTAACCTTATTGATAATCCGCCACTCTCCACCACCCCTTACTAACCTTATTGATAATTCCGCCACGCTCCACCACCCCTTACTAACCTTATTGATAATTGTACGTGTGTCCGGTTAAAGTTGTTTGGTTAAGTTGTTTGGTTAAGTTTTTTGGTTAAAGTTTTTGGTTAAGTTCTTTGGTTAAAGTTTTTGGTTAAGTTTTTTGGTTAAAGTTTTTCGTTATACTATATCTCTGCAACTGCTTTGCCCATTACCTTGAAACTTCACATGGGTGTTTATCATCATCTGTGTTCTCATTCTACCCACCTCCCGTGCGGCCCCTGTGCCCAATGTCAAGGTCAAATTACTTTGAAGTTTTTGGTTAAGTTTTTTGGTTAAAGTTTTTCGTTATACTATATCTCTGCAACTGCTTTGCCCATTACCTTGAAACTTCACATGGGTGTTTATCATCATCTATATTTTCATTATACCCCCCTTCCGTGCAGCCCCTGTGCCCAATGTCAAGGTCAAATTACTTTGAAGTTTTTGGTTAAGTTCTTTGGTTAAGTTTTTTGGTTAATTTTTTTGGTTAAAGTTTTTTGTTATACTATATCTCTGCAACTGCTTTGCCCATTACCTTGAAACTTCACATGGGTGTTTATCATCATCTATATTTTCATTCTACCCCCCTCCCGTGCGGCCCTGTGCCCAATGTGAAGGTCAAATTACTTTGAAGTTTTTGGTTAAGTTTTTTGGTTAAAGTTTTTGGTTAAGTTTTTTGGTTAAAGTTTTTCGTTATACTATATCTCTGCAACTGCTTTGCCCATTACCTTGAAACTTCACATGGGTGTTTATCATCATCGATATTTTCATTCTACCCCCCTTCCGTGCGGTACCTGTGCCCAATGTCAAGGTCAAATTACTTTGAAGTTTTTGGTTAAAGTTTTTGGTTAAGTTTTTGTCGCACCCGCTTGCGGAAAGCGCGATATAGTCGGCACTTTGGCGTACGTGTGTCCGGTTAAAGTTTTTGGTTAAGTTGTTTGGTTACGTTTTTTGGTTAAAGTTTTTGGTGGAGTTCTTTGGTTAAAGATTTTGGTGAAGTTTTTTGGTTAAGTTTTTTGGTTAAAGTTTTTCGTTATACTATATCTCTGCAACTGCTTTGCCCATTACCTTGAAACTTCACATGGGTGTTTATCATCATCTGTATTTTCATTCTACCCCACTCCCGTGCGGCCCCTGTACCCAATGTCAAGGTCAAATTACTTTGAAGTTTTTGGTTAAGATTTTTGGTTAAAGTTTTTGGTTAAGTTTTTTGGTTATGTTTTTTGGTTAAAGTTTTTGGTTAAGTTTTTTGGTTAAGTTTTTTGTTATACTATATCTTTTTTTTTAGTGTCCATGCCTCGCTACAAGGCGCAACATGCAGGCCGCGGCCATCTAGTTGATAATTCTGCCACTCTCCACCACTCCTTACTAACCTTATTGAAAAATCCGCCACTCTCCACCACCCCTTACTAACCTTATTGATAATCCCGCCACTCTCCACCACCCCTTACTAACCTTATTGATAATCCCGCCACTCTCCACCACCCCTTACTAACCTTATTGATAATCCCGCCACTCTCCACCACCCCTTACTAACCTTATTGATAATCCGCCACTCTCCACCACCCCTTACTAACCTTATTGATAATACCGCTACTCTCCACCACCTCTTACTAACCTTATTGATAATTTCGCCACTCTCCACCACCCCTTACTAACCTTATTGATAATCCGCCACTCTCCACCACCCCTTACTAACCTTATTGATAATTTCGCCACTCTCCACCACCCCTTACTAACCTTATTGATAATCCGCCACTCTCCACCACCCCTTACTAACCTTATTTATAATTTCGCCACTCTCCACCACCCCTTACTAACCTTATTGATAATACCGCCACTCTCCACCACCCCTTCAGCTCCACACAGCACCATATCCACCTTCTCCATTACACACCTGTAACAGACAGATAGGCTCCAGATAAGCTTTGTATCTAAAGGGCATTATACTGCATATATTCAATTCAATGCATATTTTATTTTTGCAAGTGGATTATAGAATGCATCATGTTTTGTTTTTAAATAAGCAAACTAGTTAAAAATTCACTTACTTGAGCTGCAAAAAAAGCAAACGGTGTTTGCTTTTTTTCAGCTCAAATAAGTGAATTTCAACTTGGAGCAGGTTTTATCTTCAATTTGGAAACCACAAACGGTGTTTGCTTGTTTTCATCTCAAATAAGTGAATTTCAACTTGGAGCAGGTTTTATCTTCAATTTGGAAACCACAAGACGATTTTCAAATTGTTGCGAGTACTTTGCACTCTCAATATTAACAAGAGATGTAGGAGGTCAGGGGTTATTGATGCACATCACTAGGAGATGAAGTTGTCCAAGTATGGTGGGTGTAGGGCCAGTAGTATTCCATATACAAGCTTGACTAAAAACCATAACCAAGGGGAAATTAACTAACTAATTGAAGAGGAAATGTAGGTCAAGGTCAAATATAGATCAGGGGTTATTGATGTACATCCCTATGAGAAAAGGTTGTCCACGTATGGTGTCTGTATGCACAATAGTATTCCATGTACCAGCTTGACTAAAAACCTTAACCAAGCTTGACTAAAAACGTTAACCAAGGGCAATTAAGTAAGTAGTTCAAGAGGAAATGTAGGTGAAGGTCAAATATAGATCAGGGTTATTGATGTGCATCACTAGGAGATGAATTAGTTGTCCAAGTATGGTGGGTGTGTAGGACCAGTAGTATTGCATATACAAGCTTGACTAAAAACCATAACCAAGGTTGATTAAAAACCTTAACCAAGGGGAATTAACTAGTAATTCAAGAGGAAATGTAGGTCAAGGTCAAATTTAATATAGATCAGGGGTTATTGATGTACATCACTAGGAGATGAAGTTGTCCAAGTATGGTGGGTGTAGGGCCAGTAGTATTCCATATACAAGCTCGACTAAAAACCTTAACCAAGGCGTGATGGTGACGCCGACGCCGACGCCGGGGTGACAACATAAGCTCTACTTATTCTTCGAATAGTCGAGCTAAAAATCATTGCATATTCAGTTAAAACAAGGGCATCGTTATCACTAAGCTAACCCCCTCGCTGGCAGCATTGATAACAAAAAGATAAAAATATTTACGCATTTGCATCCCTAGACACACATTATGGCCAAATATTATCAAAATCAGTGAAGAGGTTCATAAGTTATTGAATGAACAAAAATACTTTACCAAATTGCCTTACAAACAAGGTGAACACAATTCCTCAGTGACCTTGACCTTGGAAGGTCGGACGTGGGTCGTATGCAAAGCAAAGCACCATCCATACACACATTCGGCCAAATATTATCAAAATCAGTGAAGTGGTTCATAAGTTATTGAATAAACAAAAATACTTTACCAACTTGCCTAACAAAAAAGGTGAATGTAAGTCCTCAGTGGCCTTGACCGTGACTGAGGACTTATGTTCACCTTGTTTGTAAGGCAAATGCGTTAAAGTCTTGTTTCTTTATTCAATAACTTGTTTTATAATCAAAGCTGCTAGTGAGGGGATTATCCTATTATGTTAGAGATAACGATGACCTTGCTTACGGTTGAAATTTTAAAGAAATATGAAAATAATCAGTAGACGACAGTATTGGATCCCGCCTTCTAAGACCTACCCGACAGCAGCATCTAGGACGAGAGTTGTGGGAATTCCGCTGTCTGTCAATTCTTTTAAAGGAATAGCCCTGAAAAAAACATGTTAATTGTAGTAAAAACAATATATGTTTGTCAGTAGAACTTTCAGGCAGCATACATGTTATCCCGAAGCTTCTGTTTGTAACGCAGGATGACTTACACGTCATCTTGCATTACAAACAGAAACTTCGGGTCAGAGCTCCAGATAAGATTTGTGTCTAAAGAGGATTTAACATGGGGATTTTTTTTTAGAATTTCAGAAATACTGGACCGATTTTTAAAATTTAACTTGTTTTCTTAGTTAGATCATTGACAAGCTATCTAGCTAGGTTTCGGAGTCGATTTCCCAAATTTTTGGTTTTTTGACTCCTCCCACAACTCCTCTACTCTTTTTCCCCAATGTTAAATTCCCATAGAGAAATCAATTTTTCGTAATAAAACCAATATTTGACCAAATTTAACAAAATAAAAAGAAGGCTCATTCTTAAATATTCCTTTAATTTAATATTATCGAAAAAGATATTGTTTTTGAATTGTTTATATGGCCGTAAAATATGGGCAGCTTTCGCGAAACAGACAGTAGCTCTCATTGGTCTGATTGATCGCATTGGTCTGATTGGCATTACACATGTAAACTAAACATTACACATGTAAACTAAACATTACATATGTAAACTAAACAAACCATCACAACTTTGTTAGCCCCACAGTCATTATTTGATGGAAATATATAAAAGATAGAAACATAATATACAGCATTAGTATGTTTATAGCATATTAGCATCAGCATATACAGCATTACGAGTCTCAGCAAGCCTCAGAATTCCCAGCGCTCCAGACAAGTTTTGTGTCTAAAACGTACTACACCCCCTGATTTCAAAATGATATTTTCACTACTCAATTTGAAAATCAATGCGTATTTTCACATTGCTGTGCGTATTGTGTACTTCCACTTTTGATAATCAATGCGTATTCAGGTAAAATAATGGCGTAAAATACGCCAATATGCACCTTATCTGGAGCGCAGAATTCCTACACGTTTTCTAACCTCACCAGATAAACATGATATCAAACACACTGGCCTGATAGCCTCTATGTAATCTATACAGAACGGAAATGTTCGGCGACAACAGATGTTGGCGTGGCCTGGAAACGTTAGGAATTTCTCCACAAGCCTCGGAATTCCTACGTGTTTCCTAGCCTCGTCTGATATCAAAAGACACAAGCCTGGCATTTTCTCTGTTGTCTATAAAGAACAGAAATGTTTGGGGAGAACTATTTCTCGGCATGACTTGGAAACGGTAGGAATTCCTCGGCAAGCCTCGCAATTCCTACACATTTCCTAGCTTCACCTGATAAACATGATATCAACTGAGACTAGACTGGTATACTCTCTGCAGTCTATGTAAAACCTAAATGTTTGTGGACAACCGTTGCTAGGCTCGGCTTGAAAACAGTAGGAATTCCTCGGCAAGTCTCAAAATTCCTACACGTGTTTTAGCCTCACCTGATAAACTTAATATCAAAAGACACTAGTATTCTCTATGCAGTCTATGCAAAACGGAAATGTTGCTCAGCTTGGAAACAGTAGGAATTCCTTGGCAAGTCAAGGAATTCCTACGTGTTTCCTACAATCGCCTTATAAACTTCATATCAAAAGACTGGCATTCTCTATTTCACTCACTTACCCAGACACATTAGGCCGTGACTCTGTGACAAACACCTGGAACCGTTTCTTGGCGTTGGCGGCGTCTGTTAACACTTGCTGAACAACACGAGAATGGGAGTGAATGAGGATCGTCTGAAATACAGAGAACGACAACAGAGAATGTACAGTAAAACCCCAGTCAGAGCTCCAGATAAGCTGTGTATTTGCTTAAATACCCAATTAAAATTGCCAAAAACCCAATTGAAATCAGAAGTAGCGAGTATCAAAAAGCAATAACAATTTTTCGGTACCTTTATCATGCTGCAGAAAACAATAAACAGACCACAAATATAGCATATTTTTTCTTATTTTCCATGAAAACACATCTTGATATTTCATCAGAATTGTCTCCAAGGAGAAAATTCTAATGAAATGCCAAGACATGTTTTCATTCGAAGCAAACCATTCAATAATTGCTGTCTGTTGATGTGTAAACAGTAGTGTGATTTTATTTTACCAAATTGAAATTTTGAAATACCCAATTGCTTCAGAAATGATGGAGTGAAAATACTCAATTACTAATTCCTTATCTGGAGCCCTGCCCAGTCGCACAATCAATCAATCGTAGTAGGCATAACATTCTGGGAACGAAGACTATGCTATACAGCTTCAAAGATGTACTTCACAACATTGTGAAGAATTATGTCAATATTTCAGTTTGAGATGCAAAATACCAGGCTAGTGTTTGTTTTTTTTATATCCAGTCTATCAGGCAAGGCTCGGAAACGTGTAGGAATTCCGAGGCTTGTCGAGGACTTCCTACCATTTCCAAGCCGAGCAGAGAAACAGTTGTCCAATAATGTTTCCGTTTTGTATAGAGGATACCATGCTAGTGTATTTTGATATCGGGTTTATCAGGCAAGGCTAGGAAACGTGTACGAATGTGATATTTATCTCTGCTTCATTTCTTATGAAATCAGTCAACAACTTTTAATAAATATCATATTAAAACATCCCATATTTTATTGAATAAGCAGAAAATTATACAACGAAGCTGATCTGTTCTCGGAAGCGGTCTCAATTACATATAATATTTATTACACAAGTCTATTACAGGTTTTAATACACTGTGTTATTGCACTGTGAATGCTAATTTTATGCAATTACGTTCTTTATTACAACTTTCACCCCTGAGTATATGTATTTGGACTCTTCCATTTAAAACATTGAAGTAGTCCATTAATCAGAAATATCAGAAAATGTCCGCAAACAGTGCAGATCCTAAATGAATCTGGACGAGAGGTAGTTTGAAAAGACAGTGCGGCATAAACATTAACACATGGATGTATCATGTGTATGAATTGAAATCCAATCCAGACGAGTGGAAAATGAAGACTTTTTCGATGCCTGTCGTCTACACTGTTTGCAAACGGGAAAATGGTCAGTAATCATCTATCATAGTGTTTACAAACAGTGTAGATCCAGATGAGCCGGCTCGTAACGAGCCGTCTCATCCGAATCTGCACCATTTGCGGATATTTTCTTATTTAAAAAAACACTACCCTTGGAAGATAATGGAATACACTGAAAAAAAACACAACATGGGTGGGTCCCATCCAGTTATTTAGGGGAGAAAGGGTTAGAGGAGTACACAAGAGAATGCCCACTTACAGATCCATCCCTAATGAACTGGAGAGCTTGCTTGGATATCTTCTGTCGAGCTGTCGAGAGCTTTTGTAAGAAGAGATTTCCTCTCTCAACCATAATCTTCTGGCATTCTACAAAGTTCTGAAAGAAATTATTAATCTTACAATGCTTAGTTAACATTTTGTCGGTGCTCGCCAATTATTTTATTTTATTTTAAAAAATTCTCAGCAAAACATTATTTTACAGCAATCACTGGATATTTCTTGTGTGCTGTGTACGAAATTGACCAATACCTGTGAAAAGTAGGCCAATACCTGCGGTAAATGACCAATACTTTTGGAAATTGGTCAATACCTATAAATATGTGGTTGCGAACCCAATATTTTGCCAAGCATGACAAATACTTACTGAGTGTTCCAGACTTGTCAATGTTATAAAGCGAAGAAACAGTTCACAACCCGACGATATCGATGTCACGCTGCTGTCCGTCTGTGTCAGGGTTTTGATAGCATCCTTAAGTTTTGCTCTCAGTTCAGCCAGAGTCTCCACTACAAATGTAAAAAAAAACATTAATTTATTAATTGATTGATTGGTTGATTGACCGATTAATCAATTGGTTGATTATTTGATTAATTTACAGATTGGTTGATCGAGTGAAAGATTATTGGTCAGATGGTTGGTTGGTTGGTCGGTGGGTAGTTGGTTGGTGCTTGGTTTGTTGGTTGGTTTGTTAGTTGGTGGGTTGGTTCATTAAGCGAGTGGTTCATTAATTTATCAAGTAGTTGATTAATTTGATAGTTAATTAATTGGATAATTGATTTATTGATTATTTATTGAGTTGATTTAGTGATTACTTATTTGATTTACTGATTGACAAACAGAAACAGAGGTATACCATAATATGTCTTCATTTTCAAGCAGTAAGACATTGATAGGCGTGTAGTACTTACATCTGTTATTTTCTATGAAGTGTAAGAGTGTCTTAATGGCTGCTACCGCTGCAGACATACTTGATTCCTCAACTAGCTGGTTGAAATACTCCAGTATTCCTGCAATCATATGGTATGTATGTATGCTTCACGCACCTGTGACTGGAGAAATGAGGCTTATGGGTGTTGCGACATCAGCACCCGCACTGTTTGCCAGTCCATAAATGTGACACACCTCATGCTTCTAAAAAACTATATATATTATCGTTATCATGCTACAGAAGTGTGCCATTTGATCAGTGGCCGATTTCACCAACATTGCAAAGTATACTTTACTAGCAAAGTAGACTTTGAGGGAGAAATCATTAATTTTCCTGAAATGCATTAGTTCATATAGAACTAACGACAGTATATATTTGATGATTAAAAGTATGCAGAATTATTATACTGAATTTATTACATTATCACAGCCAAAATGGCTGTGATAATGTAATAAATTCAGTATAATAACAAGAAACGAGGCAAAGCCACGAAGGCCAGGTTTTTTCCAAGCATAGACACTTGGATAACATAATTATACCCACGTTTTGTAGACTAGATGGCCGTGGCCTGCATGTCGCTTGGGCCTTGGGGCAGGCATGGACACTAAAAAAATAGATATAGTAGATGGAAAAAGTTTAACGAAAAAACTTTAACCGGACACACGGACGTACGGACGGACGTATGTCAAAATGCCGACGATATCGCGCTTTCTGCAAGCGGTTGCGACAATGATGATAAACACCCATGTGAAGTATCAAGGTAATGGGTGAAGCAGTTGCAGAGATATAGTACACAAAAAAACTTTAACAAAAAAATTCAAAGTAATTTGACCTTGACATTGGGCACTGGGGCCGCACGGTTGGGGGATAGAATGAAAATATGGATGATGATAAACACCCATGTGAAGTTTCAAGGTAATGGGCGAAGCAGTTGCAGAGATATAGTAAAACGAAAAACTTTTAACCAAAAAAACTTTAACCAGACGTACGTTAAAAAGTTAACGTTGAAAATGGCTAAGTCAATTACGTAGAAATAATAGGTGAAGGTAAAAAAAAAAATGGTCACATGTTGGATAGTTTTATGTGGTAGGCACCCCTTGGTTATGAAGCTGTGAAAGTTTGGTGGTCCTAGGTGGTACAGTAACAAAGAAATGGACTTAAACACGAAAACTTAACATTGTAAACGCGAAAACTTAACATTCAAAATGGCTAAGTCGACTGCGCGGAAAAAATGGGTCAAGTTAAAAAAAAAAGTAACATGTTGGATAGTAATATGTGGTGGGCACCCCTTGATTGTGAAGCTGTGAAAGTTTGGTGGTCCTAGGTGGTACAGTAACAAAGAAATGGACTCAAACACGAAAACTTAACATTGTAAACGCGAAAACTTAACATTGAAAATGGCTAAGTCGACTGGGCGAAAAAAATGGGTCAAGTTAAAAAAAAAGTAACATGTTGGATAGTAATATGTGGTGGGCACCCGTTGATTATGAAGCTGTGAAAGTTTGGTGGTCCTAGGTGGTACAGTAACAAAGAAATGGACTCAAACACGAAAACTTAACATTGTAAACGCGAAAACTTAACATTGAAAATGGCTAAGTCGACTGCGAGGAAAAAATGGGTCAAGTTAAAAAAAAAGTAACATATTGGATAGTAATATGTGGTGGGCACCCCTTGATTATGAAGCTGTGAAAGTTTGGTGGTCCTAGGTGGTACAGTAACAAAGAAATGGACTCAAACACGAAAACTTAACATTGTAAACGCGAAAACTTAACATTGAAAATGGCTAAGTCGACTGCGAGGAAAAAATGGGTCAAGTTAAAAAAAAAAGTAACATATTGGATAGTAATATGTGGTGGGCACCCCTTGATTATGAAGCTGTGAAAGTTTGGTGGTCCTAGTAACAAAGAAATGGACCCAAACACGAAAACTTAACATTGATTGTGGACGCCGCCCGCCCGCTGCCCGCCCGTCCGGCTTTCGCCAATCCAATAGCCTGGATTTTTTTTCAAAAAACCTGGCTAAAAATTAATAAATTTATCCTAAAATTGAAAATTTCTCCCTCTGATCACAAATCACATAAGACTCATTTCTCCAGTCACAGCCATATTCAATCTTCAACAGCAGCAACATTTAGGCCCATTTCCTATTCCTATTGGAGAATGTTGGTGCAAGATTTCTTACGGACCTCAAAGTCCAAATCTAGTTATCCCCCTTGCAATTGATTCAGTGGATTGCGATAGACAAGTACTGGACGTGTCGGACCAACATGTCTCCATAATCCATATGTCTGCAAATCCCCAAATGGGGTTTGAGATTAATGGAAGAGAGATAATTAATCCAAGTTTCAACTGGTTGCATCATTCATTATTTCAAGAAAGACAGAAATACAGCATTGAACAATTAAAATGTATTAATTACCATCACGTTGCTGTTGATCCATAACTTAGTTATGTTGTTTGTTTATATCTGAAAACGGTGTCAATGGGTAATCATGTGTTAGAGTGGCATTAATTGTGAGAATAAAACGAATATGCTACTTTCGGTTTGCGTCAAACTGTTGTTGTTGTTATTTTCAACAATAGGTAAGATTTTCTGTTATGTTGTTTCTGATTGGTCAGAATGTTAGGCATTCCACTAATTAAATTTCTCGTGACAAACATTTTTGCCCAGCAATGGCTGGTTTCCAGTACAATACACATTTGATTGTTGGTAATTATAGAAGCCGGGAAACACTTACATTCCATAAACAACATGGCCGCCATAAGAAGATTTTTTACCTAACTTTTGAAATAGTTGTTGAAAACAGCCGATACAACCGAGCTAGGTTCAAATCAAGGTTCAGAATTTGAGCTAAAATGAACGTGCTTTCTTTTTAGTACCAGGCTTCGCGCAGAACGTGAACTGTCGTTAGCAGAGACATATGGGGTTCATTAGCTTAGAAAATCTCATACATGTGTCTTTTAGATTTTCTGTATTCGTGACGAAAATATCAGCTCTACGGATGTGTTTTACTATTTCATCTGTCTTTTATAGTTTCTGTATCCGTCTCACAGACAGATGAAATAGTAAAACACATCGGTAGAGCTGAGCTTTTCTAAGCTAGGGGTTTATAATATGGTGTTACAAAGTAAGCTACAAAGCCATAAACCCCATTATCCAGTCAAATATGTGGCTGTGACTGGAGAAATGTGTCTTATTGGTTTTACGACCAGTGTAGATCCAGATCTGCCTATGCATCCACACAGTCTGACCAGGTTCTGCACTGTTCACCATTCTGTCGAGGAAACAACACCCATCATGCTTTTATTGCTATCAGGCTACAGGAGTGCGCTATTTCATCAGGAGCTACACTGGTCACAAATTCCATAAGACCCATTTCTCCAATGAAGCCACATATCAGGAACTAGATGAACCACAAACACCAGATCAAACACACCAGGGCTCAAGATAAGGGACGTATTATACACACTTAATTTAGCAGAATGTGCATTGATTATCAAAAGTGGGAGTACAAAATACTCGCAGTAATGCGAACATACGCAGTAATTTTCCAACTGAGTTGTGCAGATACTGTAATAAAGTTAAAAATTTACTTACATGTAGTTGAGCTGCAAAAAGCAAACAGCTAGTGTTTGCTTTTTGCAGCTCAAATAAGATAATTTAAAAAAAAAAATTATCATTTGTTCCCTATTTGATAAGCAAATGATAAGTAAGAAAATCAATAATGCATTTGTAAAAGTTAAATAGTCATTCAATTTGAAAGCTGGGGGTATAATATTCTTTAGATACAAAACTTATCTGGAGTTCTGATTGTGAAATAAATGCCTAAATAATTTTTTTACCAATTTGGCCACTTAATTATTCCAGCGCTCCAGATAAGGTGCGTATTTGCTTAAATACCCAATTAAAATTGCCAAAAACCCAATTGAAATCAGAAATTGTGAGTATCAAAAAGCAATGCAAATGTGTGGTACCTTTATCATGCTACAGAAAACAATAAACACCACAAATATAGCATATTTTTCCATGAAAACACATCTTGGTATTTCATTAGAATTGTCTCCAAAGAGACAATTCTAATGAAATGCCAAGACATGTTTTCATTTACAAGCAAACTATTCAATAATTGCAGTCTGCTGATGTGTAAACAGTAGTGTGATTTTATTTTACCAAATTAAAATTTTGAAATACCCAATTGCTTCAGAAATGATGGAGTGACAATACTCAATTACTAATTCCTTATCTGGAGCCCTGATACCCTGTTTATTGCAGACAATGGCGTACCTCCTTGGTGCATCAGCAGTCATGGAGAGTCTACAGAGTGACGTTCGAGATGTGCAGTCCTGTATTGCTGACATTATCTCCCGTGTTGGCCCGGTACAGTTTACGTCATGGAAGTTCCCAGATAAAACTGCCAGTGACCTTGACATTGAGGATCTGCTGGATCTGTATAGTTACTCAGATGATGCTGAAGAGAGGCAGGTTGCCCATATCGCCTTGTATGAACTTGTCATTGACAGGTAAGTTAATGTTTACGGTTTCTTTTGAGGGACATCCTACTCATCTGAAAGGAAATTTTATGATAATTTCCTTCCAAATCTGTTTAAAGAAGATTCTCTCAAACTCTTAAACTGTCAAATACATGTATATAGACATAGCACTATGGCTGTACTATCTATAGCAAAGTAAATAATAAATGATAAAAGTCAGATAATGAAAAATAAAAGTAAAAAATGATATAGAGACATAGCATGTTAGTCTACCAAATACATTGATCTGCTTTAGAAATAATAGGAAAATAGAAGAAATTGCATTCCAGTTAACAATGGCTGAAAACTTTAATAATAGCTTTGATGTGCGGAGCCCTCGAAAGACAACGATACTTCCAGTTAATTTGGTACATTGATTAATACCACCGCTACAAACATCATTGCGTCAGATGTCAAATGTTTATGCATTAGGTAACGGTATGTTTGATTTGCTGTTTGTCCAAAGATTGCGTAATGCTCAATCTGTACACCAACAGAAATAGTGCCGTCCCATCATGATCTGCAATTTTTGCAAGTAATTTTCATATTTTGAGAACAAAAACCCACCTTTTTCATAAACGCACTAGTCTGAAAATTATTTTGTGACGATTGGATTGGCTGCAACATTAACATATCAAAATCCATTCCAGTTACTTAATAGGGGTGAAAAGGTTAATTTTCAATAGTTAAAAATTAAAAACAATTTGTTTTCCACCTGTTTGTGGTTAACCCTTTGACCCCATGTAACTGACATGGACTACCTGTATGTCATGTTAAGTTTGAGACTGCCATTATTCAGAAAAGGGGGCAATTTTGTAAAAAGTAAAGTATATCCACAAATGGTGCAGATCTTGGCGAGGCGGCTCGTTACAAGTCAGCCTTTCATGATCTCCATTGTTTGAAAATATTAGGAAAGAGGTCTCTAGTGTTGAAAGGGTTGATAATGGTGAGCGGGTATTGAAAGCGGAAACTATCAATATTTTGTTTTTGGCTCCTATAGGCTGCTGTTGCTGATGCAGACAATGGCTGTGTATACAGATGGGGTCGTGAAAGTCGCCAAGGGCACCTGCGACTCCCAGCTTGGTACCAGTACATCGGTGGGTCTCGTCGTCAAGAAATACTGGACCCTGCTCTCTCAGATACACACCGTCGTCAAGCACACTGTTCATGAGGTAAACAAGTAAAACACCTTTGTACTTATGAAAAGATGGTTATTGTCTGAAAATTGTGTAAAATGTGACAAATGTTCCACAGAATAACTTCTTCAAGTAAACACTTGAAAATAAAAAAAAAATTTGTTGAAAATGTTTGATTAACAGTATTGCAATCTGTATATGATGTGGTCATGCTATAATATGGATTTCTTGATGTTAGAAGGAACCTTACGATGATGGAACGAGCATAGACTCAGATCAGCCTGCGCACCTGCACAGTGATCTGAGTCTACACTGCTTTTATAACTAACTTGCACCATGCTATCTTCAGGATTCCTGAAGATAGCATGGTGCAAGTTAGTTATAAAAGCAGTGTAGAATCAGGAAAACTATTTGACAATTAAACTGTTTATTGCCCTTTTATTCCAGAAAAATGAGTTGGGCAGAAAAGTCTCAGATCTGGAGGGGGACGTCTCTAGACTGAACCTCGAACTGAAACAGTCGTACAATAAAAACCGTCCCAGAATGTCTGGTTTTGGTGGTCTCATACCTCAGAATCGGGCCGAGATGGTTACCGGTCTCAGCCTGGACCCGTCACAGTTACAACAGTTTGGCCTACTGGCCAAAGATGAGTACAATAAATCATGTCAGACAAATGAGACGGCATTCACCCCTTGTACGTCGTGTAGCGTCGTACAGAAAAGCTTCCGTCAATCTGGCGAAATCATTGTCAACATTTGCCAGCAGCAGCAAATCCCTTCGTGTCTTCAGAAATTCCGCCCACATGTGTCTCACTTAGATTGGCTATCGGGAACCGACGTCTCCCGTTGGGCGAATGAACAAAATAAAGATCTGCAGCGAATAAGTAAGCTGACAGCAACTATTAAACCATTGAAAGATGAATTAACGGAATGCAATACTAAGTGTGAAAAGTTATCGAAACGTGTTGCGAATTTCGACCACGATTTGAAAAGAGAAAAGGATGAACGAACTCTGTTGAGTCGGAATTACGACCTGAAACTGAAGGAGCTGGAATTGCAACATTCGCAGACTTTAGAGTTAGAGCAGCAGCAGCGAGAATTGTTGTATCACAATAAGCAGGAACTGGAGCGGGTGCTTGAAACCCACAAGTCGGATTTGGTCGAGAAGCGCACATTGTTAAAGGACATGGGTAGGTTGCATTTATTGCTGAATAAATTTGTTGTCATTTGCGGAGTTTGTTTTGGCCTAACTCAGCTCCAGATAAGTTTTGTATCTAAAGAGTATTAGATTTCAAATTCAATGCGTATTTTACTTTTACAAATGTATTATTGATTTTATTCCTTTAATATTAAATAGGGAACACATGATAAAAAATAATTTTTCACATTGCTGTGAGTATTTTGGACTCCCACTTTTGATAATCAATGCATATTCTGCTAAAATAAGTGAGTAAAATACGCCAATATGCACCTTATCTGGAGCTCTGCTAACTAAATTCTTTCGAACTTTGCTGCGAAACACATGTATACGGTAGGTCTGGTTAATACCTATTCTACTATTTTTTTCGCCATTGAAAAACAAGTTATGAAAGCGCACAAGTTGGACCTAGTTAAAAACAGACGTTGCTGAAGGACAAGGGTTGTTTATAAACAAATAAAATAAGCTATATAGATTAAATTGTTATCAGACTTCATGAGTGTGCTATTTGATCAGGAGCTACACTGGTCACCAATCTCATAAGCCCCATTTCTCAAGTCACAGCCACATATGAGCCAGGCTGCCTCCGTGTATCACCAGATTTTGATCTGTCATAAATGGGGCACGCCATGTGATTTTGTACCTTTGAACATCTACGTAATTTCATGAAATACGTCTACAAAATTTACAATATTTTCCGTAAATGGCGTCAATAGTTGACAAAATGTTCAGAGTACATCCGGATTAATCTGAAAATGTTGTCAACTTTTGACTATATTTATGAAAAATATTGTAAATTTTGTAAACGTATTTAATGAAATTACGCAGATGTCCGAAGGTACAAAATCACATGCCGTGTCTCATGTGTGACTGTGACTGGAGAAATGGGGTTTGTGGGTTTTGCAACCAGTGTAGATCCAGATCAGACTGTGCATTCGCACAGTCTGATCAGGATCTGCACTGTTTTCCATCCCACAAAGGATCGTGAATGTAGACAAATGTCCCATCCAAAAAAGTAATTATCAAGCAACTTGACGTATGTATCGGATGTAATCGATAGTTTATGGAGTATGTCAGACTTCATGACCTGTGTCTACTCTAAATCTCATTATGGACCATTGTGGGTGTGACTTGGAGAAATGGGGCTTATGGGTTTCACGGCCATTGTAGATCCAGATCATCCTGTGCATCCGCACAGTCTGATCAGGATCTGCACTGTTCGCCATTCCATCAATGAAACACTCGCCATGCTTCTAACAATAAATACCTTCATAGTATTTTCATCCCACTGGTCTGTCGAATGAGACTTTAAACTGTGGTCCCGTCTCGATATGACCTTAGCTGTTGCTAGGACGTTAAACCCTTTCACTTTTTCATAATCTCTGTCTTCTCTTGTCTCCAACTCATTATGGACCATACAATTCAGAGAGCACAAAGACCGAGTTAGAAAAGGAATTATCGAGCAACCAGACAAACATATCAGAGGTACAGCGTCTGGAGAGGGAGATGTCGGGACTGCAGGGGAGGCTGGAAGATGTCTCCGGGAAAATGGAACTGTCGGCCAAAGAATTACAGCGGGAACAAGCGAAAAATAAAAGTGCATCTAAACACAGCCAGGTATGATGCATTTCATTTTGCAAGATTCATTTTATTTAAAAAAAAATTGTGAAGGGTGAACTGCAACTGTTCATTGTTGTTTCTGGTTTATTATCCTCCCGCCGATAGTCCATATATAGAGAATACATGTAGTAGGTTAGTGCCGTGAATGGGAAAAATATCTGACAAGGCTCAAGAATTTCTTTATTTCTCATCAGAAGTATATGTTGTGACCACTCATTTGAACCGTCTCGCCGAGACGGTTCAAATGAGTGGTCACAACATATACTTTGGTTCAGAAATAAGGAAAATAGGTAGAGAATAGTAGGTTAGTGCCGTGAACGGGAAAAAAATATCTGGCAAGGCTCAGGAAACGGGATAGGCGAGGCTCTGCCGAGCACATCCCGTTTCTGTGCCGCGCCAGATATTTTTTCCCATTCACAGCACTAACCTACTATTCTATTTATCCCGTCAACACCTACAAATGGCTGTAAAATGCAAAAATTGTATTGACTGGATATCAAAAATGTTTCACGGCACCGTGTTTCACGGCACATACGCACTGTGTTGACAGGATAAATACGTGCGTGCGTACGTACATTAGTAACACCTTTCCAATAACTCATGAACCGCATCGCCAATTTTGATAATATTTTGCCTCAATGTGTGTCTACAGATGGTGCTTTGTTTTGCATACAACCCACGTCCAACCACCCAAAGTCCGGTGCAATACTGGATTTGACCCCTTTAACCCGACCTAAAATTACCTCAGCAGTTGACAGGCCATTAAACAACATTAAATTAATTATTTTTGAACGCCAGGGGAATCCCTCCATGCTTACGCCTCCATCTGTGTATACGTTTTTGCACTAAAATAAATAATGATTAATTAATATGTTTTTTGCATTTTTGTACGTACATACACACATCTTTTCCAGATTTTTAACATTTCCAAACATCTATTGGCAATTCTAACTCGCAATCAAGCAATTTGATTGTCTGAGCTGTAGCATAGCTCAGGCTCAGCCAATCAAGCCCACTATTCAAGTACATTGAAATAACAGAAATGACACATTGGCAAGATTAGCACAGTCGATAGTGTATCTGATTTCGTTTTTAGTCCCTTCAGTCGAAGCATGATGCGTTACTGCAGCGAGTGGACAACCTGGACCAGGATAATGTAGATCTGAGGGACCAGGTCGCTAATCTGGAAGATGAGAAAGACGTTTTCGAAGACTCCGTAAGAGAGGTGAAAGGGGAGACAACTCAGCTACAAAAGAAAGTCAGAGAAAACGAGGTAGAATGTTGTTGACGGATAAATGTTCTTTGTTATGTTACATGTACAGTCAAACATGTGAATAAAGGGAAGAGAACAATCTGGCAATTGTTCGGAGGTGGCATTTACCACAGGTTTAACTGTATGTTCCATTTGGGCTCATTTGTGGCTGTGACCGGTCGCAAAGCCCCATTTCTCCAGTCACAGCCACATTTGAGGTCCATCGAGCAAACAAGTTCCAATTCAATATCTGAGACATCATTTGTTCATACGTTAGGCATAGCCTCGTTTCTTAGGAAATCAGTAATAATCATTATCATCATTCATGTAAGATCCTTTATATCCATTGCTCTTGCAACTTTATACTTTTAGTTGGAGATGTTAAAGGTACATGCCCACTCAGTACACAACATGTTCTTTATAGGAATTAAATAAGTGTATAATTGTGTCACTATTCCACCAGTTCTAAACATTACGAGCGGCCACTATACATATTAATATGTATTTTACTGATAGTGACTAGCGTTGGTATCAGGCTATTTTCATATGCAAATGAGGCATGGTATTTTTTAATTGTTTATACTAATTAAATGCGTCACCTGAAAAAATAATATTTTAGACAGAGTATGATCATTGCACATCCAAAAATATATACAGAGAATAAATAGTAATGTCCGTTAACATTTTAAGGAAACACGGTTGTCGCCCCTGATGTCAGTGTGGAAATTTTTGTTTGATATAAAATGTATAATACTGCCAATCAATACGTGGGGTAATGGCGAATGGATGTTTATTTTGCCAGAAAATGTCTCAGATGATGTTTCTGATATAAAGAACATGTTGTGCCTACTGAGTGGGCATGTACCTTTAAGAACTGACTATATAGAATATGACCTTTGGTTTCAAATGTAGTAGAATCATACATGTGACTGAGTATCTATATAAAGTATATCTGACGCTGTTCTTCTTAGAGTATATTATATAGAGCATTGAGTTGCCATCTCCGCCATTTTAGTTTGTACATGCTATCGGGCAGTTTCACCACTTGGAGCGTTTGACACGTACAGCCAATAATATGGCAGCAAATCTAATAAAATTTGGTGAAATATGTCCCAGATACAAATAACGATAACGTCCTATAATTATTATTTCATCAGACTACACAAAACGCTAGATATCTGAGCTTTTCTACCATCAGTCACAAAATATACAATGGACAGTTTTTCCATGTGTAAAATGTCAAACGGATGCACTGTTTATTATTAGAAGTACATCTGACACAGGTAAAAGCCGTATTTACACGCATACCAGGCAAGTAGACTGTAGTAACAATACACTCAGATAACTGCTCACAAGTCACTGGATTCGATACAGTATGTATGGTAATACAGGTATATATCTACACCACTGTGTATTGTTCCTACTGTTGCAGAGTCTTTACTGAATTCTCAAACATTTTAACAAAGGGTCAACAAACCCTTCATATATCAGACTTATATAAATTTGATGAAAACAAGGCATACCACACTG
Organism: Conchocele bisecta; assembly: GCA_029237695.1. Classification (NCBI taxonomy): domain Eukaryota; kingdom Metazoa; phylum Mollusca; class Bivalvia; order Lucinida; family Thyasiridae; genus Conchocele; species Conchocele bisecta. The sequence goes on from CM055277.1 coordinate 15,344,470, forward strand.
TTGTCTGATGTATCCCCATCATGTTGCACCAAATCTTATTCATGTGTTTGTCATATTATTAGTGGTATGTGTCAAACGCAGTATAAAGAGGTAAAACTGGCCGATGGCTTGTACACACTAAGATGGCCAACATGGCAACTCCATGCACTGTGGGGGATATAGTAAGAAGAAAATGTTGATATGTATGTTATGCATATATCCCTTCACATTTACGAAGCAATTATGCATGAATCATTGGATTATCAGGGACCCTACGCTTAAGGCAACAAAAAATTCTTTCTTGAGGAGATACATCATGTTAAGGTAACAGACTATAACCATTCTTCAACTTATGCTTTCAGGTCGAGATAGAGCATGTCAAGGCTGACAAGGACAGTTTGGAACAGACTTTAACCATTCTTCAATTTTATGCTTTCAGGTTGAGATAGAGCATGTTAAGGCTGACAAGGACAGTTTGGAACAGACTATTACCACACTGGAAACCAGTCTAGAGACGATGAAAGAGAAGCTGACAGAAGCGCAGGAGAGGGAGAGATTAATCGTTGAGTACCCCGACGTTAATGGGCCAGTCAATCCAGACCTCACAGGTAATTGATTGATTTAATATTTTGCGTCCTTTCAGTAGCAAGATCGTTTGTGGCAGTGGCTGGAGAAGAGGGTTTATGGGTTTTGCGACCAGTGTCAAGATCTGCACTGTTCGTAATTCCATCAATGAAACACCCGTCGTGCTTCTAACAAGCAGTATAGATCGTTATCATGTTACAGGAGTGGGCCATTTGCTTAGAAGCTACAAGTCCCATAAGCCCTATTTCTCCAGCCCCTATGAAAGCAAAGTGTATATTATTATTGTGTCACCCGTACAGAAAGGGGCCCATTTCACTAAACTTTGTGCAGCTAAAATGTTCGTAAGTGCAAAATTTCACATTATCACTGATTTCCTGTAAACAATTACATGTATTGGATTTACATTTATTGAGCATAGGTTTAGTGAAACGGCCCCCAGTTTTGACTAATGAGACTCGCCATTCTCTGAACATCAGTAATTCTTAACCAGTCAGGTAATTGGTACCATTTATTTAACTAGCTGGCGGCTCACCAACAGACATATCAGCCTGAGCGGAGGCTCGAATCGTCGACCTCCCAATTGCATTTTATACTGTATTTATGTGTTTTTGCTGCCAGGCACGGGTGACATTGTCGTGGACATGGATAACCAGGTGAAGGCCAACAATGTCCGCATCGAACTGCTGGAGAAACAGAACGAGGGGCTGAGGAACTCCATCACCAAACTACTGGCCCTTCAGGGGCCTCGACAGCCCCGAGCAGCCCCACACCAGGGTGAGGGGCAGCAGGGACAATGGGCTACATATGTACAGGTATAACATATATATACAGGATATGGTATTGGACTTCAATACCGGAGGTTGTCAGTTCAATCCTCACCCTAGAAGTGAAAAATACTTACCAGACATAGTAGTATTTCCATCCCAGTCGTCTGTCGGATGGGACTTTAAACTGCTGTCACGTCTCTATATGACCTTAGTTATTGCTGGGACGTTAAACCCATTCACTCACACTTTTCCAGGGGCGCCGGAATCATCATAAGATTGATCCGGCGAATCTACTGGGTTCCCCTGCTACACACCCAAAGTATATGTTGTTACCACTCAGTTGAACCATCTCGCCGAGACGGTTTACCGGTAACTGAGTGGTAACAACATACACTTTTGATGTGAAATGAGAAAAAATGCAGAAAAATATTACATTCCGTTTTTTTTTTATACATGAATTACAAATGTCAAAATTATTGATCCGGCAGTGGCCGGACATGCCGGACCTGTTCCGACGCCCCTGTTTCCACATCCACAACCCCTCCCCCACATACTAAATATTACGGCTGGCTGGTACTATGAAATTAGAACGCTGTGGTTAATAACTGTATGTCACCATAATTGTCATGCTGCGGTTAAATTTGACCGAAATATCGATGTTCAAAAATTTGATTCAGTGCTGAAGTGTGTCGCCTGTACTTATACTATCCGTAGTATAGTCAAACCAGATGCATTTATCTAATGGGGGTATGCGGGTAGTGATTCCAATCGCCTGTGGTATAACACACATCTCTAATCTGGTCGTCGTAGTCGGCAGAGAAATGGGGCTTATGGGACTTGTGACCAGTGCAGCTCCTGATCAAATAGCACGTTGCTGTATCCTGATAACAATCTATGTTGCTTGTTAGAAGCATGCCGGGTGTTTCATTGAGGGAATGGTATAGAGAATTGTATGTTAGTGCCGTGAATGGGAAAACATATCTGGCAAGGCTCAGGAAACGGGATGGGCGAGGCTCTGCCGAGCACATCCCGTTTCCGTGCCGCGCCAGATATGTTTTCCCATTCACGGCACTAATCTACTATTCTATTTATCCCATCAACACCTACAAATGGCTGTAAAATGCAAAATTGTATTGACTGGATATCAAAAATGTTTCACAGCATCGTGTTTCACGGCACATACGCACTGTGTTGACGGGATAAAAACTGTACATGTGATCAGACTGTGCAGATGCACAGGTTGATCTGGATCTACACTGCTTGCAAACCCCATAAGCCACATTTCTCCAGTCACAGCCACAGGTTGAAGTAATGGACCGAGGTCTATAAATACATTAAATATACCTAAAAGCATTAATAAGTGAAAAAACAGCAAGCTAAACAAAATTCTTTACTTCCTCCGTGTATAGGAGGGAGTAAAGAATATTTTGTAGCTTATTTTTGTTTCACTTATTAATGCTTTTAGGTATATTTAATGTATTTATAGACCTCGGTCCGTTACATCAACCTGTGGTCACAGCCACAAATGTTGAATATCACCTGAGTAGTTCATCAATGGATTTACATTTATTGAACATATGCAGCCTATGCTCAATAAATGAAAATCCATCTTGGCTTTCTCACATTGAGGACCTCGCATTGAGGCGACTTTCACCTTGAACTTGGTTGAATATCTCCAGATCTATTACTGTCTGTTTCACAAAACGTGCCCAAATTTTACGGCAAAAACAATATTTTTTTGATAATATTAAATTTTAGCAAAATTTAAGAATGGGCCTTCTTTTCATTTCCTGAAATTTGGTCAAATATTGATTTTATTACGAAAAATGAGTTCTCTATGGGAAGAAGTGAAGAACCTGGAGGAGTAAAATGGAAAAATTCTGGAAATTAATTCTGAAACCTAGCTAGATAGCTTGGAAATGATCTAACTACGAAGACAAAAGTTACATTTTGAAAATCGGTTCACTATTTCTAAAATTAGAAAAATCTCCCCATGTTAACTTTTTTTTCACAATAAAATCAATATTCGACCAAATTTCACGAAATAAAAAGTGGACTTTTGCTATGATTTAAAATTATCAAAAAATATAAAGTTTTTGCAGTATTTATATAGCCGTAAAATGTGGGCAGGTTTCGTGAAACAGACAGTACTCAGTAATCTGTTGTATTATTATCAAACTTCATTAGAAACTTCCTCACATTGATGGCTATCATTCAGGTGACCTTCACCGTAACCTTGGTGACCTTGACTTTCGTATCAACAATTTTGGAAGTACGTAAAATGGTGTATCTTTAGAATGTAATGGGTTGAGGAATCATTTGATTAATCCTTTAACCCTAAATAACTGCAATGGACTGTTATATGTTAATTTAAGGACCAATCTGATCATCACACATTGATTTTCCGACTAGTCCATTTATAAGAAGGGGCTGTTAATTATGTAAAATTATTTGCAACAAATGCAGATTCGGATGAGGCGGCTCATTATGAGTTGGCGCATCTGTAGTCGATTTCATCAAAATTGCAAAGTATACTTATCTAACAAAGTATACTTTGAGGGAGTAATCATTTATTTTTCCCGAAATGCATTATTCCATGTAGAAGTATATTTGATGATTAAAAGTATGCAGAATTATTATACTGAATTTATTACATTATCACAGCCAAAATGGCTGTGATAATGTAATAAATTAAGTATAATAAAAATTAATAAATTTATCCTTAAATTGAAAATTTCTCCCTCAAAGTATACTTTGCAAGATAAGTATACTTGGCAATGTTGGTGATATAGGCTACTGAATTTACACTGGTTGCAAGCATGCACTGCTAAAGAGGTCTGTTGTGTTGAAAGAGTTAATCATGATTTACACGTTTGATGACCACTATGTGTTTCAGTCAACTGGCCCGCAGCCACTGTGGAATCCAAACTACCATACCCAACAACAGGAACAAACAAACCCACCGTCCAAGATGGCCGCCATGGACCACACGCCATCCAACCACAACCAGTCTGCTCACAGAACGAACTATGGTACCAGTAACCAGTCAAAGGAAACTGAATCGAGACCTAAATCACAACCCGGTGTTCAGGTATTTGAATTTGACCAAACATCGGTGCATACTAAACAGACAAAACAGCCGGCAAATGATAGGCCGGCGTTCGGACACAGGCCTTTGACGGGAAATAAAGCAAAGCGAGCTGGTGAAGAGTTTGTCGTGGGTAAATCGAGACCGAACACAGCATCGTCATCCAAGAGCAGACCATCTAGTGGAAAGGTGTTTATGGCTCCGGTGAATGCAAGCAGCATCAGTGCCTATCTTCAACTGAAAAAGGCGGGAAAATTAAATTTGGATACAAATAGTGGTCCTCCGCCAACAGGTAACAAATCAATATTACAGAGCTCCAGATAAGGTGCGTATTGGTGTATTTTACGCAATTATTTTAGCTGAATACGCATTGATTATCAAAACTGGCAGTACAAAATATGCACAGCAATGTGAAAATACGCATTGATTTTCAAATTGAGTAGTGAAAATAAAGTCATAAAGTTGAAAATTCACTTAGTTGAGCTGCAAAAAAGCAGTGTGCTTTTTGCAGCTCAAATAAGTGAATGTTTAAATTTGTTATATTTGTTATCATTTGTTCTCTATTTAGTAATGAAGAAAATCAATAACCCATTTGTAAAAGTAAAATACACAATGATTTTGAAATCAGGGGGTATAGTACGCTTTAGACACAAAGCTTATCTGGAGCTCTGGTATTATTGTGCAATATCACAGTGTATTAACAATGATTATACACTAATGTAATAAATACGTAAATTATTTCATATCTGATATTTATTAAACTTTTTGAATGATTTCATAAGAAACTCGGCATAGCCCTGTTTCTTATGAAATCAGTAAACTTGTTTAATCAATAGCATACTGAATTATCACTCGTGTAAGATCATCTATTAATACCGAAATGGGGATTATGGTATTGGTGGCCAGTCTAGCTCCTGCTCTGTGACTGGAGAAATGGGGATTATGGCATTGCTCCTGCTCTGTGGCTGGAGAAATGGGGCTTATGGCATTGGTGGCCAGTCTAGCTCCTGCTCTGTGACTGGAGAAATGGGGCTTATGGCATTGGTGGCCAGTCTAGCTCCTGCTCTGTGACTGGAGAAATGGGGCTTATGGCATTGGTGGCCAGTCTAGCTCCTGCTCTGTGACTGGAGAAATGGGGCTTATGGCATTGGTGGCCAGTCTAGCTCCTGCTCTGTGACTGGAGAAATGGGGCTTATGGTATTGGTGGCCAGTCTAGCTCCTGCTCTATGACTGGAGAAATGGGGCTTATGGCATTGGTGGCCAGTCTAGCTCCTGCTCTGTGACTGGATAAATGGGGCTTATGGCATTGGTGGCCAGTCTAGCTCCTGCTCTGTGACTGGAGAAATGGGGCTTATGGCATTGGTGGCCAGTCTAGCTCCTGCTCTGTGACTGGAGAAAAGAAATGGGGCTTATGCATTGGTGGCCAGTCTAGCTCCTAATCTGTGACTGGAGAAATGGGGCTTATGGCATTGGTGGCCAGTCTAGTTCCTACTCTGTGACTGGAGAAATGGGCCTTATGGCATTGGTGGCCAGTCTAGTTCCTACTCTGTGACTGGAGAAATGGGGCTTATGGCATTGGTGGCCAGTCTAGCTCCTGCTCTGTGACTGGAGAAATGGGGCTTATGGCATTGGTGGCCAGTCTAGCTCCTGCTCTGTGACTGGAGAAATGAGGCTTATGGCATTGGTGGCCAGTCTAGCTCCTGCTCTGTGACTGGAGAAATGGGGCTTATGGCATTGGTGGCCAGGCTTATGGCATTGGTGGCCAGTCTAGCTCCTGCTCTGTGACTGGCGAAATGGGGCCTATGGCATTGGTGGCCAGTCTAGCTCCTGTTCTGTGACTGGAGAAATAGGGCTTATGGTATTGGTGGCCAGTCTAGCTCCTGCTCTGTGACTGTTGAAATGGGGCTTATGGTATTGGTGGCCAGTCTAGCTCCTGACCTGTGACTGTGGAAATGGGGCTTATGGTATTGGTGGCCAGTCTAGCTCCTACTCTGTGGCTGGAGAAATGGAGATTATGGCACTAGTGGCCAGTCTATCTCCTGCTCTGTGACTGGAGAAATGGAGCTTATGGCATTGGTGGCCAGTCTCGCTCCTGACCTGTGACTGTGAAAATGGGGCGTATGGCATTGGTGGCCAGTCTCACTCCTGACCTGTGACTGTGGAAATGGGGCTTATGGCATTGGTGGCCAGTCTCACTCTGACCTGTGACTGTGGAAATGGGGCGTATGGCACTGGTGGCCAGTCTCGCTCCTGACCTGTGACTGTGGAAATGGGGCTTATGGCACTGGTGGCCAGTCTCGCTCCTGACCTGTGACTGTGGAAATGGGGCATATGGCATTGGTGGCCAGTCTCACTCCTGACCTGTGACTGTGGAAATGGGGCTTATGGCACTGGTGGCCAGTCTCGCTCCTGACCTGTGACTGTGGAAATGGGGCTTATGGCATTGGTGGCCTGTCTCTCTCCTGACCTGTGACTGTGGAAATGGGGCTTATGGCATTGGTGGCCAGTCTCGCTCCTGACCTGTGACTGTGGAAATGGGGCTTATGGCATTGGTAGCCAGTCTCACTCCTGACCTGTGACTGGAAATGGGGTGTATGGCATTGGTGGCCAGTCTTTCTCCTGACCTGTGACTGTGGAAATGGGGCTTATGACATTGGTGGCCAGTCTAGCTCCTGACCTGTGACTGTGGCTGAAGAAATGTGGATTATGGCATTGTTGGCCAGCCTCGCCTGATCAACTCGAGCATAGCATGTTTTCACAGCTAAAATGATGAACAGTGCTGACCCTGATCAGACTGCGGATGCACAGGCTGATCTGAGTCTACACTGGTCACGAAGGCCATAAGCCTCATTTCTTCTGTTACAGCCACAATGGGCATGTCTCTGATTTCTCATAAACCAGACACAACTTGTGTATGTGTACCTGATTTGTGACTGGAGAAATGGGGCTTATGGATTTTGCAATCAGTGTATGTCCAGATCAGCTTGTAAAATATATTTACAGAACTGTGGTATACGGAAAAAATGGTAAATTTTCACAAGATATTGTACACGTTGTTCATTTATATTGTTCATCATATTACTATTTTTACCCTAATCATCCGATTGCCTACCACATATAACATACTATTTTACTATTATTTTTATTCTTCATCTACATTGCTTGGCCCTAAATGATACTCTTTTGTGTTGATGGGCCGTTAAGCACTATTCCATTCCATTCTTAGGTACAAAATCACATGGTGTGTCTCGTATACATAGACACATTGGCTACGAAAAACATCTTTTATTCATGCTGATTTCAACTTCTGCACTGTTTTGTTACATTTTCTTCTCATTACAGCAGGTTTGAGGTCCACACCCAGTAAGCCGCCGACAATCCCAACAGCCGACCACGAGTACACACATCAGGAGAACTTTACGTGTGGAAACTGTGATAAAATGTACACACGACACCGCGACTTAGAAATCCATATGTCGTACTGTACCGGATAAACAAGAGTTTCACACTAACGAGATGGTGTACCAGATACGTAGACACACTATAGCAGATGTACACGGTGTGATACAATATACGCCGTGTGATTTTGTTCACGTGTGATATTTCATGAAAATATTTACACAATTTACGATAGTTTTCGTAAATGATATCCAAAGACGACGAAATTTTCATAGCAAATGCGGAATGCAATTCCGCATTTGCTATGAAAAATTTGTCATCTTCCAATGTTTGGTTATGTCGTACTGTACCAGATAAACTGAGATTCACACTAACAGAAGGGTGTACCAGAGACACGTCTCACTAAACTTCGTAAGACTTCGCAAACTTTAATTTTGAATAACATTTACACGGACAGCTGATGTTGGAAAATCTTAAGTGGATATGTTCACATGCAATGATGTGTGCATGCACGTGCGAAATGGTAACGTTAGTGTTAATGTGAGATGCAATTAATAAATATCTACGTACCGTATAAATGTTTTTATCGTAAGAAGTTTGTTGAAACATACCCAAGATACACACATTAGAGCAGATAAACACACAATGATATGATACCCGCCATGTGACTTTGTACCTATGAACATGTGTCGGAGATTTCATGAAAAGTATTTACAATATTTACGATAGTTTTGGTAAATGACATCGAACGGTGACAAACTTTTCATAGCAAATGCGAAAATTCCGCATTTGCTATGTAAATTTTGTCATCTTTCGATGACGAGATGGTGTACCAGATTCACACACTATAGGAGATAAACACACAGCGTGATACGAGACACTTTAACCCTTACTACGCTGAATTAAATGTTGTCGTCTGCTGGAAATGTTTTATTTTCAATATTTCTCGACAAAAACCTGGTTTTGACAGCACATGAGAATCGTCTCCAGTGGAGACGATTCTCATGTGCTGTCAAAACCAGTCTTTTGTTAAGAATTAAAGCAAAAATGAAAAACAGCAGACGGCAATTTCCGTCAACAGCGTAGGAAGGGTTAAAAGTATGCTCATGGTATATGTGTATATATACACAAAAGAAACTAAGTAATTTGTGGAAAGCTCTTTTAATAAATACTTCAAATATAAAATTAAATAACATATTTAGGGCGGACCACCGCATAACACAACAAACATGATACATACAGTCATGTAAACAATGATGAACATTACCAGTACACTACCCACTGCCAAATGTTTTATTTGAAAATACAGTCGAACCTGTGCTAAAGGCCACCTCCAACCTGTCTACAGCAGCCACTCTTTTGTTTTCCCCAATTATATAATTACTAAATTCGGAATGAAATGAATTGAAGGTGGCTGCTGCATTAGAATGAGGGAAATGAAAATTGCTTTTTATCTGCTTTTCGTTCATACATTGTATTTTATTTATTTTTTCTCGATAAAAACACGATTTGGCAGCACTTGAGAATCTGCTGCCAAACCATGTTATTGCCGAGAAATGATATCCCTTGCCAATAGGCAAGAGGGGATATAGCGTTTTATCCCGTCAACACAGTGCGTATGTGCCGTGAAACTATTTTCCTTATTTCTGAACCAAAGTATATGTTGTGACCACTCATTTGAACCGTCTCGCCGAGACGGTTCAAATGAGTGGTCACAACATATACTTCTGATGAGAAATAAAGAAATTCTTGAGCCTTGTCGGATATTTTTTCCCATTCACGGCACTAACCTACTATTCTCTGTAGTCCATGTACGTATGTGCATTAGTAACACCTTTAATTTTTCAATACCTCATGAACCGCTTCACCGATTCTTATAATATTTGGCCACATTGTGTGTCTAGGGATGGTGCTTTGTTTTGCATATGACCCACGTCCGACCGCCCAAGGTCACTGAGGACTTATGTTCACCTTGTTTGTAAGGCAAATGCGTTACCGTTTTTTTTCTTTATTAAATAACTTGTGAACCACTTCACATATTTGGATTATATTGTTTTCTTTTTCCAAAAACGCCTCAACCACTTCCACGATTTTGATAATATTTGGCCACAATGTTTGTCTAGGATGCTGCTTTAGTTTTGCATACGACTCGCATCTGACTGTCCAAGGTCAATGTCACTGTGGATTTTTTTTCTATTATTATCAAGGCTACCAGCGAGGGGATTAGCTTTATTTAACGATGCCAGTTCTTGTTCAGCATTGTAAGGGCTGAAAAGGTTTACTGATTATGGTACATAAGAAATGAAGTTTTGTTGCGTAATGAAGCTTTGCTGCGTTTCTTATACAATCAGTCAACAAGTTATTAAATTAGGAATTTTAATATTTAATTAATGTCTCATTTGCATATTTCTTACACGTGTGGATTCTGAGCACAGTATATGCAATAAAATTGTATGTTTGATTGACTTATGGTTGACTTAGTAGTCCCCTTCAGAATGAAGCTATTTAAGATGATAGCTTTACAGAGGAATTTATTTATTTAATGGTGTTTAACAGCCTGTCAACAGCTAAGGACATTTTAGGCCGGGTAAACGGGGTTGAATCCCATTATTCACCTGTATAGATGGGGGGAAATCCCAAAATCAGAACACATTTTTTTTTACATATGCAGCCCAATAGCCGATTTCACCAACATTGCAAAGCATACTTATCTAGCAAAGTATACTTTGAGGGAGTAATCATTTATTTTTCCTGAAATGCATTATTTCATATAGAACTAATGACTGCATATATTTGATGATTAAAAGTATGCAGACTTATTATACTGAATTTATTACATTATCACAGCCAAATTGGCTGTGATAATGTAATAAATTCAGTATAATAAAAATTAATAAATTTATCATAAAATTGAAAATTTCTCCCTCAAAGTATACTTTGCTACTAAAGTATACTTTGCAATGTTGGTGAAATAGGCTACTGGTGCCAGGCCTCACCACACCAGTCACTGACCCTACTCCCTAAAATGGTATTAACACTAATCTTACTACTTTTATAAGTATAACTAGATTCAACTCTCAAGTAATAAGAAGGCCAAAATATAAAATTTACCTGGGCCCGGTTGCTCAAAGCTTCTGTTAGCTTAACAGATTGTTAAATCCTTAGCATTGCTAAGGATTTAACAGTCTGTTAAGCTAACAGAGGTTTTGAACAACCGGGCCCTGAGGGCTCAACCCGGGATATCACGATTCCATGGAGTAAGACTGAATCCCATCCCATCATTAAATTACCCCTTTCAATAAAAACCTGGTTTGTCAGCACTTCAGAATAATCTTCATTGGAAATGAATCTAAAGTGATGCAAAACCATGTTTTTGTGAAAAATATAAATTAAAAAAATCAACAGCAGACGACAAATTTTATTCAGCATTGTAAGGGTTAATGGAGTTTACTGATTAAATAAGATTTGATTTGATTTGATTTATTAGTCTTTAACCCTTCGACCGCTACTCACAACAATTGTCGTCTGCTGTTGCTTTGATATCTTGCCTTATTTCTCAATAAGAACATGGTTTGACAGCACTTCAGAATCATTTCCAATGGAAATGATGTAAATTATTCTAAAGTGCTGTCAAAGCATGTTTTTGATGATAAAAATGAAAATAGAAAATAAACAGCAGACGACACAAAAAAATAAGATAGCGGTCTAAGGGTTAAGGTCTACCAACAGCTAAGGTCATTTGCGGCCGGGCCAACGGGTTTGATCCGTATTTAAAGGGACATGTCCACTCAGTAGGCGCAAAATGTTCTTTATAGGAATTAAATAAGTGTATAATTGTGTCACTATTCCACCAGTTCTAAACATTGTGAGTGCCCGCTATACACCATTACCCCACGTATTGATTGGCATTATTATACATTTTATATCGGACATAAATTTCAGGAGCGATAATCCGTGTTTCTTTAAAATGTTAACGGACATTACTATTTATTCTTATTCTTAATTAGTATATAAAATATCATGCCTCATTTGCATATGAAAATAGCCTGATACCAACGCGAGTCACTTTCAGTAAAATAAATATTACTAAATGATTTTATCTGTATAACGGGCACTTGTAATGTTTAGAACTGGTCGAATAATAACACAATTATACACTTATTTAATTATAAAAAAAAACATTTTGTGCCTACTGAGTCCCTTTAACATAAGAAAGTTTCACCTCTGGTTGGGGTTTAACGGCCTATCAACAGCTAAGGTCATTTAAGGCCGGGTCAGTGGGTTTAGTACTAAATCCCATATATTACCTGTACAAGTACAAGTACATGTTCAAGTACATGTACAAATGGGGGAAAATCCCAAAATCAGAACTGAATATTTACAATAACAAAACTATATATTCAGCCCTGAAATCAGAATAATCCTGATCTGATGCCAGGTCCTCGCCACACCAGAATCATTTGGCCCCACCCAAAAGCAGTAGGATCAGTAATAATCTAGCTACTTTTACAATGGGTAATAACCCAATTCAACTCCCAGGTAACTAAAGAGCCAAAGATAAAAACGTACCTGAGGGCCAAACCAGGCAAATCGTGATTCCTATAAGGAGGAACCCATACTGTTAATTTACGCCGTCTCATTCGCCCGACCACCACCCACAGGTACAAGAGGTGAAACTGACGCGACGACTTGTACATACATAGATGGCAGACATGGTAACACGACGCACCATATTGTATACATATTGTATACACCAACAAGACTATGCTCAGAAATACAGTCTACACTCTTTAACTCAAATTTTCGTAAACTCAAAAGTAGTTTCCTGAATTCCCTGGACTTCGAGTAAACAAGTGTGGATTGTAGTTTATACATATATCCAATCACCCTCCGGAAGCGGATATCTTCAAAGCTAATACTATATTTCCATGACATACGTCCTTAACCCTTTCAAAATTACAGAACTCTATAGCACAGTTTGCAGCATACAGTGTAGATCCAGATGAGCCGGCTCGTAACGAGCCGTCTCATCAGGATCTGCACTGTTTGCCAGTAATTTTCATGTTTTGTCGAAGAAAAATTGCTTTCTTTAGAAATGGACAAGTCTGATAATCATTTTGTGACAATTGGATTGGCAAAAAAATTAACATATGACAGTCCATTCCAGTTAGTTAGGGTTGAAAGGGTTAATCACACTACTAAAATGAAATAACACAAACAACATACAGAGGGAATGGTTTGCAACCTAAAATGGCAAAAATAACAGTTGGCACCCTGAATATTGCTTTTCAAGTTTTGATATATCTCGGTGGGCTACTACAGTTCTAGTAAAAACAAAATTACCACACTTTGTTCAAAGCAAAATAAGCACAAACATGTATGGTAAATATACATCACGATGTGGAAAGCATGTTATTAAATATTTATTTAATGGTGTTTAACGGCCTGTCAACAGCTAAGGTAATTTTAGGCCGGGTTAACTGGGTCAAATCTCGTATTTACCCGTGGTGATGGGGTGGGGCAGACCAGGTCTCCAATCGGGATTCCGGTAAGGATGAACCCCGATCATGAAATTACAATTCAAATGCGCTCGAGTCTGAAGATTATGTAATTTTGTATGTAAATTACATAATCTTCAGACCCAAGCGCATTTGAATTGCCGAAAGGTGTATCATGTATGTACAAACAATAATTAACCATCCAAGACACGGTAAAATCACCTAAAACATATGTCAATCATTCAAATGGTTGTGGAGATATATGAAGATCTTTCACTAAATTATATATTAGGTGCACATATGATCAGTGATTAAGATATACAATAAATAATGTCTCTGATCTAATAGAACACATGAAATTGATAAAGTACATGTATTGCAAATTCAACAAGAGTGCCGCAAGTCACAAAATACGCCCGTCGAATATGGGCCAGACAGCGAAGATGCAGAAATGTGAAGCTGTCACCAAGGCAAGAAACATTAATGAGAATTTGAAAGTCTATAGCATTATTTCTTCATCTCGTTGTGCTAAACATGTATACTAATTTAGGCAGAGATAGAAAAGTAGAGTGTAAAGTAGAAATGATAGGGAATTGGATACAATATAGAAAAAATGGCTAAGTTAAAAAGGCGATATTTTTGTTAAAAAATATTTTTTCGGCATAAAAACACCAAGGTGCACATCTTCAATATGTGTAGAAGACGTGTGTATAGTTTCAGAACGATCGACTGAACGGTTTCGGAGGAGTTGTGTACACAAACTCTGTACCGTATATTAGAATTGTATAGAAAAATGTAGAAAAATGGCTAAGTTAAAAAGGTGATATTTTTGTTAAAAAAATATTTTTTTTTTTTTCGACATAAAAACACCAAGGTGCACATCTTCAATATGTGTAGAAGACGTGTGTATAATTTCAGAATAACGATCGACTGAACAGTTTCAGAGGAGTTGTGTACACAAACTCGTGTACCGTATATAGAATTGTATAGAAAAATGTAGAAAAAAGAAAAAAATGGCTAAGTTAAAAAGGTGATATTTTTTTAAAAAAAATTGTTAAAAATATTTTTTCGACATAAAAACACAAAGGTGCACATCTTTTCAATATGTGTAGAAGACATGTGTATAGTTTCGGAGAACGATTCGACCTGAAACAGTTTCGGACGAGTTGTGTACACAAACACCTCTTGTACCGTATATAGAAATGTATAGAAAAATTAAGAAAAAATGGCTAAGTTAAAAAGGCGATATTTTTGTTACAAAAATATTTTGTCGGCATAAAAACACCAAGGTGCACATCTTCAATATGTGTAGAAGACGTGTGTATAGTTTCAGAACGATCGACTGAACGGTTTCGGAGGAGTTGTGTACACAAACTCTGTATCGTATATAGAATTGCATAGAAAAATGTAGAAAAAATGGCTAAGTTAAAAAGGCGATATTTTTGTTAAAAAATTATTTTTTCGGCATAAAAACACCAAGGTGCACATCTTCAATATGTGTAGAAGACGTGTGTATAGTTTCAGAACGATCGACTGAACGGTTTCGGAGGAGTTGTGTACACAAACTCTGTACCGTATATAGAATTGTATCGAAAAATGTAGAAACAAGAAACGAGGCAAAGCCACGAAGGCCAGGTTTTTTCCAAGCATAGACACTTGGATAACATAATTATACCCACTTTTTGTAGACTAGATGGCCGTGGCCTGCATGTCGCGCCTTGGGGCGAGGCATGGACACTAAAAAAATAGATATAGTAGATGGAAAAACTTTAACCAAAAAACTTTAACCGGACACACGGACGAACGGACGGACGTATGCCAAAATGCCGACGATATCGCGTTTCTTTCAAGCAAGCAGGTGTGACAATGATGATAAACACCCATTGTGAAGTATCAAGGTATTGGGTTAAGCAGTTGCAGAGATATAGTACACGAAAAAACTTTAACAAAAAAATTTAAAGTAATTTGAACTTGACATAGGGCACAGTTCAGCGCTTTCCCGCAAGCCAGGTGCGACAATATGGATAAATCACCCATGTGAATAATGAGGTATTGGGTGAAGCAGTTGCAGAAATATATAGTACACGAAAAAACTTTAAATCAAAAAATTCAAAGTAATTTGACCTTGACATTGGGCACAGGGGCCGCAAGGTTGGGGGTTAGAATGAAAATAATATGGATGATGATAAACACCCATGTGAAGTTTCAAGGTAATGGGCGAAGCAGTTGCAGAGATATAGTATAACAAAAAAGTTTTAACCAAAAATCTTTAACCAGACGTACGTTAAAAAGTTAACGTTGAAAATGGCTAAGTCAATTACGTAGAATAATAGGTTGAAGGTAAACAAGAAACGAGGCAAAAGCCACAAGCAGGTGCGACAATGATGATAAACACCCATGTGAAGTATCAAGGTATTGGGTGAAGCAGTTGCAGAGATATAGTACACGAAAAAACTTTAACAAAAAAATTCAAAGTAATTTGACCTTGACATTGGGCATAGGATCGCGCTTTCCGCAAGCAGGTGCGACAATGATGATAAACACCCATGTGAAGTATCAAGGTATTGGGTGAAGCAGTTGCAGAGATATAGTACACGAAAAAAAAATTAACAAAAAAATTCAAAGTAATTTGACCTTGACATTGGGCACAGGATCGCGCTTTCCGCAAGCAGGTGCGACAATGATGATAAACACCCATGTGAAGTATCAAGGTATTGGGTGAAGCAGTTGCAGAAATATAGTACACGAAAAAAACTTTAACAAAAAAATTCGAAGTAATTTGACCTTGACATTGGGCACAGGGGCCGCACGGTTGGGGGTTAGAATGAAAATATGGATGATGATAAACACCCATGTGAAGTTTCAAGGTAATGGGCGAAGCAGTTGCAGAGATATAGTATAACGAAAAAGTTTTTAAAACCAAAAAACTTTAACTAGACGTACGTTAAAAAGTTAACGTTGAAAATGGGTAAGTCAATTACGTAGAAATAATAGGTGAAGGTAAAAAAATGGTCACATGTTGGATAGTTGTATGTGGTAAGGCACCCCTTGGTTATGAAGCTGTGAAAGTTTGGTGGTCCTAGGTGGTACAGTACCAAAGAAATGGACTTAAACACGAAAACTTAACATTGTAAACGCGAAAACTTAACATTGAAAATGGCTAAGTCGACTGCGCGGAAAAAATGGCTGAAGTTAAAAAAAAAAGTAACATGTTGTATAGTGATATGTGGTGGGCACCTCTTGATTATGAAGCTGTGAAAGTTTGGTGGTCCTAGGTGGTACAGTACCAAAGAAATGGACTTAAACACGAAAACTTAACATTGTAAACGCGAAAACTTAACATTGAAAATGGCTAAGTCGACTACGCGGAAAAAATGGGTCAAGATAAAAAAAAAGTAACATGTTGGATAGTGATATGTGGTGGGCACCCCTTGATTATGAAGCTGTGAAAGTTTAGTGGTCCTAGGTGGTACAGTAACAAAGAAATGGACTCAAACACGAAAACTTAACATTGATTGTGGACGCCGCCCGCCGCCCGCTCGTCGCCCGCCCGCCCGGCTTTCGCCAATCCAATAGCCTGGATTTGTTTTCAAAAAACCTGGCTAAAAATGGCTAAGTTAAAAAGGTGATATTTTTGTTAAAAAATAAGTTTTCGACATAAAAACACCAAGGTGCACATCTTCAATATGTGTAGAAGACATGTGTATAATTTCAGAACGATCGACTGAACGGTTTCAGAGGAGTTGTGTACACAAACTCTGTACTGTATATAGAATTGTATTAGAAAAATGTAGAAAAAATGGCTAAGTTAAAAAGGTGATATTTTTGTTAAAAAATATTTTTTCGACATAAAAACACCAAGGTGCACATCTTCAATATGTGTAGAAGATGTGTGTATAGTTTCAGAACGATCGACTGAACGGTTTCGGAGGAGTTGTGTACACAAACTCTGTACCGTATATAGAATTGTATAGAAAAATGTAGAAAAAATGGCTAAGTTAAACAGGCGATATTTTTGTTAAAAAATATTTTTTCGCCATAAAAACACCAAGGTGCACATCTTCAATATGTGTAGAAGACGTGTGTATAGTTTCAGATCGATCGACTGAACAGTTTCGGAGGAGTTGTGTACACGAACTATGCGCTTTTTCTTCAGCCGCCCGCCCGCCGCCCGCCCGCCCGCCCGCCGTGCGGTAAAACATAATACGTACCGTTTTTTTAAAAACGGTCGTATAAAAACCACGACCCCGTTCCCAAAATACCTACAAGGTGATTGCCAGCGAGTGTCGCACTCACGAAGGTGAAGATCACCCGAATGACACTGCGTGGATAGCCATCTCAGTGCGCAAGCTATTGATACAATTTGGTAATGATTCGACTAACGGATAAGGAGATGTTCAATGTTTATGCTGACGACTATAACGCACACTCCCGAATTGTGACCACCATCTCTCAATTTCCACTCACGTGGGTGTGACAAAAATGACCACTGAATATACATTGTGTGTACAAGTATCCGATACATAGAGAACACCAGGGGCCCGTTTCACTAAGCATCGTACGACTAAAATGTTTGTAGGCGCAAATTTAGAATCATCTGGAAATTTCAATTGATGAATTTACATTTTTTGAGCATAGGCTGCATATGCAGCCTATGGTCAATACATGTAAATCCATTAATTGTTTACAAGAAAACATTGTTAATGTGAAATTTACAGACTATCATCATTTTGAACATTTTAGTCATACAAATTTTAGTGAAACGGCCCCCGGGCTAGTGTCTTTTGTCTATCATGTTTATCAGGCAAGGCTAGGAAACGCATAGGAATTCCGGGCTCGTCAAGGAATTCCTACCGCTTCCAAGCCGAGCCTGATAAACTTGATATCAAAAGACACTAGCCTGGTATTTGATTTATCAGTTAACGTCTTAGGCTACAGAATAAGCAATTACGACAGGGTTTATTGTTTAAAAGATCGAGGACTTGTTTCTGTGACGTCATTCCACCGACATCATTTGGTCATGTGGTGTCGTCCGACCAATGAAACGTTTGTTTTCTATTCGTTGAAACCCAGATAATCAGATCAGGTCAATGCCCGACACAACATGACACAATGTATTCGGCCAATACAAAGCTTGTTACCTGATAAATGACAATCACACCAATTTAGTTACCGGTATCGATAACCTCTGAGGAGAAGCACACAAAATACATTATAAATGTCACTCTTTTATTGAATTTTCGACCACATTCATCGTCTTTCTAAAAATAGTTATTCAGCAGTTCTACATGATGTCCATGTAGACGTCGCGAACCAGATGTTATGAGCTGTAGGTCATGTTTATTTGTTTGTTGGGGTTTAACAGCCTATCAACAGCTACATAGAGAACACCAGGTGCTCGTTTCACTAAGCATCATACGACTAAAATGTTCGTAAGCGCAAATTTAGAATCGTCTGGAAATTTCAATTGATAGATTTACATTTATTGAGCATAGGCTGCATATGCAGCCTATGCTCAATAAATGTAAATCCATTAATTGGTTAAGGCCAGGTCAATGCATGTAGTAATAAATCCCATATATTACCTGCACAAATGGGGGGGGGGGGAAATCCCGAAATCAGAACTCAATATTTGCAATAAGAAATCTATATATTCAGCCCTGAAATCAGAATGATCCTGATCTGATGCCAGGTCCTCACCACACCAGAATCACTTGGCCCCATCCCAAAAGCAGTAGCATCAGTAATAATCTTACTACTTTTATAATGGGCAATAACCCAATTCAACTCCCAGGCCAAAAGAGCCAAAGATATATAAGGAGGAACCACTACCGTTAATTCATGCCGTCAAGTTCGCCCGACCAACCACCCACTGTACATTGTATATCACGACATACAGCTCGTAACATGGAATATGGACATCACATATTACCAGAGCTCCAGATAAGCTTTGTGACTAAAGCGTACTATATCCCATGATTTCAAAATCAATACGTATTTTACTTTTACAAATGGGCTATTGATGTTCTTTATTACTAAATAAGGAACAAATGATAAAAAATATAACAAATTTAAACATTCACTTATTTGAGCTGCAAAAAAGCAAACACTGTTTGCTTTTTGCAGCTCAACAAAGTGAATTTTCAACTTTATGACAGTATTTTCACTACTCAATTTGAAAATGAATGCGTATTTTCACATTGTTGTGGGTATTTTGTACTCCCACTTTTGATAATCAATGCGTATTCAGCTAAAATAATTGCGTAAAATACACCAAACACACCTTATCTGGAGCTCTGTATTACTGACATTTTTTCCAGCTATTTTTAGAATGATCATGTGCTTCAAAATTCAATAAAAGAATGACTACATGTATTTAAATATAACATACCATTTTATTCACATGAAAATGATTGCATTGATTAGATGGCAACAAAGTAGTATATATAACACACAAAACGTGACGAGCAATACAAACGACATTTATGATCGGTGTAGTCAACAACTTGACAATCTATCGTGCCGCAATCAGCATAATGTTCTTTTTGCAGCTGATACTGATATATAAATGAATACATACGTAGCTGTGACTGGAGAAATGGGGCTAATGGGTTTTACGACCAGCGTAGATCCCGATCAGACTGTGCGGATGCACAGTCTGATCGGGATCTGCACTGTTCGCAATGAAAGAAACACCTGTCATGATTCCAACCAGCAATATAGATCGCTAATATCAGGCTACATGCATGTCCTATTTTATCAGGAGCTGCACTGATCACAAGTCCCATAAGCCTCATTTCTCCAGTCGCAGCCACATATAAATATTGCCGCCGACAACTTCCGAGGTAAATACAAAACATAGAGGTAGCCACAAACAAGGAAACAGACATCGTTAAATCAAGGTGTATGATCACGTGGTTACAACAACAATAACAATGGCTGAATGTGTTGAAAGCGCGCCCAAGTATTATTTGATATTGTCCGTAATAGGCATCGGATTTTTATGAAATATGGCCCAGCAAATGCGTGCTCATGAACTGCATTTGGTGGTCCTGAGTTTGGCACATACTTATGTCGTTTTTGACAGATGATAGAAGTTTGGGCCAAAGTACAGAGACCACCAAATGCAGCTTAACAAGACGCGTTGGATGTGCCACATTTCATCAAAATCGGTTACATAGTAAGGACAAAATAAAAGAATACATACTTTGAATCGGAAGTCTTCTGGAAGTTTCAGTTGTTGTTGAAACCACGTGATCATACAGAGCTTGTAAATGTACATGATTAAATAACTACATGAACGGTGGATTTGTTTGTTGGTGTTATAACACAGCTACGGTCATTTAAGGCCATTTACACTGACATCATTTGATAACGTCGTGTGACGTCACGCTACCAATGAAGTGTCAGTTTTCAATTGTCAATGCCTGATTTGACATGTTATCAGAGTATGTACCGTAATAACCCTAAATATTTGGACACAATTTATTTGGGGAAACACATAAAAATATATGGTTTACACACACTAGTGAGGGTGCCAATATTTAGGGTTAGTCTGGCAGTAGTGGTCTAATCTCAATAATAGGGGTTTCCCAAAGCAAATTGTGTGTGAATATTTAGGGTTAATACGGTATTTGGCCAATCTATTACCTAACTAGAAATGTGGCCTGTCGGCACATGACTGCCTCCGCTGGCAGCCAAAGAAAACGAGGCATATTTGATTATAAGTCAATTACCCGAGCGTTAAGGTTTAGAACGCACCAAGTCTGTGACCTTGAACCTGGGCTTAGCGGGGGCGGAAATAATGTGGATTTGTCACAGGCTGGTAGAGGACCATTGTAGCAATGTGTGTGTGAAATGTGAAGCAGATCCGAGCAAGGAAACAGAAATTATAAGCCATTTACTCGAGCATTAAGGTTTCGGGACGGACGGACGTACATACGTACATACGTACATACGGACGCCGGTAACACTATAGGCCCCCCTCACCATTCGGTGGCGGGGGCATAATAATTCCAGCACAAAAATATTTACACAATTCCCTAACATTTGATTGGTTCGTTGCAAGTCTCCGTCCAAAATTTATATCCCAGTAAACTCCATGCCGAACTACTTTCCATAACCGTCAGGCGCAGTTAAAATAATTCTTAAGAAAACAGAAAATAAACACATTTTCTTGATGAATTTATTTCAAATGCTGGAATTATAAGGAATGAATGGCCTTTTTGTGGAATTTATCGGGGATATAAACTTGGAAGTTTATACCCCGATAAATTCCACAAAAAGGCCATTCATTCCTATATTAAATACAAATACCCTGTGTTCAGAGCTCCAGATAACCATCGTGTCTAGTTTTGTATTACATGTATACTCCTTGATTTCAAATTCAAGGCGCGTTTCATTTTGCAAATGGATTGTTTGTTACAAATAAGATCATTTTCAAATTGTTATTCGCCATTTGATAGTCAATCAGTAAAATACATCAATGCGCATCTTATCTGGAAATTTGTTATTTGGTGAAAAACAGTACATACTTGAATATTCTGAATACGTGTCATTATTATTGGCAAGAACAGCAAACTAACATTTCATTTGAAGATCATGTGAATAGACAAGGTGATCACTGGCAAGTGTCTCATCCACGATGATCAAGGTCACCAAGGTCACTCAAGGTCATCCGAATGGCACAGGGTGAATAGCCATGAACGTGAGGCAGCCATTGATGAATTTTTTAATGATCCGACTAATGGATCAAGAAATATTCAACATCTGGACTTACATTTCGAGATCATGTGAATAGACAAGGTGATCACTGGCGAGTGTCTCACCGACAAAGATGAAGGTCACCAAGGTGAAGGTCAAGGTCACCCGAATGACGCAGGATGAATAGCATCCACATGAGGAATCTATTGGAGATATTCAACATTTAGACGTAACGGTTGCCTACGACGATTACATCAGAGTTGTGACCACCATGTCTCACTTTCCACCAACGTGGGTGGGACAAAACTTGGCCATCAGCTGATAAAATGTACCTTATAACAGTTACGACCACCGTAGCCCCTGATCAGACTGCGCGTTTGCGCAGTCTGATCAGGGGCTACGATTTGCTTCCTTGCATGTACACAGGGGCGTCGGAACAGGTCCGGCAGATCCAGCGACTGCCGGATAAATAATTTTAACATATTTGTAATTCATCATGTTCATGTATAAAAAAATCAGAACATTTTTCTGCATTTTTTCTCATTTCTCATTAAAAGTGTACGTTGTTACCACTCAGTTGAACCGTCTCGGAGAGACGGTTCACTGAGTGGTAACAACATACACTTTGGGTGGATACCCGGGCACCCAGTAGATTCGCCGGTAAACTGAAATACAAAACACAAATGTCAGTATGTCCATACAGGGGCGTCGGAACAGGTCAGGCAGATCCAGCCACTGCCGGATCAATAATTTTGACAATTTTTATTGAAATATCTGGAATTCATATATAAACAAAACCCGGACAGGAATGTAAATATCATTTTCGCAAATTTCTCTTATCCTCATAAAAAAATGTATACATTTATTGTTACCACTCGGTTGAACCGTCTCGGCGAGACGGTTCAACTGAGTGGTAACAACATTGACATTGGGTGGGTAGCGAGGGCACCGAGTAGATTCACCGGACCTTTCGGATGCTTCCCGTCACAATACAGATACATAGAGGCTACCAGGCGAGGCTCTTTTGATGTCCAGTTTATCAGGCTTGGCTTGGCTTGGCTTGGCTGGGAAACGTGTAGGAATTCTGAGGCTTGCCGAGGAATTCCTACCGTTTTTTAGCCGAGTCTGATAAACTTGATATGAAAAGACACTAACATGGTATTCTATTTATCAGGTAACGGTTTCACTGCAGAATGAGCCAATATGACATGGTTTTTATTGAAAAGAAAGAGGAATACAGAGTTTTTAACATTGCGTCATTATAGCGAAAGACGTCATTACACGACATCATTAGACCAATGTAGTGTCAGTTTTTACTTTCTTGTAATCTGGATATGCTCATCCAGTCGATGCAAGACATGATAATTTGATGCACTCAGAAGGTATTTGGTAAATGCAAAGCTCATTACATGATAAACTAGAAAATGTGGTCTGTCGCACACTTAGGGCCCATATACATTTAGGTAATTTGAGAAACTCAAATACTTCCAAAAAATAAAAGGAAGGACAGACAGACAGGGTGAATCATATAGGGCACTGCCGAATCTCGACGAGGCCCTAACTAGTGCAAGTGAGCAGGGGCTCACAGATACCCCAAGTCATTGCCTGGAACGATAAACCAAAACTTTAACATAAAACTATAGGACAGTTTTGATGGCGCGCCATCGCAATATACTAAGTAAAGAATGAGATAATCCATGACCGGGAGTCGAATCAAAAGTCGAAATTCACTTTGCGCATCTACACACCATATGGAAGGCACACACCAAGTTTCAAGTCCCTAGCTATTACGGATAAAAAGTTTTTCTTCTTACAAGGCAAAAGGGGGGGGAGATAATCCATGATCGGGGTCGAATCAAAATTCACTTTGCGCATCTACACACCATAAGGTAGGCACACACCAAGTCCCTACCTATTACGGTTAAGAAGTTTTACTTCTTACAAGGCAAAATTGGAAAAGTAGAAGTCGAAAAGGGGGAGATAATCACTGGCCAGGGGTCGAATCAAAAATTGAAATTCACTTTGCGCATCTACACACCATAAGGAAGGCACACAACACGTTTCAAGTTCCTAGCTACATGTATTACGGTTAAAAAGTTTTACTTCCTACAAGGCAATATTGGGAAAGTCGAAAAGGGGGAGATAATCCATGAAATTCACTTTGCGCATTTACACACCATGAGGAAGACACACACCAACTTTCAAGTCCCTAGCTATTACGGTTAAAAAGTTTTACTTACAAGAGACATGACGGACGGACACCCGTGACAAAACCAATATGCACATTTATTTTCAAAAAGTGTGTATAATAAAAAGAGAAAAGTGCATGTGTTACGGACGAATGACTAAATAAATGGACAACCAGACGGAAAGGCGAAAACTAAATATCCCTTAGCATACTTCATAATGCCAGGGGAATAATTATAGTAATACTACAAGTACATGTACACAAGTGTTAAATAAATAACATGTTTGAGGCCGTCCTTAAAAATTTGTTTGTTTCCTGTAACCCGACCCAGAATTTTAGAAGTGGGTCGGTAGACAATTTCTTTTTTTTTCTGTCACATGACATATTGAATTTAAAAATTATTAATATTAAAAAGGTACAATATTTTAACACTTGCATGCATTGCAAGTGTTAAAATATTGTACCTTTTTAATATTAATAATTTTTAAATTCATTGAAAATTTTTTTTTTAAAAATAATTGTAAAAAAATATTAAAAAAAAAAAAGAAAAGGAAAATGTAAACGAAATTGCAATAAAAAAAAAATCGGGTCGCACCGCTTTTAGCGGGTCGGCCGGGTTACAAGAAACGGAGATATAATTATGGATGGCCTGAGCAGACAGAACATGCATCACGATACAAGACACCAGGATAACAATGATTGACAACAAGACTGAGATTACGCAGCCATATTTTATACAGAGCTCCAGTTAAGATGCGTAATTTGACCAAATAGTCTAGGTATTTTTCTTAGTTCTTCACCAAAAATAGCAAGTTGGGAGTTCTTTAGAAGCGTCTCAATGAGACGATTCTAAAGCAGTCCCAACTTGTCATTTTTGGTGAAGAAATAACAAAATTCCCCCCAAAGTTGATCAAATTACGCACCTTAACTGGAGCTCTGATTATATAGTCATCTTTTTATAAAAAATATGACTATACAGTATGGCTACACATTTGTTTGTTTCCAATTATTCTACAACCGTATATTATACCATCCTGTCACAACGCCGACCACATGTGAAAAAAAAACATATCGCATCTCTGCAAGGAGTTCTAAAGCTTCGTTGAATCACATACATGTACAAACTGCTCACTATGTTATATTCGTGGACTAATCAGCAGGCATTCCGCCCCGAATATCACCCATATGTTGTGGGTAGACGACCTTT
Organism: Conchocele bisecta; assembly: GCA_029237695.1. Classification (NCBI taxonomy): domain Eukaryota; kingdom Metazoa; phylum Mollusca; class Bivalvia; order Lucinida; family Thyasiridae; genus Conchocele; species Conchocele bisecta. The sequence continues at coordinate 15,369,884 of CM055277.1, forward strand.
ATAGCTAGTGAGCACCAATCACAACAAACAATGTCTAACATCACGTCCACTTCATGTTGATCGATAATAAACTCCATCCCACATTTACACGGCCCGTAGTAGTAAATCGACTGGTTCTTAACATGAGGTTCCGTATCGCCATTGTCTATTATCGGGAATTCCTCGTGCCGGAATTCCTCAAAATCCACCGTCTCGTGAATCGGAAAATCCTGAACAAGGCATCGCTGTTTCCAACATTCGTCGAAGTTACTTCGTTTAACAGGGTCGCTAAGAGTTTTCCATGCTTTGTTGATTTTCACAAAGTTGTCGGCCGATTTCGATGACCCCTGGCACTTGTCCGGATGGTGTTTGAGGGCAAGTTCTTGGTACGCATGCTTCAATTCATCGTATGTTGAGGTATCTGATCGGTTTAAAGTCTCGTATAGGTTTTCCATGTCCTGAAATAGGAAATATACCATGTGACAATGCTCAAGATAAGCTGCGCATTTGGGGGTTGGACGGTCACGGATTTGGCACAGCATGGTAGTAGAGCCAAACAGGAATGCATGTGTGAAATATTAAACATTTTGGATGAAGGAAATAGAAGCTATAACATGATTTCTCTGATGTTAAGTTTTATAAAGAGACTAAGTATTTGACCTTGACCTTGGGATCAGCGGGGGTTGGACGGTTGTGGATTTGGCACAGCATGGTAGTAGAGCGTTACAGGAATCCATGTGTGAAATATTAAGCATTTTGGATGAAGGAAATAGAAGTTATAACAATATTTCTCTGATGTTAAGTTTTGTAAAGAGACCAAGTATTTGACCTTGACCTTGGGATCAGCGGGGGTTGGACGGTCGTGGATTTGGCACAGCATGGTAGTAGAGCCTTACAGGAATGCATGTGTGAAATATTAAACATTTTAGATGAAGGAAATAGAAGTTATAACAATATTTCTCTGATGTTAAGTTTAGTGACGGACGGACGCACAGACAACCTGACTCCAGTATACCCACCCCCGCAACAGACCACAAATATAGCATATTTTTTCTTATTGTCCATGAAAACACATCTTGGTATTAAATGCCAAGACATGTTTTCATTTTGAAGCAAACTATTCAATAATTGCTGTCTGTTGATGTGTAAACAGTAGTGTGATTTTATTTTACCCAATTAAAATTTTGAAATACCCAATTGCTTCAGAAATGAGGGACAATACTCAATTACTAATTCCTTATCTGGAGCCCTGCTCACCATCCTTTAACCTCTATGATCATTTCTGGGCTCTAAGGAAAGGAGGTTTCTCCGTTTTTAGCCCAAAATATTGCAGTAATTCTTCGGTTACATGGATTGGTTCATTCTTGCGTAGTGTATAGAGCATATTTAGGGTACAGGTTTGTGGTTCAAATTTCTGTAAGATACATGTATATATTATACATATATATATCATGGTTAAAACTGGTATATAATATCATGGTTCCAGCACTGGTCCAGCTTTGACTTAAAGTTGTTTATGTCTTTAGTAGCATGCACACACATATTCAGGGACTGAATTCCAATCGTTGATTATTCTTTGAGAGAATGTATGTACCGGTAAGCGGAATGATGTTGTACAGCGTGGTTTAGCCAACTTATATCCATGCGCACAGGTCGTAGAACGACATAATGTAAATCATTAATCAAACAAACTGTATCATATCCCCTCACCTTCTTCGGTGGGATTATGTTGAAAGCTCCTATTGGAGGTCCTTTAGTTGAACAATTTTGGTTGCCCGTTTCTGAACTAAGTTCAGAAACGGGCAACCAAAATTGTTCAACTTTTTCAACAGTAATTATATCTTTTCGCAAGAAAGGATACCAAATTGTATTTCCGTATTCAACATGTGGTCGGACCATGGCTTTATAAAGCATAATAAATGAGTCCTTTTCAATATAGTCAAAGGATCGAACAATCAATGAAAGTATGCTGTAAGCTTTATTAACCTTGGATGCATGGCTACTGAATTTAAGGTCTTGTTGGAACATAATACCCAAATCTTTCACTTCCGTTACAGCTTCTAAATTTACAGAGTTCATCGAGTACAGATGTTCTCGGTTCTGGCGACCAATAGTGAATAGCTTTATATTTCGAGACATTAAAAAGCATTTGTCATAGATTTAACCAAGAGCATAAAGAGTCCAAGTCTTGTTGAATTACATCATACCGGTAGTCACTGTCTTTTGAATACAAGTTCAACTTTGTATCATCAGCAAATATTTTAACTATGCTATTAACTTACTTCAGGTAGGTCATTTATGTAAATGATAAATAGTATGGGTCCCAGGACACTACCCTGGGGTACCCCACTTATAACATCCTACCAGGAAGAGGTACATTTGTATTTCCTTTAATTGTCACATATTGTCGCCGTTCCATCAGAAAGTCTGTGATCCACAGTAACATATTACCTTTAAAGCAACATGATGAAAGTTTGTGTAATAAACGTTGGTTTGACCGGCTCGCTAATTGTAAGTACCTAATCCAGAGCTCCAGATAAGCTGTTTATTTGCTTAAATACTTGCTTAAATACCCAATTAAAATTGCCAAAAAAACAATTGAAATCAGAAGTAGAGAGTATCAAAAAGGCTAGCAATGAAAAAATTGTTGTACCTTTATCATGCTGCAGAAAACAATAAACAGACCACAAATATAGCTTCTTTTCCATGCAAACACATCTTGGTATTTCATTAGAATTGTCTCTAATGAAATGCCAAGACATGTTTTCATTTTGAAGCAAACTAGTCAATAATTGCGGTCTGCTGATGTGTAAACAGTAGTGTGATTTTATTTTACCCAATTAAAATTTTGAACCCAATTGCTTCAGAAATGATGGAGTGACAAGCATGACAATATTTAGTCGTGACTTCATGACTGTCTTGATATACAGTCATGATGGCTTACTCTTGCAAAGTGGCATTTTCCTGTGGAATTTTCAAAAACAGTGATAAAGTATCAAACTTACATATTTTTAAATTAATAACTTTTGGTTTATTTCAATATGCATGTAAATAGTGGTTCTGAAATATGTTAAGCTTTTATTGCTTATAGAAATAAAAAATAATTCATTTTTATTGACAAAATTCATAAATATCTGAGAAAAAACAACATGTTTTTTTGTATTGAAATCAACAATATAATACTGGTGTATGTTACAGTTAGATGCTATATATGTTCAGTTTTATTGAAAAATATAAATGCCAATAAACAAATAGCAGCCATCACGACCCAACTTGTTTGGGTCGGAGATGTGGTAATATCTCGATTCGCCACAATCACGATTCGCCACATCTCGATTCGCCACAGAGTAAACACGATTCGCCACAGTTTAAACACGATTCGCCACAGTATTCGTGTATCTTCTGTTTGAGAAGAATCTATAAGAATTCTCGAGCTGTGACATGCGACAACTGCCAGAGATGGCATCACATAAAATGCGGAAACACAGGTAAATTAATGCACTAAAATAGCGTGAATGTCAAGTCATATTCTTCATAGTACTAGTCTGCAAACAATTTTGATAACATGTTTTCTAAACATATTTAGCAAAATATATTCTGGAAATATTGGAAAGTCATATTCTTCATAATACTATTATTTTACACACTTTTTTTTCAATAAAATAAATTGTGTTATATATTTTCCTCAGGTATCTCCGTCCAGGAATATGAAGACGCCGTCAATGAACGTCGTGACCTACAGTTTACCTGTCTGGGGTGTCGACTGGAATAACCAGTACCGATGGATATGGACGCCGACGACCATTCGGTGGAGCAAGACCCCACACTCGACTACAGTGACCTGGCGCTACCCGTTACAGAATCTACTCGAATCTCATTTGCCTCCACTATCCTAGAAGACGAAACAGAAGATGACATCTCCGACATTTCTGTCGACGAATCACATACGTTCCACGCGCCCAGTCCACAACGGCTAGAAGAATCGACCCTAGACACTTCCGTCAACAACACAATCTACATTTGACGTTTCGCGACACAGTCTGCAACGGCCGGAAGAAACGACTGTAGACACTTCCGTTGACAACACACTTACATTTGACGTTTCGCGACCGGAACTATCCATGGTAGTGGAAGAACCAGAAACATCTCTAGCAGACGAAACTGTGACGGACGTTCCACCTAGCGCAGCCGTAACATATGAAATAATCGAGAAAGGGACGGAACGTGGTAAACCCAAACTTGTGTCGTCGGATGGGTACGCCTATGTCATCAACAGGAAGTTTCCCTCCGGCACTGTGGACTGGCGCTGTTGCGAAAGACGGAAAGACCTTGTCTGTTCGGCTACTGTTAAGCAGACAGGTGAATCCTTCAATCCATCCAGTCGTGAACACAGCCATCCAGCTAAACCGGGGCTGATAGTGTCAGTTCATGTAAAACAAGAAATGCGTCTGTCAAATGCAGATGCCACCTGCAGCATATTTGAGAAACTGTGACAAAGTGGTTAACCGAAAAGTGTGACGGACGGACAGACAAACGGATGAACTTACATTTCGGACCTTAGGGGGTACTTGCTATATAAAAGATCAAAGGAAATACCCCGTAAGACACAATAGGCTTACGGGGTACGGAATAAGTTCCATTGTCTTCTATTGTCTTAGGCCACGCCCCCTACCCCATAAGTACCCTAATGTGTGCCCGGACAGACGGACGGACGTTCAAACATTTGGGAGTTATGAGCTTTTTGTTCTTTAAAAGATCAAAGGATTAGCTCCTAAAGATCAATGGAATTACGAGCTTACCGACTATAACAAAGGAATCCTTTGTTACTAACCCTTACCCTAAGCTCCTAAACCCCCGATGTTGGCCCGGACAGACAGACGGACGGTCCAAACACTATATGCCACCCGTTTCTTCGAAACCCGGTGGCATAAAAATGCGTCTGTCGAACGCGGATGCCACCTGCAGCATATTTGAGAAACTGTGACGGACGGACGGACGGACGGACGGTCCAAACACTATATGCCACCCGTTTCTTCGAAACTGGTGAAAGAGCAAGCGTTTACTGACATCTTCGAAACAGCCCCAGTCATAATAAGGAACGTCACAGACACCCTCCAGGACGCCAGTCAACCAGAGGCAACCCGACCAACAGTTCATGCGCTCCATCAGATAGCCAGTCGCTCACGTATAGGTCTCCGCCCTGACGATCCGACAGATCTTGATTACGAGATCGACGAGGACTATCTCACACGCACGATTGGGGAGCCGTTCCATTGCGCAACTGTCAGGGTGAAGGAACGTACACACACCATCCTAGCGACGGACGCCCAGCTTCACCTACTCTCCAAGGCCAAGACATGGTATATCGATGGTACCTTCAAGGTCGTCAAAGTCCCCTTCTATCAACTCCTGTCAATACACGCCTTCATCAAGTCTGGCGACAACATGAAGCAGGTCCCACTCTGCTTTGTGATAATGTCCGGGAAAAAGCGCCGTGACTACAAAAAGATAATGTATTTCAATGTGCTATATGTCTGCATTATTCTCTACTTATGAGTCAACCCAGTCTTATGAGGTTTTGCTGGTAAATATCTACACAATTCAATAAAACAGTACATGCAATGTTTCCACTTGATATATTTTAGTAGATATACATATGCCAAAAATGTATATGACTTGTAAATAATCATAATTGCATTTTCTTTATACAGGTATTCCAAGCTGTCGTCAACCTGCTACACGAGCGGTGCGTGGATACGTTCATTGTCGACTTCGAGGCATGAATGTGGCAGGGACTGAGGGACGAGTTCGAGGAGCCGCAGATCCGGGGATGTGCATTCCACTTTGGGCAGGCTCTGTTCCGCAAAGTCCAAGAGCTAGGTCTACAGGTAATTATTTCTAATGACCAAATATTATTTATTGCTTTGTCACAAAATGCATGTGTGAACTATTAATATTGTCCAAAGAAGGATACATAACCAATTTCTCTGATGTTATGTTTTTTTAATAATAAAAATAATAAAATAAATTCCTAATAAAAGTTTCATGTATATTGTATGCATATATATATATTTACAGAGGGAGTACAGTGAACGCGACGACGTATACCGCATACTGAGGAAGACGTTCTCCCTACCCCTTCTCCCAGCTGACGACATCCGACCAGAGTTCGAGCATCTGAAGACGAAGAGCGACACACCACAGACGGACGACTACTTCACCTACATCAACAACACCTGGATGACCAACGACATGTGGCCAGTGGAATCCTGGAGCCAGTACAGACGATCCGTGAGGACGAACAACGACTGCGAGGGGTGGCACAACAAACTAAATCGACGAGCGAGGAAGGGCAATCTACCATTCTACGTACTCGTAACCCTGCTGTACGAGGTGAAGGAAGTGACGATCCAGACGAAACTAGTGAAGGAGAAGAAGATGAGGCGACACCAGACGTAGCAGACGAAGAAGATCCAGGGACGACTGTGGAAGCTGTGGGAGCAGTACCAGACGAAGGCCATCTCGACGAGCGTTCTGTTGGATGCATGTGCATCTTTGTAAGGACCCGTTTAGTTTGTGTTTGTGATGTGAAAGACTGATAGTTACGACCTTGTGTTACTAGACACTAAACGATATTTATGGTGGTATTAAGTTGTATGTGCTAAAAATGTGATATATCGATGGTCTAGTAAAACTAGGTCGTATTGACCATGCTTCGCATAGCAGTTACGACCTTGTGTTACTAGACACTAGATATATTATCGAGACGAGACTATATTTATGGTGGTATTAAGGTGCGTAATTTGAGGGTAAAAAGTGGTATTAAGTTGTATATGCAAAAAATGTGCTTTATATTAAATGTATTAAAGTATTATGTATGTCTATTGTCATTTTCACTCCATGATTAAGGATTAATTTCACAGACCATTCGCCACACTGTTCGCCACGATCCATCTCACAATTTCATTTGAGGTGTTAGTTTGTCTGACAACTGAGTAGAAGACACCTGACGCATCGTTACACAATGATCACAGGTGGTCAACACGTACAGGTGTTAAATAATTGACACACATATCCTGAATTGAATCGATACATAGGAAAATCGGGTTAATAATTGCGGGCAAGGCTCACATTACATATATAAACGTTATAAAAGCTGATTATTTTTTTATGTCATCATGTTTTGTTAATATTTTTATTATTTTTATAGTATAGTTTTCATTTTAATTATAATGTGGCGAATCGTGTTGTGGCGAATCGTGTTTTAACTGTGGCGAATCATGTTTACTCTGTGGCGAATCGAGATGTGGCGAATCGTGATTGTGACGAATCAAGAGTAATTCGGAGATGTTCTCGACTAGACAATTCTGGAAGTCGGCGTGACGTCACACTAACATTACGTGACCAAGCAGGGCTGTACAAATTGATTTTTTAGCCACTTGTCCCGGACAAGTGACTTGACAAAAGTGACTTGCCCCGACTTGTCCTGGAAATTATAATCTATGTGTGCATAATACATGCACTTTAGTTGCTATAAAAATGTTGGCAATAACATATATTACTAGTAACCCTGGCAATCAGGAAAGATCGATTGATTGGTGTTTAATGGTCTATCTATAATTTCGAGCGTATATTCCAGACAGAATTTTCGGTGTAAAAACATCGAAGTTTTGTGAATTAAATTACGGAGTCTACTCATTTGACCGTCTCGAAAATGAAATCACGTCTATATTTACAATATTTAATGTTTATCAGTATGTTCGCGGAACAGTAAATAATAAACTTTTTTAAATTTCAGTCTTTTTTTGTTGGCAACAGCTGTTAATTCGCTAATTACACTGCAGCTCCATTATAACGCGATCGCGTATAGTGCGATCTCCATTATAACGCGGGTCTCTCGTGGATCCCAAAAAAAATATTTAAAAAAGTAGAGAAGAAAAAGGAAAACAAAGAAAAAAAATCGTCGGACGTCGTAGTCATCGTGTAATTAGTTGATTCGTGATTTCTGTAAGTTTATTAAAACAACGACATTCAAAGTACATGAAATAATTATTATTAGTATGTCAGCAAATGTAATACCTTTAATCAGGTAATCATGTTAATATGCATACAGTGCGACCCCCCTATTGCACGGAAGTCCGGCGACATACGACATTCCGTGTTGCTTATCCGAACCGTGCAATATCCGTGCCAGGGGATATATGAATTCCAAATCCAGATGTGATTACACCCGACACATATTACACAGACGAGATTTGTGTGATGCTTTGTGCAAAAAACCGATACACCCAGCTGTGTGTACAGGTGTTTATTGTATGACCTCATTCAGCACAAGGCTGCAGGCTATGTTTTGAAATGTTACTGATTGGTCAACACGCCTTTTGATGTGCCACAGACGTCGCGAACGTGCGACTTCTTTCATCATCGCATCACAGGGCAATCATGCAGTAACCCATTTCATGCTGAGGATACGCTTATGTTTGCGGACAAATATTTTCCTTCTATGCACTCAGAAGTATATGCCGCGACCACCATTTAATCCATCTCGTCGAGACGGTTCAAATGAGTGGTCACATCGTATACTTTCATTGAGAAATAACAAAAATAAAATTATTTTTTTTTAATAATTTCATACCCGTAAATGTGTATTCCGAAAGGAATTGATTAAAAAAAAACTCTGAATCATACGCAGATCTATCGCCAAATATCGCCGATATTGATTTCGAAAATATTTTCCGTAAATTGTGTTGAAAAGTTGACACAAAATTCAGAGTTCATGCCAGGGTTGGCAATTTCCCGGGAAATAAGAGTATTTCCCAGTACGGTGGGAAATACCGGGAATTACTGGGAATTACTGGGAATTACTGGGAAATAAGATTTTGATGGTGAATTCTGGTCAATATACCATACAATTTCTATGTGCAGGGGTACTGATTGTATTCAAAGTATTCTAGGATAGATATGAACTGTTTCTGAGGGGTATGCTGTGGGAAGTAATCATATTCATGGACACTGGGTAATACTGGGAAATATAAATATTGCTGGTTATTTCCCACTTTAAATGAATTCCACACTAACATGTCCACAGTGTATTGAATTGATTTGTGGACTCTATTAATAAAGTGAGCCATAAAGATAAAATGAAAAACATAAAATAAGACCAATGTTTAATTTTGCTCTCTTGGTCATTATAAAAAAGTCTATATTTTAAGGGGTTCATATTTTATTTGAGCTAACCCCTTAATCTGCATAATATGTCAATAATACTTGCAGCAAATCTATATACATTTGAGACAATCCCTGTGGATACTCCAGGTAAATGAACCATTAATTGTTTTAGAAGCCTCAGGCAATCAATTTGTATAATTTGTATATTGGACGGTGTTTGACACATGGCTACTTGAATTACACACCAGTTGGTGTAAAGAAGCTGAGTTTGGATTTAGAGGATTGAAATAGCCAGCTCAGCTGTCTATACATTGTGATAACCTCACTAGCTAAATACAATCGTGTTTTGAGTCAACATTTAAACACATGAAATTAATATTTTAGTGTTTCACTGTCATGATTTTATAAATACTAATAATTGAACACAAAACAACAATGCAAACATATTCATGTACTGCTATATTGCTAGAAATAGCACAGGTGTGTAGCCTCTTTCTCAGAACATCAACTTGTGCAGTTATTACAGGGTAGAACTTTCTTTTAAATCAAAATAATGCTATACAAATACACTAAAATCATATTTCCCGGTATTTCCCACTTTGGAGAGTATTTCCCGGGGCGGGAAATAATGGTATTTACCACCGGGAAATACCGCCCCCGGGAAATACCGGCCAACCCTGGTTCATGCGGAATTGTCAGTGGGATTATGCTTTCAAATTCGAATAAATTAATCTAATCAGGGTCACAGCTAGTATATCACTTTTCTTGCTATATACACAGTATAGCAGCTTCTGTGTAAGTGTGTATCGCCACGGGGAAGCCGACACATGCCCGAGGCGTTATCGATCGATGAAATGTTACAATTTAGGATTAGTCTAGTGAAGAAAACAGGCTTGTGGCGGGACGTTTCAACGGAAAATAGTGACTTGCCCGGGACTAACTTTCAGCATAGAGCCACTTGCCCGAGACCAAAACCGACTTGTCCCGGGCGTCGGGCGTGCCGATTTGTACAGCCCTGCCAAGTCGGCCATATTTGTTTGGGGGAAAATTCCCTAATCCCGCTCTGTAAATCATCATTTTCGTCATCATAAATATTACTGTTAGAATTAGTCCAGCGACAAATGAACTAAAATCTAGAGAATTTTCAATAAATAAACAAATTTCATGAATATGAACTAAACTTGATCTAACTGCCGGAATTTAGTTGTTAATAACGCCAGAAAATGGTTAAATCAATTAAGGAAAAGTCGTATTTTCCCCCTGTGCATCAGGGTTCAATCTAGCTCCAAATTTTAGGGGGAAGTCACTTCCCCCTCCAGGGAATTTAGGGGGAAGTGGTGGAATTTAGGGGAAAGTGTGAGAAGTGTGTTTTTTTCTCCATAATTTGTAAAGACTTAAGTATGTTGTCGTTGTCGGTTATCGGCAGACAATTTAACTGCACCAGATAATACAAATAAGACAAAGCATATTATTTAACAATAATTTTATTTTTTTTAAGCATATCATCAAATTTAAAGCAATGTTACATATGCACGTTTTTTCGCCCATATATAGAAAATGCAATAATCTACATTTTTCAGTAAGTATTTACATTTTGTATATGTAGGACCATGATTGAAAACGAACTTTGATTCACTGATTTAGAGAAGGTGCGTTTTGCAGACGGAGTCACTGGGTCAGACTCTGTAACAGATAATTTACGTTTTGCAGCAGGCTTGGGCGAACTGCCCGTTAACCAGTTTGACAGAGACATTATCGCGATCAATGATCGAATAAACACCAAAAAATACCCAGGGTATTTAAGAGCAAGCATCTATTACTCAAATTTTAAATGACCCGCAGGTGAAAATTACGCTAATAGTCGTGAGACAATGCACAAATCAAACTTATCACACATACGGTTTTGAAATCGCTCCATCAATCGTCATCATAATTGTCCAATCAGACCGCATATTCATACTTTGTCCCAGAATAGATCGCTGGTCGTATCAAATTGAATTTGATTAAACCAAACTACAAATTAATAATTAGTGGCGTCTTACCTGTTTCTTTCAAGTGGCGCATCTTTAATTATTAACGAAAACATATTTGGCGTCGGTAAAGTCTTAGAATTTGCCGACGTTGCATCTCAACATTTGCATTGTACTGTACCTTAATTAATACACACACGTCATCGGCGAATGTAAATACTCGATAAAAACATCCAATGAAAACAAACTCCCGCCTTGTGGGTGGACTTATGGTAAAATCGGCGTGCGGTTAACACAAGGAGTGCTAAATGACCGGGATATGATTTACAGGTTGACGGGTCAATTGCAAAGGCCGTGTTTATTTCTATAAATTTCTGCCGCGTGCTGCATCAAACAAACAAGGCGTTTCACTGAACTGTGTCGACGTCGTGTGGTGTCACAGTGTGTGTACACAATAATCTGGTTTAACACGCTGCCCAAGGCCAATACTCAACATTTGCAGCACTATTTGACAAGCCCGGTAAAATCGATTTCAGGTTAGCGGGGTGTGAAATTCTAAACAATTTTGTTTCAATTTATGACGATTATATGGAAACTGCAATCACCGAAAATTACCGGGATTTTTTCAAAGCGAAGTCGACTTCGCCCGACGGGAAATAAAAAGCGAAGTGAACGAAAAAAAAAAGCCACCCACTTCGCCCTCAAAATTGAACCCTGGCGCATGAACGCACTCTTCAATAAGAATACACATATGGTCTATGTCCGACTTCGAGAATAGTCAATACTCAATTACTAATTCTTTATCTCGAGGCCTGTGATTATTTCTTCCAAAGAGTAACAGATGGGTGGGTACGTTAACTTACACTATCACCAATATTGTCACATGGTCTTTAGGAATTAAAGGAATGTGTGAAAACAGAAACAATAAAACACGTGCACTCCCTCACGATGACTCAAGTCTCAAGAATGACATCCTGGATTCTGGACAAGATTATTTACCACGTTTTAAATGTCATTACCTGTTCAATATTGATAATCAGTACACAATTATATGTTAACGAGTACATTTGCTGTTAAGCTGTAAGATTAAATTGTCCACCAGGGCAGTATGGAGTTTAATTTAATGAATTAAAGAATCAATTACTTTGTTTCGTAATATCGTAATTTGCAAATGGCGTAAAACTCCAACATGGGAGACAACTCTGTTCCAAAAAGATTGTTGTTGTTGCATGTTTGTAAATCAGGCGCATATTTTTCGTCTCTTTCTCTCTACAGCCACAATGACAGTGCGACAGCATATGTTGGTGAAATCGGCACATCAAAATTGCAAAGCATACTTATCTAGCAAAGTATACTTTGAGGGAGTAATCATTTATTTTTCCCAAAATGCATTATTTCATATAGAACTAACAAATGCATCTATTTCATGATTAAAAGAATGGCTGTGATAATGAAATAAATTCAGTATAATAAAAAATAATAAATTTATCCTAAAATTGAAAATTTCTCCCTCAAAGTATACTTTGCTAGCTAAGTATACTTTGCAATGTTGATGAAATCGGCTACTGGTCTAAAACATACACAGGAAAAAACGGTGTTTGATATGTACACACGACCAGCAGGCTGGCGCAGAGTCATGCCCGCTATACAGATATAATCATTTAGTAACTTTTCTTTTACTGATAGTGACTCGCGGTGGTATCAGGCTATTTTCATATGCAAATGAGGTATGCTATTTTTTAATTATTTATACTAATTAAATGTGTCGCCTGAAAAAAAAAATATGTTAGACAGATTATAAAGTATGACTGACCATTGCAGATCAACAATAAATATAGATCATAAATAGTATTATCCGTGAACATTTTAAGGAAACACGGTTATCGCCCCTGACATCAGTGTGGAAATGTACCTCTGATATAAAATGTGTAATAATGCCAATCAATACACGGGGTAATGGTGAATGAATTTTTATTTGACCAGAAAATGTCTCGGATGATGTCTCTGATGATGTATCGGATATAACGAACATGCTGTATCTACTGAGTGGGCATGTACCTTTAAGTGACAACTTTGTTAAAAAATGGACGTCGAGACCAAATGACTCTACAATGGCTCTGTTCTAGCTAGATTCGAGTATTATCTTGACAGTATTACAGTTAGAACATGTACAGTTAGTATCACAAAACTAAGAGTAATCCTCGCATAGGCTTGAAGTGGAGGCTGAAAGATGGCACAAACCTATCAGCATATATTTTGATATGAGAAAGTGTCCAACATGTAATATTTTGGAAGACGAGTTTCATTTTCTTATCAAATGTCCCTTATATACGAAACTACATTCTACATACATACACCAGTATTATTTAAGACGAGCCAATATGTACAAAGCGGTAGAGATGTTATCGTCAGACAGTAATTAAAAAGACAATCAGAAATATCGGGATATTTATGTCAAAGGCAATTGAAAGGCGAACTGAAATATTGTCCCTGCTGTAAATTATATTTCTTATATTATCTATACTACATGAGGTTGTAAAAATTGTAATTATTATACAAAAAATATTAGTATACCATACACAATATATAAACACACTAATGTACATGTTGTTGTACATACAGTCGAACCTCCCCGAACGGCCACCTCTCTACAACAGCCACCTCTCTGTAACAGCCGCTATTTTATATCCCAAATGGATGATTTCCTCTATATCTAACCCTTACACTGCTGAGCATGAACATTGTCGTTTGATGTTGATTTTGCATTCTTTCTCAATAAAAACATGTTTTGACAGCATTTTAGAATCATTTCCATTGGAAATGATTCTAAAATGCTGTCAAAACATGTTTTTATTGAGAATTATTGAAGAAAATAAATAAACATCAGACGATAAAATTGTATTCAGCATTAACCTCCCCACAACAGCCACCTCTCTATAACTCTGATTACTATAAATGAACCTGTATCCATTGGAAATGATTCTAAAATGCTGTCAAAACATGTTTTTATTGAGAATTATTGAAGAAAATAAATAAACATCAGACGATAAAATTGTATTCAGCATTAACCTCCCCACAACAGCCACCTCTCTATAACAGCCAATTTTGCCTCTTCCCATGGGTGGCTGTTGTAGAGAGGTTGCACTGTACTAGCATATTACTGGGTAAAATGAAAGTTTATTCGTCGAAAATCAATATGGTATATTTACAAACTGTTTGTGGTTTAACATTGTGGTGCGTGATATTTTTGCTCCATATCACTTTAGAATTTAGTATTAAAGATGTGGCAAATAATGAACAATTTGTACCACACTACTTAACTGGTTGGGTGAACAATATGTCCCGTTTAGTCATGACATGTCTCTTATATATGTTATTTATTGTCGCAAACTCTACCGTACACATAACAGCTGTCACAAATGCACAATGATATTTCAGTTTACATCTAAACATTCAGGGCCCGGTTGTTCAAAACACCAGTTAGCTTAACGGACTGTTAAATCCTTAACGGACTGTTAAATCCTTAACTGAATGGTTAAAATCTCTGTTAAAACAGAGATTTTAACCATTCAGTTAATGATTTAACAGTCCGTTAAGCTAACGGATGTTTTGAACAACCGGGCCCTGGCGTGGCAATATTAAAATAATGTTGCTTTACTATTATACAGATGATGTTGCACGATGTCAACACAGTGATATAGTAGACACGTGACGACGGGTGATACATAATTCAAATATATACACGGGATAGGCGCATATCCTGATCAGTCAGTGCACATGCGCGACTAGATTGTGATTTGCACTGTCCGAATTGTATGTCCTCCGGCTACAGACGTGACAGCTCTCTTATGATGTAAGGGAAATAACTCCTATTTATGTTGTGACTACTTGCGAAATAATAATACAATTACATAAGTATATTAGGATTTGGCGTGCGCTCCGAACTTAACGAAATATCTATATACTGAACAACTTTAGAAACGCAACACATATATATTATCTAAAATATAGAAACATTGTAAAATCTCTTATTATACATATCCATTATTTTCCACGGTGAAAACGAGAAACTGGTTTCCCCACTTGTCTGGTTTGGCAGTGTCCCGCTTTAGTAGCACGTGCTCGAACACTATTGTGACTCGGCTTGCACGTGCAATTCGATTTGACTGATACATCCGTATGGATATGAATTCCTTGTGATCCAGGCTAACCATATTTCCAGGGATTGGTAAGTTCTGTAGCCGATTTCACCAACATTGCAAAGTATACTTTTCTAGCAAAGTATACTTTGAGGGAGTAATCATTTATTTTCCTTGAAATGCATTATTTCGTATAGAACTAACAACTGCATATATTTGATGATTAAAAGTATGCAGAATTATTATACTGAATTTATTACATTATAACAGCCAAAATGGCTGTGATAATGTAATAAATTCAGTATAATAAAAATTAATAAATTTATCATAAAATTGAAAAAATTTCCCTCAAAGTATACTTTGCTAGAAAAGTATACTTTGCAATTTTGAAATCGGCTACTGATGATGTCGCGGCTCGATAATGATTGATGGAACCAAATTATTGGCATGCTGTAAAGTGGGATAAGCCAACGTGATGCTGCCAGACAGTTCAACGTGAATGTTTCAACACTATCTCACCTTGTTCAGAGGTATAGGGTGACTGGAAGTATCAATGACCGTCGTCCTATCCTAGACCGGGCCAGCCACAAGGACGTCAGGACCTTTTTATACGGCAACGTCATTTACAGAATCGTTTTACAACGGCAGTTTCAACCGGTCTTGTAGTTGTTGGACGACACGGCAGGAACATGTATGCCAAAACTGACCATGAGACTAATACAAACAATGGGAATTCGGTGTCGGAGACCCTACAAAGGCCAGATACTGACGAGACGTCATCGACTACTGAGACGTCGCGGGGCTGAAAACAATCTTAACGTTCAACGTCCGAAGTGGGATAAAATGGTTTTGTCGGACAAGTCACTGTTCGCCCCGAGTTTTGCGGATGGCCGAACGCGAGTATACCGTCGAAAGAACGAATGTTTTTCTGACAACTGTGTGGTTGAACGGGACAGATTTGGCGGCGGGATCGTCATGGTTTGGGTCGCTATTAATTATGGATTTCGTTCCAACCTGGTTATTCTTCATGGAACTCTCACTACCCGTCGATATATTGACGAGATCATCAATCCAATGCTGATTCCTCTGATACGACGTCATGGACGTGATCAACAACTGGTGTTTCATCAAGAAAACGCCCGCGCACAGTCCGCTAGACTTTCTGGGTACAAAGCTCTAATTACACTGAATTACATACTAGTTATAACGGAGTAGTCGTTCCAAATGTGCGTTTGAAGCGTTCTTCGTTTACTTTCTGCTTCGTGGATAGTGACCCAATAATTTTGCTAATACACACTTTATTAGGTAAGTCTATGGTAATGTTTTTGAGTCATATTGTAGAGTTAGTCGGATTGATGTGATGGATTGGCCCGCTGTTTCACAAGACCTAAATCCTGTTTAACATGCATGGGACGAGCTGGGGAGACGAATACGGTAACGTCCAAACCGTCCACGTAACGTCAGACAGCTTGGCTTAGCATTACAGCCGGAATGGCAGGCCATACCACGGATCACCATTCGACGCCTGACAAGGTCAATGAGAGGGCGCCTTCAAGCTATGATTCAGAAATATGGTGGACACAATCGGTATTGAACAAAAAAATTACAATTGATGACCCTTACCTTATTCATTGGATGTTTTCTTTGACACAAATACAGTTGATCAAAAACTGCTCTGGTGTTACTTCTTCGTAATTGGACAGTGGTTATGTGTCAAAACCCGTAATAAAATATAAAGAATAATTAAAACGCCATTTGCAGAATATACAGGTTTTGCGTCTCTAAAGTATGTCAGTATATAGTATTGTATTCTAATTATCATGCTTACCGCAGTGTTTGTCATCTTGAAGAATCTCATGATCGCACTTTCATATGTTCGTGTTACATTATGTATGTATATATGTAAATAAACATTACACGTATAATGTATTGGTTACATCAATGCTGAAATTGTCTATGTTGTTCTGAATACTTACATGGCATAGCTGAAATAAACACAACGTAGAATTCTTTTTTTTATTAATTCGTTCCCACGAAATAATAATTCGTTCTCTCAATTTAACAATTCGTTCCCAGGAATTAATTTAAAAAAAAGTCCATGTCCCCTGCGGGGCTTCGTTAAATACTGAGTTTTTTTCAGGAAAGTGAATAACGTTTTTGTTTTACATTTGTGCAGTTTCCTGATTCATCAATGTTCTCCAAATATGTATTGTATTAAGTCTTAAAACTGGGGTCCCACATGTCAGGTTATAATATATATTCTGTATATATGACATTTTCTGGCAAAATAAAAATTAATTCACCATTATACCTCACGTATTGATAGACATTAGTATATATTTTTTATCAGATGTAAATTTCCACAATGATATCAGGGGGCGATAACCGTCTTTCCTTAAAATGTTAACGGACATTTCTATTTATTCTCTGTATTTATTTTTTGATGTGCAATGATCATACTTTTTAATCTGTCGAAAATATTTTGTTTTTCAGGTGACGCATTTAATTAGTTTTTATAATAAAAAAAAATATCATGCCTCATTTGCATATGAAAATAGCCTGATACCACCGCGCGAGTCACTATCAGTAAACAAAATGTTACTAAATGGTTATACATTGTATCTGTATCGCGGGCACTCATAATTTGTAGAACTGGTGGAATAGTAACACAATTATACACTTATTTGACCGACTGGTTACCAGCCGGTCACCTGTTTACCTTGTAAGCGAAGCTATGCAACAGTACCAGCTGACGCGTCATCGGGAAAGTCAAATAAATAAATGTGCGGGATGTCTTCTTACTGGAGACAAATGCGGAACGTTGTTGGAACTAAATAATGCATAGCTCGAAAACGCGTTGACATTGCGCATCGGGGAATACATCATTGTGGAGGGCTAACATTTGCCTAACTTCTGCAATAGACGAACATGATATAACAAATAAAAAACATAGGAACTTTGGTAATGTGTTATAACAGGGAGTAAAGAAAATGTTAACTCTTTTTTCACTTACTGATACGTTTATGTATATTTAATGTATTTATATACCTTGGTCCGTTACTCCAACCTGTGATCTGGGTGTATATATCCCGCGGCCATTACTGGGTTCTGGATTGAATATGCACATGGGTGAGATATATACCATCTACATTTTATTATTATTATTATACCCACTTTTTTTGTAAAAAAAAACGGGTATATTGTTTTCGTCACGGGTGTCCGTCCGTCCGTACGTCCGTCCGTACGTCCGTCACGTTTCTTGTAACTCGAAAAACTTTTTCACCTTCATACCTACGCGCCTGATATTTGGTATGTAGCTTCGTTATCATGTGCAGATGCGCAAAGTGAATTTGGATTTTTGATCCGACCCTCCATCATGGATTATCTCCCCCTTTCGGACTCAGAATTTCCCATTTTTTCCTCGTAACTCGAAAAACTTTTTCACCTTATACCTACGCGCCTCATATTTGCTATGTAGCTTCGTTATCATGTGCAGATGCGCAAAGTGAATTCGGATTTTTCATCCGACCCTCCATCATGGATTATCTCCCCCTTTCGGACTCAGAATTTCCCATTTTTTCCTCGTAACTCGAAAAACTTTTTCACCTTCATACCTACGCGCCTCATATTTGGTATGTAGCTTCGTTATCATGTGCAGATGCGCAAAGTGAATTCGGATTTTTGATCCGACCCTCCATCATGGATTATCTCCCCCTTTCGGACTCAGAATTTCCCATTTTTTCCTCGTAACTCGAAAAACTTTTTCACCTTCATACCTACGCGCCTGATATTTGGTATGTAGCTTCGTTATCATGTGCAGATGCGCAAAGTGAATTCGGATTTTTGATCCGACCCTCCATCATGGATTATCTCCCCCTTTCGGACTCAGAATTTCCCATTTTTTCCTTGTAACTCGAAAAACTTGTTCACCTTCATACCTACGCGCCTGATATTTGGTATGTAGCTTCGTTATCATGTGCAGATGCGCAAAGTGAATTCGGATTTTTGATCCGACCCTCCATCATGGATTATCTCCCCCTTTCGGACTCAGAATTTCCCATTTTTTCCTCGTAACTCGAAAAACTTTTTCACCTTCATACCTACGCGCCTGATATTTGGTATGTAGCTTCGTTATCATGTGCAGATGCGCAAAGTGAATTCGGATTTTTGATCCGACCCTCCATCATGGATTATCTCCCCTTTCGGACTCAGAATTTCCCATTTTTTCCTCGTAACTCGAAAAACTTTTTCATCTTCATACCTACGCGCCTGATATTTGGTATGTAGCTTCGTTATGATGTGCAGATGCGCATAGTGAATTCGGATTTTTGATCCGACCCTCCATCATGGATTATCTCCCCCTTTCGGACTCAGAATTTCCCTATTTTTCATTGTAAGTCGAAAAACTTTCTCACCTTAATACCTACATTTCTGATATTTGATATGTAGCTTCGTTATGATGCGCAAAGTGAATTCCGATTTTTGATCGGACCTTCCATCATGGATTATCTCCCCCTTTCGGACTTAGAATTTCACTATTTTTCCTCGTAGGTCGAAAAACTTTTTCACCTTAATACCTACGCGTCTGATATTTGGTTCGTAGCTTCGTTTTGATGTGCTGATGCGCAAAGTGAATTCGGATTTTTTATCCGACCCTCCATCATGGATTACCTCCCCCTTTCGGACTTAGCATTTGGGGAAAGTGGGTATATTGCGATGGCGCGCCATCGACTTTTTCTAGTTATTATTATTATTATTATTATATTATTATTATTATTATTATTATTATTATTATCTGGTGTGTTGTCGTGGGACAGGCGATGTGTTAACACATGGGGGTACGTGGATAACACGGGGAGTCGAGGTTTTCATGTCTCTGCCACGGTGAGTATGTCCAGGCAACTCAGTTATCACACTTTCTTATGCAAGTAAGCCATATGTAACAATTCTAACACAAAACAGCAAGTTAACTGGAGCTCATTCGAATTTTCTGCATACCCTTGCCTGCTTCTGGCCCCGGCCTGCTTTAGAGTTGTCTGGATGTGGCAACTCTGTGACCGGAAATAGCACGGGTTTTACCGACTATATGACACCAACTTGTGTGTTGAGTGCCGCCAGGGGTGGATTAGTTCTGTCTGTGATCCGTTTTGCTCTACATCATTGTGTCAGGTTCTAACCAGTTACCAGCTCTCTTCTTCCTGCCTCCCGTGCACCGGGTCATGCGCGGAATTGCAGGACCGTATTGGACATAAGCAGTGTCCCATTTCTGCACACAAGAATACACATATGTCCGCCTTGCACCAACATATATCATATAAAATACTTAAAAAGTCGGCCTTTTTGGACTTATATGTCCGGGTATGGAAGGTCTTCGAGCCAATTCACACCCTTAAATATAAGCTAAACAAATGCTTTGTCTTCAGAAGTTTGGGTTTGAGGCTGGCCTCCACATAGGCAATGAGGTGATCACTAATGTCATGTATAGTGTTAGAGCAAGGTATTCCACGATTTCCATCCGCTTACTGTATCGCTCCCTTCACCTTAGCGAAGTAACATCGTATGTAGCGGTTATAGTCGTATTTATTTGACTAGTATAGTATTGACTTTGTCAATGACGGTTTCGTTGTCGTTAATAATAGGTATATGATACTGTTAAACCGTGTGGGTTCGTTAACAGCATGGAAAACAGCACGAACGACTCATATATATTGTTACATTGGCAGCTTGGATGAATGGAAGGGATGCCCTCATTCCATCAACAATTAGGTCGTCAATTAACCTGTTTAAATATGTAGGCATATTTTATTTCAATAACAATACTTATGATATAGTGCAGTTGAACGTTGATCTCAAGGCAGTACAGTGTCCCCTCCCCGCCCCCTCCCACGAACAGGTACTGTCAACTGTGTTGTGTCGGAATAATGCTATCGCAGTCTTTGGGGCTGTAGACCGATCGAGGCGAAAAATAAGCGCATGAATTTTAGACACACAACAACAACAACATGGCAGATAGAGAAGAAATTTCCATTTTACACTTTCCTGCGGAGATAATCGAGACGATTATTTGTCAGCCTTGTTTATGTTTTGTCGATATAGCAAACATTTCACAAGCCTGCTCTAGTCTTCAAGAACTATGTTGTTCAAACGAAATTTGGAAAATGAAACTTCAACAGAGGCAAATATTGAAATTAATAAATATGTGACAGGACAAATAGGGCTTAACGGTTTTGCGACCAGTGTACAACCAGATCAGCCTGTTCTTCCGCAGTCTGATCAGGATCACAGGCGATTGAACTTCCCACCCACATAGCCCCTTAGATGAATCAATCTGGTCCGACTATACTACATATATAGATTAATTTATAATATACTCGACAAAACTAGAAACGTCCCTGTTTTATAGCCGGTGTAGCTCTGTCTATGTATGTACCACATGTTTAAAGTACATGTATTTTAAACCGTGGCGATGTTCAGAATACGATCGTGTAGAGTTTAGCCGATACACACGGTTTACATAGCGGCCAGTGACCGGAACGTTGATTTCCACTTTTTGCACGTGCACGCTATACTTGTCATCCATAAGGTGATTCAGTTCATGTCGTACCATTCATGCGATAGGGGCTATTCGGAAAATTAAAAAACTTTTTTAATTTTTCACTGTTTTCGATATGCCACGGCTTTCCGAAAACGAGCGAAATCAGGCAATTGGGATGCTTGCAGGTGGGATGGTCCGCCAGGGCGGTCGCGCCTCGGTTTGTTTGTTGCTGTCGGAAGACGATTGATCGTCTTGCAGCCCGGTACCAGCAGACTGGGGCTGTTCACGACCGGCAGCGACCTGGTAGGCCTCGTGTAACGACGGCTAGAGCCGATTGTTACATTACGTTGACGCACTTACGTCAACGTCGATTGGCAGCCACAGTCACTGCTAGGCGATACGGTGTCTCAGGGCAGACCATTTGCAACCGGTTACGTCGTAACGCCCAACCAATCCGGGCACGCCGCCCGTACACTGGTCAGATAATGACCCAACGTCACCGTGCTGCCAGACTGTTATGGGCGCGACGTCATCTGAACTGGAGAAGGGCTGACTGGAACCGAGTTTTGTTCACCGATGAATCTCGATCACAGTTAGTCATGCTGACGGAAGATTACGGGTATACAGGCGTAAAAATGAAAGATTCACCGATTGTTGCATTGTTGAGAAGAACAGGTTTGGGGGAGGGATCATGGGAAACCGGAAGACAGATTTGGTTGTTGTACAGGGCAACATCAATGCACAACGTTATGTTGCAGATGTACTAAATGCACATGCCTTACCATTTATCCGTCAGCATGGTCCTGGTGTGACATTGATGCACGACAATGCCCGCCCTCACGTAGCCAGGGTCACCACCACTCAATACTTACAGCAAAACAACGTCGACGTCATGCCATGGCCCGCGGCGGTCTCCCCGGATCTCAATCCCATTGAGCACATATGGGATGAGCTGGGCCGCAAAGCACGAGCTAACCATCAGATTGACAATGTCCACGATCTTACACGGGCGTTACAACGGGAATGGAGGAATTTGCCCAACGCACTGGTATTGCGTTACGTCACGTCGATGCGGCGTAGGATCATTGCATGCATTCATGCAAATGGTGGCCACACTCGGTACTAACGAGATTTACTGAATTTGCCACATTACTTATTGAAATTCCATCTCTAAACATTAAGTAACACATTTCTGAGTTTTTGTGATTTTTGATTTTGACCCCTACCGCCCTTGGCCGGTTATCTCTCGAATATTTAACAAGATATCCAAATGCAATTTATTGACTTTGATACAGAAATGAATGAACTTGTTTTTCCATTTTGATTTTTAAAAGTAACCCTTTTGGTTTTTGATGAATCTTTCCTTAAACATGGAGGGACGTTTCTAGTTTTGCTCAGTATAGTATAGGTGGGTGGGGGGCTCTGAATGTGGAGAGGGAACTTCAATCGCCTGTGATCTGTTCCATCAATGAAACACCCGTTATGATTCTAACAAGCAATTTAAATTGTTATAATTTATCAGACTACAACAGTATAATTATGCTATCTGATCAGGATCTACACTGGTCACACATCTCGTAAGCACCATTTCACAGTTAATTTTTGTAATGGGCAGTTTTTTGGTGTCACGTGTCCGAGTCTTCCACCTGTGGTTACACCAGGGCTCTAGATAAGGAATTAGTAATTGAGTATTTTCACTCCATCCTTTCTGAAGCAATTGGGTATGTCAAAATTTTAATTGGGTAAAATAAAATCACACTTCTGTTTATACATCAACATATTATTGAATGGTTTGCTTCGAAATGAAAACAGGTCTTAGAATTTCATTAGAATTGTCTCCTTGGAGACAATTCTAATGAGATATGAAGATGTGTTTTCATGAAAAATAAGAAAAATATGGTATATTTGTGGTCTGTTTGTTTTCTGTAGCATAATAAAGTTACCACAAAATTGTTATTGCTTTTTGCTTCTGATTTCAATTGGATTTTTGGCAAAATATTATTGTGTATTTAAGCAAATATGCAGCTTATCTGGAGCTCTAGTTACACTATACTTCATACTATAAAAATGTTTGTACAAAATTTTCTATTAATTTGTTTCTCACATTACCATGGTTACTAACATCACATCATTGCATGTGAACACATCCAGTGACGATTTGCCAACATCGGCTAGCTCTCAATGTAAATGTCCAAGCTCCAGATAAGGAATTAGTAATTGAGTATTGTCACTCCATCATTTCTGAAGCAATTCAATTGGCAATTTCCGTTGCCATGGTAACCATTTTTTTAAAAGAAGAAAGCATTTACAAGATATTTTCACCTTGTAAATGTCATTAGTTACATGGTGATGTTATATATAGATTTGTGTCAAATTGGAATGAAATTTATTTAAAATATGGCAAATAATAACATTTTTGGGCAAAAAAACATGTTTTTGTCGACTTATTTTGCACCCAGAAACTATCATTTTCAGAAATAATTTACAAAATAATGAAAAAATGTGTATACAATTTTTATTGAATAAAATGCATGGTTTTATACATATTTCTTCAGTGGTTTTCAAAATATTTAATTAACAATGTAACCTAAACCATACTTTCATATGATTTCGGTGCCGTTTGCTCCCATTCAAATACATGGAGGTAAATGGCACAAAATGTCACAAATTTGGGTTTTTAAATTCTTCATAATGTTTCTACCGATTAACCGATTTTTGTGATCTATAGCTCATTGTAAAGGTCTCACCAGGTACCACAACTTGGTAGTACAATTAAATGAGTGGGTGGCAGGTGGGAGCATGCGATGGGTAATTTAACAATCAGGGTCCATCCTATGGCATTTTGTATGTGACAGTTGAATCTGGTTATATTTCAGGGCTGAATATATTTGTTCTCGATGTAAATATTCCGTTCTGATTTGGGATTTTCCCCCCAATGCAGCAGGTTAAAATGGGATCGAACCCGTTTGCCCGGCCTTACATGACCGTAGCTGTTGATAGGCCGTTAAACACTAATAAACAAACAAACAATTAAATGTGTATTTTATACATTACAAAATCACTTGAATCCCCTAGCAATTGGGTATTGCAAAATTTTAATTGGGTAAAATAAAATCACACTACTGTTTACACATCAACAGACAGCAATTATTGAATAGTTTGCTTTGAAATGAAAACATGTCTTGGCATTTCATTAGAATTGTCTCCTTGGAGACAATTCTAATGAAATACCAAGATTTATTTTCATGGAAAATAAGAAAAATATTCTATATTTGTGGTCTGTTTATTGTTTTCTGCAGCATGATAAAGGTACCACAAATTTTGTATTGCTTTTTGATACTCCCTACTTCTGATTTCAATTGGGTTTTTGGCAATTTTAATTTGGTATTTAAGCAAATACGCAGCTTATCTGGAGCTCTGAAATGTTATTCTAAAATTAAATTGTGCACTTAAAAACTTCTTAGTCTTACAAAGTTTAGTGAAACGGTCCCCTGTCTCTTTAGGTGGCCGCGCATGCTGGACAGATATGATCGCCATAGCAACTGTGTATGGAGAGATGAATGCAAGAACCGGAGCATGTTTGGACACAAAGTGCGAAGTCTGGTGAAAAATCTCTCGTCCATATATATTCACGCCGTCCAGGAGGATATTCAGAACAAAGATTTCTCTGAGTTCTGTGCTCTGTTGTGTGAGCATGAGCATGCTGGGTATTTCCTCGTTGATGCATTGATGATGATGATAAATGAAGGAGACAGGTACGTGTGTGCGTGCGTGCGTGTGCGTTCGTGCGTGTATCACAGAGCTCCAGATAAGCTTTGTGTGTAAAGAGTATTCAACCCTTACGACGCTGAATTAAATTTTTTCGTCTGCTGGAAATGTTTTATTTTCAATATTTCTTGATTAAAACCTGTTTTGACAGCGCATGAGAATCATCTCCACTGGAGACGATTCTCATGTGCTGCCAAAACATGTTTTGTTTGTTAAGAATTTAGACAAAAATGAAAAAACAGCAGACGACAATTTTCGTCTCCAGCGTAGTGAGGGTTAAAGAGTATTGTACCCCATGATTTCAAATTAAATGCATATTTTACCTTTACAAATTGTTTATTGATTTTCTTTATTAGTAAATAGGGAACAAATGATAAAAACATGAAGCAAATTTAACCATTCACTCATTTGAGTGTATCATTACTTATTCACTGATTCATACTGTAATACAGTTGAAAATTTACTTAGTTGAGCTGCAAAAAGCAAACCGTGTCCATGGTTCGGTAAATGAACCTTGTGGTTTTCCAAAAATCTATTTTTAACATGTTACTGCTGTGAAATTCCCACGCTTATTTTTCGCGAAACGCTTTCCACTCTATAGACTAATTATTAGTCTATGTGTCATCCACAAACACATACTGTGAAGAATTTCAGGACGTTCAGTCCTTTTATTCAACATGAACGCAGCATTTTACTCACCATTTTCAAATTATTGTATTTTGTTCCCACGTTTGAAAATCAATTGCGTATATTGTAATATGGTAAATGCATAACATTCACCAATCAATACCTTATCTGGGGCTCTGGTACTCAATATATGTGGCTGTGACTGTAGAAATGGGGCTTATGGGTTTTGTGACCAGTGTAGATCAGGATCAGCCTGTGTATCCGCAACGTCTGATCTGGATCTGCACTGTTCGCAATTCCATCAATGAAGCACTTGTCATGCTTCTAATACACAATATAGAGCATTATCAGTCTACCTGAGTGTGCTATTTAATAGTTCACAAAGCCCATAAGCCCCATTCCTCCAATCACAGCCACATTTATACATGTACCTGTACACATGTGTTGTTCAAACCTCCAGATAAGTTTTGTATCTAAAGAGTACATGTTATATACCCCCATATTTCAAATTCAATGTGTATTTTACTTCTACAGATATATTATAGATTTTCTTCCTTGTTAGATAGGGGAAAAATGATAAACATCAAACAAATTTAAAAATTCACTTAATTGAGCTGCAAAAAGCAAACACTGTTTGCTTTTTGCACCTCAATTAAGTAAATTTTCAACTTTATTACAGTATTTCCACTACTCGATTTAAAAATCAATGCATATTTTCACATTGAGTATTTTGTAAACTACGCCAATACGCACCTTATCTGGAGCTCTGGTTGTTGTAGCCATGAAAACTTGACAACAAAATACTACGGGGAGAAGGCGTTGCGGTACGTTCATCAACAATTCCTGTCGAGCAAGATCCGAGCCTTCCTTCAGTTGCCGCCAGAGAAACAGAGTCTCGAAGCAGGTGCGTACCGATGCTAGATATAGAGCATAGTACTATACGAGACCAAGTGGGTGGGGTAATGGAATTTTTTTAATGGGCATATTTTTGTCACAGTTCCGAATCTTCCACCTGTGGTGCTTACTGGTATTCCATTACCTTCTTTTATCAAATAGTGTTCCTCGAGCCTCTTTTAGCCTGGCGTCCCAGCGTGCTCAAGTTTGGTGGCGCCATGCTCGTATTGGTGGCACCATGTAAATTGGTGGCAACTTTTTGTTTTTAGCCAGGTTTTTTGAAAAAAAATCCAGGCTATTGGATTGGTGAAAGAAAGCCGGGCGGCGGTCGGCGCGGGCGGGGGGGGGGGGCGCGGGCGGCGTCCACAATCAATGTTAAGTTTTCGTGTTTGAGTCCATTTCTTTCTTACTGTACCACCTAGGACCACCAAACTTTCACAGCTTCATAATCAAGGGGTGCCCACCACATATCACTATCCAACATGTTACTTTTTTTTTTTATCTTCACCATTTTTTCCGCGTAGTCGACTTAGCCATTTTCAATGTTAAGTTTTCGCGTTTACAATGTTAAGTTTTCGTGTTTAAGTCCATTTCTTTGGTACTGTACCACCTAGGACCACCAAACTTTCACAGCTTCATAATCAAGGGATGCCCACCACATATCACTATCCAACATGTTACTTTTTTTTTTAACTTCACCCATTTTTTCCGCGCAGTCGACTTAGCCATTTTCAATGTTAAGTTTTCGCGTTTACAATGTTAAGTTTTCGTGTTTAAGTCCATTTCTTTGGCACTGTACCACCTAGGACCACCAAACTTTCACAGCTTCATAACCAAGGGGTGCCTACCACATACAACTATCCAACATGTGACAATTTTTTCACCTTCACCTATTATTTCTACGTAATTGACTTAGCCATTTTCAACGTTAACTTTTTAACGTACGTCTGGTTAAAGTTTTTTGGTTAAAACTTTTTTGTTATACTATATCTCTGCAACTGCTTCGCCCATTACCTTGAAACTTCACATGGGTGTTTATCATCATCCATATTTTCATTCTAACCCCCAACCGTGCGGCCCCTGTGCCCAATGTCAAGGTCAAATTACTTTGAATTTTTTTTTTAAAGTTTTTTCGTGTACCATATCTCTGCAACTGCTTCACCCAATACCTTGATACTTCACATGGGTGTTTATATCATTGTCGCACCTGCTTGCGGAAAGCGCGATCCTGTGCCCAATGTCAAGGTCAAATTACTTTGAATTTTTTTGCTAAACTTTTTTCGTGTACTATATCTCTGCAACTGCTTCACCCAATACCTTGATACTTCACATGGGTGTTTATCATCATTGTCGCACCTGCTTGCGGAAAAAAAACGCGATCCTGTGCCCAATGTCAAGGTCAAATTACTTTAAATTTTTTTGTTAAAGTTTTTTCGTGTACTATATCTCTGTAACTGCTTCACCCAATACCTTGATACTTCACATGGGTGTTTATCATCATTGTCGCACCTGCTTGCGGAAAGCGCGATCCTGTGCCCAATGTCAAGGTCAAAATTACTTTGAATTTTTTTGTTAAAGTTTTTTCGTGTACTATATCTCTGCAACTGCTTCACCCAATACCTTGATACTTCACATGGGTGTTTATCATCATTGTTGCACCTGCTTGCGGAAAGCGCGATCCTGTGCCCAATGTCAAGGTCAAATTACTTTGAATTTTTTTGTTAAATTTTTTTCGTGTTCTATATCTCTGCAACTGCTTCACCCAATACCTTGATACTTCACATGGGTGTTTATCATCATTGTCACACCTGCTTGCGGAAAGCGCGATCCTGTGCCCTATGTCAAGTTCAAATTACTTTGAATTTTTTTGTTAAAGTTTTTTCGTGTACTATATCTCTGCAACTGCTTCACCCAATACCTTGATACTTCACATGGGTCTTTATCATCATTGTCACACCTGCTTGTGGAAAGCGCGATATCGTCGGCATTTTGGCATACGTCCGTCCGTTCGTCCGTGTGTCCGGTTAAAGTTTTTTGGTTAAAGTTTTTTCCTCTACTATATCTATTTTTTTAGTGTCCTTGCCTCGCCCCAAGGCGCAACATGCAGGCCACGGCCATCTAGTCTAAAAAAAGTGGGTATAATTATGTTATCCAAGTGTCTATGCTTGGAAAAAACCTGGCCTTCGTGGCTTTGCCTCGTTTCTTGTCTTCATTTCCATCCGTACGTCAGATTGACTTGAAACTTCATATGGTACATGTACTTTGTTATCATCATCCATATGATCATTCTATAGCCCACCCATGTTGCTTTCATGCCAAATGTCAAAGCCAAATGACTTAGAAAATATTTGTTGGTCAGACAAGGCGTAGGCCGGGGGTGTCTGTGTCCGTGAACCCCTGTGGGGAACACTATCAAAACACAATATTTTACACTCTGAATGTGCCCCCAATATAATACAAACTTTCCATCAGGATGTCTGGCTGTGACTGGAGAAATGGGGCTTATGGGTTTTGCGACCTGTGTAGATCTGCACAGTCTGATCAGGATCTTCCCTGTTCGCCATTCCATCAATGAAACACCTGTCCTGCTTCTAAGAAGCAATAAAGATCGCTCAGGCTACATGGATGTGTTATTTGATCAGGAGCTGCACTGGTCACAAATCCCATAAACCCCATTTCTCCAGTTACAGCCACATTTCAGGAAAGCATGTTTTCGAGCGTGATTTCAAATACTAGTAGTTCTATAATGACAAACTTCAGGAATGTCAATTTCAGAAAATTGTAATTTACTGTTTTAATTATACCGGTACTCGTACTGTTCGTTCTGAATTTTTTCTGCTGATCTACATATACTTTTGGCTACGGTATAACGATTGTATTGCGAAGAAGCAATTTTTCCTACAGGAATTTATCATGGATCAAAAGGGAGCTGGGGAGAGAAGAGGAGGGTAAAAATACTTGTAAAAAAGTGACTCAGAAACAAGGCTAGATAGCTTGAAAATGATGCAACTAAGAAAACAAGTTACATTTTGAAAATCGGTCAACAAATTCCAAAATTCGTTTTGAAAATCTATTTTTTTATTGTATTTTCCCTATGAAATCAATATTTGATGGAATTTTGGCCCCCGCCCCCCCCCCCCCCCCCCTCCCATCAATCTGTCCGTCAACTCCAAGCTAGTTAGTGACGAGTTGGTTAATGTGCTCACTTCGGTGCTGATCGGCCATCTTGGTTTCTAGGAGCTGTATATATCGCGTGGTGGTTCCAACCTTTAGCCAACATCACAGAAAACAGTGTTGCTCACCAGCTGGATTGCCTCGCCAATGAAGTTCGCGACCTTCTGAATGATACTTACCCGCACCACCCTCTACTTACCACAAATTTCCGCACCGAAGGTATGTCTGGCTATTTATCTGGGCCCTGTTGCTCAAAACCTCTGTTAGCTTAACAGACTGTTAAATCCTTAGCCATGCTAAGGATTTAACAGTCTGTTAAGCTAACAGAAGCTTTGAGCAACCGGGCCCTGGTAACTTGGGAGAAGAATTTGCATAAGTAATAAAACCATGGGCAGTTGCGTTTACTGTAGTATGAAAAACTTACGGTCTGTTTCTGCTCACGGTTTTATTACTTATATTTACATTGCATTGCATTTTCGAAGTATCAAAAATGTAAATAGCTAAACATGGTGTTAAAAATAACAATCATCTTGTTCTACGTCAACGGGTCGCAATTCATGGAACAGCGACGTTGCCAGTCAATACCTTGACGTTATTGACAACGACGATGAACGTCGTGTGTTTTAATGCGGTTCCATTATGACTTTATGGGCAGTGTAAATATTGCAGATGTGATGAACGACCTGTGGACCTGTGAGCAATGCAAGATGGTGCTCGATGCAGTCAATACAACATTGTTTAAAGTTCACAAGTTTACAGGGAAAGAAGGTGACAGTAGTGTTTTCATAAATCAGGTACAGTACTTCCATAACTTAGGTATGACACTTTCATAAATTAGGCATGACACTTTCTTAAATCAGGTATGCCACTTTCATAAATTATGTATGACATTTTCATAAATCAGGTATAACACTTCCATAAATTAGGTATGACACTTTCATAAATTAGGCATGACACTTTCTTAAATCAGGTATGCCACTTTCATAAATTATGTATGACATTTTCATAAATCAGGTATAACACTTCCATAAATTAGGTATGACACTTTCATAAATTAGGCATGACACTTTCTTAAATCAGGTATGCCACTTTCATAAATTATGTATGACATTTTCATAAATCAGGTATAACACTTCCATAAATTAGGTATGACACTTTCATAAATTAGGCATGACACTTTCTTAAATCAGGTATGCCACTTTCATAAATCAGGTATTCGGTATATTAGGTAAATTTTGGTAAAAGTAGGTATAACACTATCATACATTAGGTATAATACTTTCATAAACCAGGTATAATACGTTCATAAACCAGGTACAGCACTTTAATAAAAATATGTGCAGCACTTTCATAAATCAGGTATCACCACAGTCCACCCAATCTACTATAGCACCATAAATCAGATCAATGCTTTCATAAATCAGGCACAGTACTATCATAAATCGGGCACAGTACTATCATGCATCAGGCACAGTACTATCATAAATCAGGCACAATACTATCATAAATTGGGCACAGTACTATCATAAATCAGGCTCAGTACTATCATAAATCAGGCACATTACTATCATGTGTCAGGCACAGTACTATCATAAATCAGGCTCAGTACTATCATAAATCAGGCACAGTACTATCATGTGTCAGGCACAGTACTATCATAAATCAGGCACAGTACTATCATGTGTCAGGCACATTACTATCATAAATCAGGCACAGTACTATCATTAAATCGGGCACAGTACTATCATAAATCAGGCTCAGTACTATCATAAATCAGGCACAGTACTATCATGTGTCAGGCACAGTACTATCATAAATCAGGCTCAGTACTATCATAAATCAGGCACAGTACTATCATGTGTCAGGCACAGTACTATCATAAATCAGGCACAGTACTATCATGTGTCAGGCACAGTACTATCATAAATCAGGCACAGTACTATCATTAAATCGGGCACAGTACTATCATAAATCAGGCTCAGTACTATCATAAATCAGGCTCAGTACTATCATAAATCAGGCACAGTACTATCATGTGTCAGGCACATTACTATCATAAATCAGGCACAGTACTATCATGTGTCAGGCACAGTACTATCATAAATCAGGCACAGTACTATCATTAAATCGGGCACAGTACTATCATAAATCAGGCTCAGTACTATCATAAATCAGGCACAATACTATCATAAATTTGGCGCAGTACTATCATAAATCAGGCTCAGTACTATAATAAATCAGGCACAGTACTTTCATGTGTCAGGCACAGTACTATCATAAATCAGGCACAGTATTATCATTAAATCGGGCACAGTACTATCATAAATCAGGCTCAGTATCATAAATCAGGCTCAGTACTATGATAAATCAGGCATAGTACTATCATTAAATCGGGCACAGTACTATCATAAATCAGGCTCAGTACTATCATAAATCAGGCACAGTACTATCATGTGTCAGGCACAATACTATCATAAATCAGACAGTACTATCATAAATCAGGCACAGTAATATCATAAATCAGGCACAGTACTCATAAATCGGGCACAGTACTATCATAAATCGGGCACAGTACTATCATAAATCTGGCACAGTAATCTCATAAATCAGGCACAGTACTATCATAAATCAGGCACAGTACTATCATAAATCAGGCACAGTACTATCATAAATCAGGCTCAGTACTATCATAAATCAGGTACACTTTCATAAATTTAACGATGGGTTTCATCCTTATAGGTTCATGCCCACTCAGTAGGCACAAAATGTTCTTTAACCCTTAGACCGCTATCTTATTTTTGTTGTTGTCTGCTTTTTAGCCAGGTTTTTTGAAAAAAAATCCAGGCTATTGGATTTGCGAAAGCCGGGCGGGCGGCGGGCGGGCGGCGGGCGGCGTCCACAATCAATGTTAAGTTTTCGTGTTTGAGTCCATTTCTTTGTTACTGTACCACCTAGGACCACCAAACTTTCACAACTTCATAATCAAAGGGTGCCCACCACATATCACTATCCAACATGTTACTTTTTTTTTAACTTGACCCATTTTTTCCGCGTAGTCGACTTAGCCATTTTCAATGTTAAGTTTTCGTGTTTGAGTCCATTTCTTTGTTACTTTACCACCTAGGACCACCAAACTTTCACAGCTTCATAATCAAAGGGTGCCCACCACATATCACTATCCAACATGTTACTTTTTTTTTAACTTGACCCATTTTTTCCGCGTAGTCGACTTAGCCATTTTCAATGTTAAGTTTTCGCGTTTACAATGTTAAGTTTTCGTGTTTAAGTCCATTTCTTTGGTACTGTACCACCTACGACCATCAAACTTTCACAGCTTCATAATCAAGGGGTGCCCACCACATATCACTATCCAACATGTTACTTTTTTTTTAACTTCACCCATTTTTTCCACGCAGTCGACTTAGCCATTTTCAATGTTAAGTTTTCGCGTTTACAATGTTAAGTTTTCGTGTTTAAGTCCAGTTTCTTTGGTACTGTACCACCTAGGACCACCAAACTTTCACAGCTTCATAATCAAGGGGTGCCACCACATATCACTATCCAACATGTTACTTTTTTTTTAATTTCACCAATTTTTTCCGCGCAGTCGACTTAGCCATTTTCAATGTTAAGTTTTCGGCTTTTACAATGTTAAGTTTTCGTGTTTTAAGTCCATTTCATTTGGTACTGTAACCACCTAGGACCACCAAACTTTATTTCACAGCTTCATAACCAAGGGGTGCCTACCACATACAACTATCCAACATGTGACCATTTTTTTACCTTCACCTATTATTTCTACGTAATTGACTTACCCATTTTCAACGTTAACTTTTTAACGTACGTCTGGTTAAAGTTTTTTGGTTAAAACTTTTTTGTTGTACTATATCTCTGCAACTGCTTCGCCCATTACCTTGAAACTTCACATTGGTGTTTATCATCGTCCATATTTACATTCTAACCCCCAACCGTGCGGCCCCTGTGATCACTGTCAAGGTCGAATTACTTTGAATTTATTTGTTAAAGTTTTTTCGTGTACTATATCTCTGCAACTGCTTCACCCTTTACCTTGATACTTCACATGGGTGTTTATCATCATTGTCGCACCCGCTTGCGGAAAGTGCGATATCGTCGGCATTTTGGCATACGTCCGTCCGTCCGTCCGTCCGTCCGTACGTCCGAGTGTCCGAGTGTCCGGTTAAAGTTTTTTCGTTAAAGTTTTTCCATCTACTATATCTATTTTTTTAGTGTCCATGCCTCGCCCCAAGGCGCGACATGCAGGCCACGGCCATCTAGTCTACAAAAAGTGGGTATAATTACGTTATCCAAGTGTCCATGCTTGGAAAAAACCTGGCCTTCGTGGCTTTGCCTCGTTTCTTGTTATTTTCTATTTTCCATATTTATTATCAAAAACATGCTTTGACAGCACTTTAGAATCATTTACAACATGGTTTGACAGCACTTCAAACTCATTTCCATTGAAAATGATTCTGAAGTGCTGTCAAACCATGTTTTTATTGAGAAATAAGGCAAGATATAAAAGCAACAGCAGACGACAATTTGTTGTGAGTAGCGGTCTAAGGGTTAACTGTATAATTGTGTCACTATTCCACCAGCTCTAAAAATTTCGAGTGCAATGTCATATGTATAATAATGCCAATCAATATTGAATGGTAATGGTGAATGAATGTTTGGTTTGCCAGAAAATGTCTCAGATGATGTCTCTGATATAAAGAACATTTTGTGCCTACTGAGTGGGCATGTACCGTTATCAAAATCACGATGTCCCTTTTTTGGCCATCA
This sequence comes from Conchocele bisecta, assembly GCA_029237695.1. Taxonomy (NCBI): domain Eukaryota; kingdom Metazoa; phylum Mollusca; class Bivalvia; order Lucinida; family Thyasiridae; genus Conchocele; species Conchocele bisecta. The sequence goes on from CM055277.1 coordinate 15,404,941, forward strand.
GGTACGTTTTTGGCTTCATGTTACTAGAGAATTGAATCTTGTGATACCCATTATAAAAGTAGTAAGATTAGTACTATTAGTCTACAGGTTATTCTAATTTCGGGACTGATTATGTATTGTTTCTGTAAATATTATTTTCTGATTTTTAGACCCCCCCCCCCCACCCATCACAACAGGTGAAATACATGTATGGTATTCCAACTTGTTAACCTGTAGCCAATTTCATCAAAATTGATCTGCATTAGAAAAAAATGCAAGAAATCGTGGTCTAGTTAAAACTGGGAGACAACCTCAATAATCAATTTTTTGCCTATTTCACCAACATTGCAAAGTATACTTATCCAGCAAAGTATACTTTGAGGGAGAAATTTTCAATTTAAGGATAAATTTATTAATTCTTATTATACTGAATTTATTACATTATCACAGCTGTGATAATGCAGGGTTCAAGCTAGGCCAAAAATTTAGGGAGAAGTGAGTTCTCCCTCCTGGCAAAATAGGGAGAAGTGAGGCAAAATTAGGGAGAAGTGATAAAAATCATAATTTCACTGAACATTTCTCTTACGGTTATCGCGTAACTGTAAACTCTATGTGTACACACCAGGGGTCATCAAACAATCGATGCGATCCAATTTTACACGCCTATTTGGTGGGATTAGCGCATTTATGACATGCACTTGCCCCTAGGGTCTGAAATTCATAGTAAAAAAAAAAAATCCAGAAAATTCCAGGGCGACTTGACTTCCCCCTACGGGAAAAATAAGGCGACTTGGCCAGAAAAAAAGCGACCACTTCGCCCATGTCGCCCTCAAACATGAACCCTGTAATGTAATAAATTCAGTATAATAATTCTGCATACTTTTAATCATCAAATATATGCAGTCGTTAGTTCTATATGAAATAATGCATTTCGGGAAAAATAAATGATTACTCCCTCAAAGTATACTTTGCTAGATAAGTCTACTTTGCAATTTGGATGAAATCGGCTACTGGCCTCAGATGGACTTCGCTGTTGACGGGCCGTTTAAACACCATTAAATCAAATCCCATTATCAGAGCTCCAGATAAGTTTTATATCTATAGAGTATTATACCCCCAGATTTCGAATTCAATGCGTATTTTGCTTTTACAAATGTCTTATAAAATAGGGAACAAATGATAAAAAATAAAACAATTTAAAAAATTCACTTATTTGAGCTGCAAAAAGCAAACAGTGTTTGCTTTTTGCAGCTCAAATAAGTGAATTTTTAAATTAAATGTATGGGATTCCACTTTGTTAACCTGGCCTCAGATGGACTTAGCTGTTGACGGGCCGTTTAAACACCATTAAATCAAATTTCATTATCAGAGCTCCAGATAAGTTTTATATCTGAAGAGTATTATACCCCGAGATTTTGAATTCAATGCGTATTTTACTTTTACAAATGTATTATTGATTTTCTTACTTATAAAATAGGAACAAAAGATAAAAAATAAAACAATTTTAATAATTCACTTATTTCAGCTGCAAAAAGCAAACACTGTTTTGATGCGTATTCTGCTAAAATAAGTGCTTAAAATACGCCAATACGCAGCTTATCGGAGCTCTGCATTATGCTTGGCAGGCTTTGGCGACCAAGACTGGTGTACCTACAGCGCTCGGTATTATATACGCTTCTATCGCAAGGCGACTAGGCGTGGTCTGTGAACCAGTCTGTTTCACATCAGACTTTCTCCGATGGCGGCAACACCAAATGTAAGTGCACTTGAATCCCGTTATAGCATTAGCGGGAGAAATGGGCTTATGGGTTTCGCTACCAGTGTAGATCCAGATCAGCCTGTGCCTCGATGTTTTGAAAAATAACACTACCCACAGACACCATTTATTTGGGGAAACAAATAAAATCAAAGTACTGAAAGTACTGAAATATGTTATCTCCATAAAAACTAACTGTTCATTGCTACCTAACTGTGAGAACTAAAGATAGTAGCTGCTGTATTCAAGTGCACAAAATGTCTTGATTCATATTTTCCAGAATTTAACTGATAAACTGAGCACAAAACTGAAAACTATAGAGAATAGCATATGTAGAGTTTTCGGTACAAAGCAAGACCAAAACGCCACAGGATAAGTTGGCTCAGGGCACTATTTTCTTGGTCGTATTTGCTGTTTAGGCATAGCATGATCAATAGCTGCCCCCATAGAAATATGCGTGACATATGCTATGTCAAGGGAGAAGACATATAAATATATGGTTTCCTACAACAGTCAGTGTGCCAATGTTTAGGGTTAGTATGGCAGTACTGGTTTAATCACATTAACAATGTATTTGGATACAATTTGTTTTGGGAACAAATTTAATATTAAAGATTTCTTTAACCCTTAGAATGCGGGAACCGAAAATAGTCGTCTGCTGATAATTCATATTTTGTCTTTTCTCTCGGTAAAAACATGGTTTGGCAGCATTTTAGAATAATTTCCATTGACAGATTTATTCACCACTACAGGTATCTATCTGTGCGAATCTCGAAGAATGTCCACTAAACGGTCGTGACGATTCCTGTCCGACACATTAAACAAACCTTGAAAACTCCCTTATTTGAGTTGCAAAATAACTGTTTTATAGCATTTTACTTTTCAATTTGAAAAACGATGCGTATTCAGCTAAAATAAATGCAGGCTAGGAGCTAGAAACAAAATTGCTACCCCGCTCCATACCTTTCACGAGGGTAGCAATTTAACCCCATCTCTTAAATGTAACACATGGAAGAGTGATTTTTGCAATCGGTTATCCAGCGTGTTTGATACTTTATTGATATAAAACTGTCAAAGCTGTATCAATAAATTATTAATAAAGAACATGCAGAAATTGGTCATTGTACCGTCTCAAGGTGTTTATCTGACATTTACATGTATATCTTGTAAATTTGCAAACTTCATTTCGTTACATTGAATATTGAACAACAACAAGAGAAAAGATGGCTTCCATGGGAAAATGATTTCCCTGTTCTATTAATTTTGGCGATTTACTAGTTCTACATCAAAGCTTATTTGTTTAAAGGTATAACATATACAGTTTTCTAAATTTTGACCTACATGCAACAGGTTTGGGTATGTACATTGGTTGCTCACATTTTTTGAATGGGTCAAATTGTAGCCGTCGATAACATATCAGAGGCAAATTATTGTAGCTAGCTAGGAGTGTGGGAAGGGTAATTTAACAATGTGGCCCATTCGTACCAGAATCCCTATATCCCTGAATTTATCCGCAGATACATTTTCAACTTTCTTGGCACTTGAAAAAATCTGACTAGTTTGTTTATTTCTCCATAAAAGTATATGTTGTTATCACTCATTTGAACCATCTCATCGAGACGGTTCATATGAGTGGTAACAACATATACTTTCGAGACGAAATAGGGATTTTACAAACAGAAATGGAGAGAATAAATAAATACATTGATCCACCATTTAGGGCCACAGTGGATCAGCAATACACGTACATCGATGTGGTCAATGGCGGCATGTTCCGTAGTCCAGAAACCGTAGCGAGAAAGCTCAACATTGATGAAGACTTACTCCGACGGGAAACCTCCAAAACTCAATCTCCTAAGCAGGTAACTCGACAAGCCCACAGGCTGGTGGATGTTTTCCATGAATTAGACAGGGTTGCGAATTAGACGGCATACATTTGTGGGTCGTTGGTCGGGATCACACGATGGGTAATTCAACGATCAGGGTTCTTTTTTAATGGAATGCCGAGTTACATGGTTTGGTCCTCATGTACATTTTTAACCTTCTGATACTTGAGAGCTAAATCCTATTATACCCCATTAAAAAGTAATAAAATTAGTGCTGATCATATTACTTTTGGGGTTGGAGCTAACTGACTGGTGTGGAATGGACCTGGCACCAGGTCAGGATATACTTTAATTTCACGGCTGAATATATATTTTTCTGTAAATATTCAGTTCGGATTTTGGGAATTTCCCTCGTTGAAAGGTTAAATACGGGATAGACCAAGCCGTTAGCCCGGCCTTAAATGACCTTAGCTATTGATAGGCTGTAAAACACCAATAATCAATCAATTGTGAAAAATCTTCTGGTAATATTATTCTGGAAAACCACCAAAACTTGAGCACATAGACAGGTAACTTGGCAGGCTCACGGACATGTGGTCACAGATTTGTGGATTTTTTACACAAATTAGACAGGGCAAAACCCCACCAGCTAGAAATTAGAAGCGTACGTTAGTGAAAAATCTGGAAATTTACTTTTCTTTGGCCAGATTCCGGCAAATCAGGAAAAATTATGTTCCAACTGCTATTTCAGCAAGATAACAGTAAATCTCAAATGAACATGTGCACTTTCCACCAAAATATTTACATTAACGTTAATACAATCGCGGAATTTGTCATGATACCAGGTCGTGTCCGACCAAAGTCATAAGCCTTGTTATTCATATGTAGTTATACCGATGAAAGCTGAAACACGCCAAATGTCTGTGCACGCGACAGGCCGGGCCAAACAATAAGACAGTTATAGTTCACATATTGAATTTTTAATAAAGTAATTTCTCGTTCGCTAGCACTTGAACTATAACTGTTACATATATTCTCTAGGTAATTGAACTGATGACAAATGACATTTTGTCGACCAATCAGCAGCTGGCGTTTAATGTGGCGGGCGATATTTGGCAACAACGTACTGCGCTCGACCTTGCTGTGCTGGTAACCCCGGGCGATATCAACAATCGTCTTCAACAAGTCCGCGTCAATCTTCAACTCAACATCAACTTACCGGAAGTGAGCTATTATTAACCCTTTCAACACCACAATTTTCATATTTTTGAGAACAAAAGCACCCCCGTTTTATAAATGGACTAGTTTGAAAAACATTTTGTATAGATATTAATCGGTTTCAACGTCACTAACGTAAAATATCGTAAGTTTTGTAGATATTTTTCATGAGATATCGCACATGTTCTCAGGTACAAAATCACATGGCATGTTTCGTAGGTGATTGACAGCCTACAGACGATTGCTGATAGTGATCAGAATTCAATGGGGTTGGTGGCATACCTCATGAACATTGCTCAATCAAGACTAGAAGAGAACAAACAGACGGATAGACAGGTAGGTAGGCAAGTTTCTCCTTGCATAGTGTGGCACCATGCTCGATTTTGGGCGTTAGTATTACCGTTATAATCCTGACAATTGGACACCATTTATTATATACCTACCCATGAAATACATACACTCCCGCCTGCGATTCTCTTACCAAGAATTGCAATCCAGCGGTCCTTGAATTGCAATTCGTCCCCTCTGAAATTACAGTCTAATTGCGGTCCAATCGCGGTCCTGTTTTTGCGGTCATTCTTTCGTGATACCGTTTGTGCGGTCATTCTTTCGCGGTCCAGTTTGTGCGGTCATTCTTTCGCGATACCGTTTGTGCGGTCATTCTTTCGCTATTTGCGGTAAAAACTTATCGTTACGCATATATATACACCTAATTCTACTATTTATGTATATTTTATTGGATTTTAAATGGCTAAATACAGATAGGAAAATATATCTTTTCGTCAGAAAAAATCAACTATTTTGATTTTATTGCCGCATTGGTCATGCAGAGCGGTATGCTGGTTTGACCGCAGAGCGCAGCGTAAAGCGGTCATTCTTTCGCAGTTGAAAGAAAAAAAGGAGCGTAAACTGCAATTAAAAGCGGAGCGCAGCGCTAACTGCGCTATAAGTATTGCAATTCCGCAACCAATTCTTTGGACCGCAGTCACATGATTGCAGTCCGATTGCGGTCCAATTGCAATTAATGGGAACTCGAATTGCAATCCTGCGCTCCAGGAATTGCAATTCGCCTGGTAAGAGAACCGCAGGCCACTCTGTAGTTATACGATGTAAATAAAAGTGATATGTTCTCATCGATGAAATGAACAACTTCCGGTGAAAATACGACTGCTTCCGCTATCTATATTCATAACGCGCATCTGCAGTGCCGGACTGCAAATAGGCTGCAAATACACATTCATTTACCGTATATAGTCTAAAAAACTGCTAATTTCCATAGAGCGATATATAATAAATAGAATACGGTTCATATTTTTGTAACAAATATGACATATATGTTCATCGAGTGGTGTGAAATGTCCATATTTCACACCACTCAATGAACATATATGTCATATTTGTTGCAAAAATATGAATATCCTCTATTTATTCCAGCAAACACATAAATTAGTGGATGAGCCAGAAGGGTCACCAATATCATTTGAGGGGGGTTGAGGGGGGGTGGCGTATATGACGATACTAGGATCGCTCTGCTGAAATTTTGTTTTTTGTTTCAGGACTTTGTGAAAACATAATATAATAAATGTGTTTTCATCATGGCCCTGTGTAAAGTGGTTTAATTGAAGATACATGATGACACTAGGACGTTGGGTTGTTTCAATTTTCACCAATATACATACATATCAGATTTTCTATCTTGTTGATCGCAACAACAAGATAGGAAATCCGATATTGATGTGCCTAAATGGGTGAAAATAGAAACAACCCAGCAGTCCTAGTATCGTGATATATCTTCAATACAACACATTTTACATATCATATGACGATACTAGGACTGCTGAATATTTTTAAAAAATCAGGATTTAAAAAAAATCCTATAAAAATAAATATGTGTTTTCATCATGGCCCTGTGTAAAATGGTTTAATTTATGACTCGTTTTCAAAAAATCCTGATATGCCCCATTAATGATAAATGCATAGAGGATCTAACATGAATGGTTACGTACAATGGTGTCGGTTAATTCTGCTCACCTAAGGCTTTCCAAACAAATGTATATGTCATTAACATCCACATATTCAGTCAAAATTTCCTGATTATTCAACACATTTCAAAGACATCTGTGTAGGTAAAATGTCATAACGTTCTGACATCAGTAAGTGACGTTAATTGTGTTATGTATGACATCACATGTGTGTTTGCAACGTCACATTTGTTTCTGCTAATGCTGCGCATTTGGCGGTGTAAACAAAATGGCGAACAGCTTATTGAATCAGCACAGCAAAATGACAGTAGTACATGTGTATGATGTTTGAAATTTAACCCTTTCAACCCTAAGGAACTGGAATGGACTGTGATATGCTAATGTTCCGACCAATCCAATGGTCACAAAATGATTTTCAGATTCGTCCATTTATAAAAAGGGGGTGTTTTTGTTCTAAGAAATATGAAAATTACTTGCAAAAAGTGCAGATCCTGATGAGACGGCTCGTTACGAGCCGGCTCATGTGGATCTGCACTTTTTGCATAAACCGCTATAGCGGGATTTCGGGTTCAAAGGGTTAAATGAGGCTGATAGATTGTGTTACCTGTAGCCTATTTCTCCAACATTGCAAAGTATACTTATCTAGCAAAGTCTGCTTTGAGGGAGAAATTTTTTTTTTGTACTGAATTTATTACATTATCACAGCCATATTGTAATTTAAATTCAGTATAATAATTCTGCATACTTTTAATCATCAAATGTATGCAGTCGTTAGTTCTATATGAAATAAAGCATTTTGGGAAAAATAAATGATTACTCCGTCAAAGTGTACTTTGCTAGATAAGTCTACTTTGCAATGTTGGTGAAATAGGCTACTGGTATTATAGGTGAAGCTCAAGACAAGAATATCTGCAGCAAAGGATGTTAAATACTGCATTGGTCTCGTAATGAGACATAGAAGGTAATCTTACCTGTGCCACATAAAGTCACAGGTAGAAGACTCGTACCTGTGACATAATAAATATGCCCATTGAACAAATCCTTTTACCACACCCATCTGTTGTCGTACTGTACGCTGGTACCTGTGACATAAAAAATGTCCATCAAAGAAATACCATTACCCCACCCACCTTTTGTCGATAACAGGTGGGTGGGGTAATGGGGATTTCATTAATGTCACAGGTACGAGTCTCTCCACCTGTGGATAATGTATGCCAACCCTTTCACCCCACACAGGTCCAGGTTTATTTTATCTCTTTCAATAGTTCACCCTTACTACGCTGAATTAAATTTTGTCGTCTGCTGGAAATATTTTATTATCAATATTTTTCGGTAAAAACCTGTTTTGGCAGCGCATGAGAATCATCTCCACTGGAGACGATTCTCATGTGCTGTCAAAACAGGTTTTTTGTTCAGAATTAAGACACAAATGAAAAACAGCAGACGACAATTTTCGTTTCCCGCATACTGTAGTGAGGGTTAAAAACATAGTTACTTTTTACAAATCACCGAAAAAGCATTGCAGATCCTGATTGTTGTAGGACCTGTCCGGTTCCATTGTTCCCCACTTATGTCACGCCCGCTTGCGGTCAACGTGATATAGTCGCCGATTTTGGTGTGCGTCCGACATTGGCGTTAAAAGTACCAAATATCTCCACAACCCTCGGTCCGATTGACTCGAAACTTAACATACTTCTTTATCTCGTCCATATTTTCATTCTATAGCCCACCGATGCAGCCCCCATGGCCAAGGTAAAATTACTCTGAAGCACGAGCATGCACGCACACACATACTCTCACGTACATTAATATCGATGATGGAAGGACCCCAATTGAATGTGGGCTTCGTACCCTCAAGGTCAAGGTCACAGCTGCTAAAATAAATGTGCTAACTCAACTACTGACTGTCCAATCGCCGGGATACTTCACCACATGTACATTTATATCCACCCTTCGAAAGTAACTATTGAATGTCGTCTTTGTCGCCTCCAAGTTGCTAAAAATAGATTGTGTATTGCATTTGTGTTTCGCATTCCTGTCTGTGGATTACATCACTATTGAACTCCCAATTAACTAACCCCCAATCAATATAAGGTTTGATCATGTCCAGCCGTGTGCAAACGTTTGCTGTGGCCCCGAGGGAACTGTTTGAACCCCAAGGCCGCATGCCGCGGGTTCAAACAGTTCCCGAGGGCCACAGCAAACGTTTGCACACGGCTGGACATGATCAAACGTTATTGTTACATTTCTAACAAAAAACTGATGTAATTTGAGCATTATATTCAGTATTTTCGGTACTTTTATAAATCGTCCCATTCACGTAGATAATTTTCGGTATTCATATTCCGGGGCCGCGTCATGAACGTCCTGAACGTCATGAAGTAGTGATGTCATGAAGGCACTTCCGCGTAGTGACGTCATGAAGGCACTTGGTCTACGCGCGGCCCCAGAATGAGCATTGCCTAAAGCCATATGCAAACAGCACGCGCTATATGTTTGCACATATGTGTAAACAACGGAAACCATGTAACAATGTACAATTGAACTATTATTTGCTGTATTTTGTTTGAAATTCACATCCTTTGAACCATGAAACATTGTGCCATATTAACTTGTGCCTTATCTACATGTATATATAACCACATGAGAAAGTGTGGTTAACCATTTCAAGACTAGTGTTTGCAAACTATGCAGATCCAGATGAGACGGCTTGTGACGAGCCGTCTCATCAGGATCTGCATTTTTCGCAAGTAATTTTCATATTTTTATACGACACCGTACGTATTATGTTTTACCACAACTGCTCGACTACTGTCTATCCTATCTTCGATACTTAACATCTGCATTCATACTGATGATGGGAAGACCCCTATTGAATGTGGATTTTGTCCCCTCAAGGACAAGTTGATGGTCTTTTTCAACGAAAACCGTGTTACAAGTTTATCAAGCTCGGCTCGGAAACTGTACAAATTCCTTAATATCAAAAGACACTAGACTGGTATTCTATTTATCAAGTAACGTTTTATGCTAGCCGATGGTAAAATATATATTGTTACATAACTGCCGTTATTCGACACTGCTGACAGCCGTGTTCGTTTGACCATGGCTGTAGACAATGCTCATTCCGGGGCCACGGCAACACCTACGTAATGCATGTGTCTCACTCATGACGTTACTAGAACGCGCCATTACGTCACCAGACCAGTTCACAATGGGCGCATTGAAATTGACGCGGCTGCATCACGCGGTGTGTACTGTGGCCCCGGAATATGCATGTGTAAATCAGCTGTATGAATGGAGCAGGTCAAAGTACCGAAAGTACTACATATATATAAATTGCATATTTCCGACGGAAATGTAACAATAACACAATAACGTTCGACCTTGTCCAGCCGTGGTTCAAATTCAATTCCCGAGTCGACATTGTCGAACCTTATATTTGTTTTCTTTTGGACTTGTTTACGTTGTGTCATTATGCTGACGTCATTTGGTACCGTCTTGTTATGTCGTTCGACCAATGAAACGTCAGTTTTCAATTCATTGTAACCCGGAAATTTGTATCAGGTCATACCTGATTCGACATTATGTTATCAGGCGGTACGTATTCGGCCAACAGAAAGTGTGTTACCAGTAGCCTATTTCACCAAAACTGCACAGCAGGCTTATCTTGCTAAGTACACTTTGAGGGAGAAATTTTCAATTTAAGGATAAATTTATTTATTTTTATTATACTGAATTTATTACATTATCACAGCCCTTTTGCTATTAAGTACACTTTGAGGGAGAAATGTTCAATTTAAGGATAAATTTATTTATTTTTATTATACTGAATGTATTACATTATCACAGCCATTTTGGCTGTGATAATGTAATACATTCAGTATAGTAATTCTGCATGCTTTTAATCATCAAATATATGCAGTCGTTAGTTCTACATGAAATAATGCATTTCGGGAAAATAAATGATTACTCCCTGTAAGTGAAATCGACTACAACATTATGTTATCAGTCGGTATGTATTGGGCCAATAGAAAGCGTGTTGCCTGATAAATGCAGTTTTTGTCCTGCCTGCTTTAGCAGAAGCGGGACATAGGTATAGCTTTTCCGTCATCGGCGGCGGCGGTGGCGGCATTTCACGTTAAGTTTTTGCGTTTAGCTCAGTTTCCAGAAAACTATAACTCCTACGACCTCCATACTTGGTATACATCAACACTGTGGTGTAACCATCTCACACAGAGGGAACACATGTGACCTTCACCTACTTTTCATGGTTCATTGACATACTTTTCACATGCATTCAACGTTAAGTTTTTGCGTTTAGCTCTGTTTCTAAAACTTAGCGCTCAGGTTAATTCATTGTAACTTCTGTTTCCCTCAATGGAATGCTTTAATATTCCATACATGCATTTGTAACAACATCTCGCATCATTCTACACAAATCACATTGTGCCCGCTAACCCCAAAGGTGAAGGTCACTGACTTAGAAATATCCGTGTTTGGAAAAGTTAACGCTCGGTTTAATGTATTACAACTTCTGTTTCCCTTGATGGAATGCTTCGGTATACATCAACACTGTGGTGTAACCATTTCACACAGAGGGAGCCCATGTGACCTTGACCTAGTTTTCATGGTTGATTGACCTACTTTTCACATGCATTCAACGTTAAGTTTTTGCGTTTAGCTCTGTTTCTAAAACTTAACGCTCAGGTTAATTCATTGTAACTTCTGTTTCCCTCAATGGAATGCTTTAATATTCCATATATGCATTTGTAACAACATCCCGCATCATTCTCCAGAAAGCCCATGGTGCCCGCTAACCCCAAAGGTCAAGGTCGCTGACTTAGAAATTTCCATGTTGGAAAAGTTAATGCTCAGTTTATGCTTTAATATTCCTTACATACAGCTAACCCCAAAGGTCATGGTCACTGACTTACAAATTTCCGTGTTTGGAAAAGTTAGCGCTCAGTTTATGCTTTAATATTCCATACATGCATTTCTAACAACATCCCGCATCATTCTCCAGAAAGCCCATGGTGCCCGCTAACCCCAAAGGTCAAGGTCGCTGACTTAGAAATTTCCATGTTGGAAAAGTTAATGCTCAGTTTATGCTTTAATATTCCTTACATACAGCTAACCCCAAAGGTCATGGTCACTGACTTACAAATTTCCGTGTTTGGAAAAGTTAGCGCTCAGTTTATGCTTTAATATTCCATACATGCATTTGTAACAACATCCCGCATCATTCTACAGAAAGCCCATGGTGCCCACTAACCCCAAAGGTCAAGGTCACTGATTTACAAATTTCCGTGTTTGGAAAAGTTAGCGCTCAGTTTATGCTTTAATATTCCATACATGCATTTGTAACAACATCCCGCATCATTCTACAGAAAGCCCATGGTGCCTGCAAACCCCAAAGGTCAAGGTCACTGAATTAGAAATTTCCGTGTTTGGAAAAGTTAGCGCTCAGTTTATGCTTTAATATTCCATACATGCATTTGTAACAACATCCCGCATCATTCTACAGAAAGCCCATGGTGCCCGCTAACCCCAAAGGTCAAGGTCACTGAATTAGAAATTTCCGTGTTTGGAAAAGTTAACGCTCAGTTTATGCTTTAATATTCCATACATGCATTTGTAACAACATCCCGCATCATTCTACAGAAAGCCCATCATTCTACAGAAAGCCCATGGTGCCCGCTAACCCCAAAGGTCAAGGTCACTGACTTAGAAATTTACATGTTTGCAAAAATTAACGCTCAGTTTATGCTTTAATATTCCATACATGCATTTGTAACAACATCCCGCATCATTCTGCAGAAAGCCCATCATTCTACAGAAAGCCCATGGTGCCCTCTAACCCGAAAGGTCAAGGTCACTGACTTAGAAATTTATGTGTTTGCAAAAATTAACGCTCAGTTTATGCTTTAATATTCCATACATGCATTTGTAGCAACATCCTGCATCATTCTAAAGAAAGCCCATGGTGCCCGCTAACCCCAAAGGTCAAGGTCACTGACTTAGAAATTTCCGTGTTTGGAAAAGTTAACGCTCAGTTTATGCTTTAATATTCCATACATGCATTTGTAACAACATCCTGCATCATTCTACAGAAAGCCCATGGTGCTCACTAACCCCAAGGTTATTACAAGCTCCATATATACTATCAAACTGCGCCAGGCGGGACATTTTGCTCCGCGGAGCTCTTGTATGTATTATAGCAGAGCTCCAGTTAAGGTGCGTAATTTGACCAACTTGGGGTGTAATTTTGTTATTTCTTCATCAAGAATGGCAAGTTTGGAGTCCTTTAGAATCATCTCATTGAGACGATTCTAAAGCACTCCCAACTTGCCATTTTTGATGGAGAAATAAGAAATTTACCTCCAAATTACGCACCTTAACTGGAGCTCTGTTATAGGTATGACTACATGTGTGTGATATCGGGCTGGGACGGCCGCTGTGTGGCGGATAAGAGGTGGATTCGTCAGATGGGGGTAAGCAGTCTACCACGCGGGGAGAAACAGCCATTCTATAATGTGCTTGTCAAGGACGGGAGTAACAGATACGCTGCTGAAGGTACTTACAGGCAACTGATACTTTTTATACCCCCCGCAACGTCCGTCCATCACTAAACGTAACATCAGAGAAATATGTTATAACTTCTATTTCCTTCATCTAAAATGCTTAATATTTCACATATGCATTCCTGTAAGGCTCTACTACCATGCTGCGCCAAATCCACGACCGTCCAACCCCCGCTGATCCCAAGGTCAAGGTCAAATACTTGGTCTCTTTACAAAACTTAACATCAGAGAAATAAGTTCTATTTCCTTTATTGAAACTTCTTAATATTTCACTTGTGCATTCCTCTAAGGTTGTACTATCATGCTGTGACAAATCTACGACCGTCCAACCCCCGCTGATCCCAAGGTCAAGGTCACATTCTTAGACAAATTCTTAAATATTTCATGCATGCATTCCTCTAAGGCTGTACTATCATGCTGTGACAAATCCCCGCTGATCTTGAGGTCAAGGTCACATACTTAGTCTCTTTACAAAACTTAACATCAGAGAAATCGGTTATAACTTCTATTTCCTTGCTCGGATCTGCTTCATATTTCACACACGCATTGCTCCAATGGACCTCTACCACAAATTCATGTTCGTGCCGCCCCTGCTAAGCCCAGAACAGTCGAGGTCACAAGCCCACACACTTGGATTTTTTTTACATATTTAGGGGTACCTAGGCCCACGCGGGTGGTATTCCGTAAGCCTCGCTTACTGACCAATCTAGTTATGTAATAGTTATAGTTCATACATTGAATTTATAATAAATTAATTTCGTAGCGAGCGTAAGCAAGCGATAAATTAATTTATTAAAAATTCAATATGTGAACTATAACGTACTTATTGTTTACCAGCCCACTCGCGATGTTTTTTAACTTAGCCATTTTTTTGTACATTTTATTCTATATAATTTCTAGTTTACACATTTCATACCTAAATTAGTATACCTATTTATCACAACAAGAGGAAGAAATAATGCTAATGATTTTCAAATTCACATTAAAGCCCCTATACGGCTCAAGTTGCCAAATTTAGCCTCCTTTTGGGTTTTCCCACACATAAATCCAACAGGTTTCTATTTACACACACTTTGAAACTGTTTGCATTCATTTTGGTACAAAAATGAGTTTGTAGTCGATGAAAATATCAATATTTGTTGATAAACAAACAGCAGGTGCGTGTTCAAAGTCCGATCGATTTTCCGATAGACGCTCGGGTCAACTGCTCAACTCACTGATTCGCGGCCGATGAATTCCGATAGCCGGAGTTTATCGACTCGCTTCCGAGCCGTAGCCGTTGGGTTACGGAAATTAATTTGTCAATATTGACATTTTGCACTGAGTGGTACACAAAACAAGTTTTTGTTGTCTTCACATTGCGATTAAGATGTAAATCTCAAGACTTGAGATGTATGTATTAGGCAGTATATGTTAGTTTTGTGTACTAAATCAGTTGCCAAACATGTTTTTGTGTTTGAAAAAATCGGAAAATTGTAATACTGAGCCGTTCAGGGCCTTTAAGGTTTCTTGCCTTGGTGCCAGCTTCACATTTTTACATCTTCGCTGTCTGGCCCATATTGAACGGGTGTATTTTGTGACTTGCGGCACTCTTGTTTAAAAAATACTATAAAATTAAAAACGTGTTTTCATCATGGCCCTATGTAAAATGGTTTAATTGAAGATATATGACAATACTAGGACCACTGGGTTGTTTCTATTTTCTCCCATATCGGTACATAAATATCAGATTTCCTATCTTATTGCTTTCAACAAGATAGAAAATCTGATACTTATGTACCGATATTGGTGAAAATTGAAACAACCCAGTGGTCCTAGTATCGTCATATATCTTCAATTAAACCACTTTACACAGGGCCATGGTGAAAATTATTTTTTTTTGTTATTTTTTTTTAAACAAATCATGAAAACAATTGTTCAGGGCCATGATGAAAACTCGTTTTTATTTTTTATAATATTTTTTCAAAAAAATCCTAATATGTTAGTCCTGGGGCCTGTTTCACTAAACTTTGTACGACTAAAATATTCGTAAGTGCAAATTTGGAATCGTCTGAAAAGTTCAATGGATGGATTTACATTTATTGATCATCAGCTGCATATGCAGCCTATGCTCAATAAATGTAAATCCATTAATTGTTTACAAGAAAACATTGTTAATGTGAAATTTACAGCCTGTCATAATGTTGGACTTACGAACATTTTAGTCGTACAAAGTTTAGTGAAACGGCCCCCAGTATGCCACAGGGGCATATCCACGTTTCACAAATATATTGTCTTGCAGAGAATTTGGAGCCACATGACAGCCCACAGCCTATAGACCACCCACAGGTTGGGCGGTACTTCCAGGAATACCGTGGCACCCACTACCTCCCAAACGCGGAAAACTCCGCCCACTACCCGGACGATCTATGTTTGCTGGAAGAGCTAACGAGACAACATTATGGAGAATGATTGTGCGTGGTTTGTCGATGAAGGATCGTAGTGAGTTATCTCCCGTGGAATTTATTTATAGAGATTCGGTCCAAATTGTGTAGTTTAAGGCCTTATTGATTGTAAAAAAAGTGAATGCAGCACGATTTGTTGTGAAAAGAAGTTAGTACATGTATAGTGATTTCGACTAGTGTTGATCCAGATCATACTACATATCTACGCAATCTGATATGGGACTACATTGTTTGGCAGATTCATATTTTCACATGTATTAACCCTTCCTACGCTGTTGACGGAAATTGCCGTCTGCTGTTTTTCATTTTTGCTTTAATTCTTAACAAAAAACTGGTGTTGACAGCACATGAGAATCGTCTCCAATGTCAAAACCAGGTTTTTGTCGAGAAATATTGAAAATAAAACATTTCCAGCAGACGACAACATTTAATTCAGCGTAGTAAGGGTTAATGTTATTGCAATCAGAGTAGACTCAGATCAGATGTGCAGTCTGATCTGGGTCTTCTCTGTTCGCAAAACTCAATTTTTGTGCTTTGTAGTTAGAAATTAACGCCGACATACATCCAGGGCACGAAAATTCTCAAAATTTTTACTTGATCGTACTTCGACAGGAATGCCAAAATTAAGAAATGTACATTACATAATTTGAAATTTCCACTTGTCCTGCCGGCATTTCCACTCGTCGGGATGAGCGGAATTTTCACGCCCTGACATGATAGGACCGGATCTCTATAAATAGATTTGCAAAGGGACATAACTAGCTACGATCCCTCATTGAGAATATCATGCTAGTGTATCTTGAAATCAAGGTTATAAGGCAAGGCTAGGAAACTCGTACTAGTAGGAATTCCTCTGCTATCAAAGGAATTTCTATTGTTTCCAAGCTATGCTCTATATCTGTAAGGAATACATAGATCTTTTATATCAAGTTATCGGGCGCGGTTAGTAAATGTGTTGGAATTCTTTGGCTCGTCGTGGATTTACTACTATATTCCGAGTCGAGCCATATATGTAGAGAATACCAGGCTAGTGCCTTTTAAAATCAAGTTTTCAGGCAAGGCTAGAAAACGTAGGAATTCCTGGGCTTGCCTAGTACTTGCTACCGTTTCCGAGCCATTTATCCATTCTGCAGGGAATACCAGGCTGGTGTCTTTTAAATTATAGTCGGGTTTACGGGCAAGGTGAGGAAACGCGTAAGAATTACTATCGTTTCCGAGCCGAGCTATTTATCTGTAGGGAATACTTAGAGAATACCAGGCCAGTGCCTTTTGATATCATGTTTGTCAGACAATGTGTAGGAATTCTATGGCTAGTGTCTTTTAAAATCAAGTTATTGGGGAAGGTTAGGAAATGTGTAGAAATTCTATGGCTCGCCGTGGATTTACTACTATATTCCGAGCCAAGCCATATATCTGCAGGGAATACTTGGAGAATACCAGGCTTGTGTCTTAAAATCAAGTTATTGGGGAAGGTTAGGATATGTGTAGGAATTCTATGGCTCGCCGTGGATTTACTACTATATTCCGAGCCAAGCCATATATCTGCAGGGAATACTTGGAGAATACCAGGCTAGTGCCTTAAAATCAAGTTAAAATCAAGACTAGTGTCTTTATGTGTACTTTACGCTGAAAAGTCAAAAAGTTGGTACCGTATTTAGCCGTGTATTACGCGCATTTTTTCAGCCCCATTTTTAATCGAGAAGTCGCCCTGCGCGTTATAAGTAGGAACATAAATTTCAAACATTTTTTCCAACTGATTTCTGCCAGTTTCACGCAAACAAAACAAGCCCGGAAACGGAAATGTCAATTTTTGACAGACGTTTAAATACGCATAGTGTGAAACAAGAGAAAATGAATCAATCGATTTGAATGGGTGCGGTAAGTATAGATTGATGGTAAATTGGTATATTTTGGGATTTAATATAGCCAGGCTCGTAACATAAGAGGCTACGTGTATTAGAGGAAATTTACGTGTTTTCTGTATTTACGCTGGTGTACCGATCTCATATCGGTAAAATGTTGCCTGTCGGGTATTGTTTGGTTGTACATTTTCAAAGTGACGTCACACGTCTGCCATTCTGTGAATAATTAATGAGGACAGATCATCTCAATCCCATAAGCGCTTGATGTAAGATTTTAGATGCTAAATCAAGCGTCGCGCACATTCAGATCGCATTCGGTAACACTCGGTAATGGTCGTTTTTCGTTGCTAGGTGCCGACTGACTGTGTTACTATTTTTGTAAAGTATTGACAAGTATTCACGCATCAATACGCATCAATACATGTGCGACCAGCATAGCCCCTGATTCATCTGCGCATACACTGTATGGGGCTATGCTGGAATGTCGTGTATTCAGGTAGTACCTACGTAAATTGTTAAACCTAATCAATAAACAGTTAATACACACTATCTGTACCTCCGTATATCCACGGTGGTCCAGTGTCAATATTTGGCTGGGGGGAATTGTTAAGGGCCCATTTCTCGTGTGCAGGTCACTAGTAGGGAGTTATTATCGCCTTGGGGAAGAAGTTTACACATGGCTAGCCTTCTGTGTGTTTGCGATTACGGGTAATTATGTTCTACACAAATGGCAAATATTGGTGGAATTATATACAACAAATTTCTTCGTAAGTAGGTTCAATAAGTTTATTACATGCATCATGAATTTTTATTGAGCATATTAATGAGTAAATAACAATAAATATAACATACTTTTAGACAATATAAAGTCTAATTTATGCCATAAAGCTGACCTTTGGCGATATTTTTCTCTTCGAGAGAGCCTAACAGCACACGTTCAGCATTGTGGATGTGAACTCGGAATGCAATTTTCTTATACGTGATGGAATTTCCGACATTTTTTTTTTTAGTTGCGTGCTATAGACGCGAACTATTTTTTTCCCTGATTTTTCCCCCCAAAATATAGATGGGCGTTGTACACCAGTGCGCGCAATACACGGCTAAATACGGTAATAGTTTCTCCAGTTAGAGTCCAGGGGCCCGTTTCACTAAACTTTGTACGACTAAAATGTTAAAATTTAGGATCGTCTGGAAATTTCAATTTATGGATTTACATTTATTGAACATAGGCTGCTCAATAAATGTAAATCCAATAATTGATTAAAAGAAAACATTGTTAATGTGAAATTTACAGACTATCATAATTTTGCACTTATGAACATTTTAGTCGTACAAAGTTTAGTGAAACGGCCCCCCTGGGTACGAAGTTTAGTGAAACGGCCCCTGGGGCCGTTTCACTAAACTTCGTAGGGGGGCCGTTTCAATAAACTTTGTACGGCTTCGTAAAGTGATCGTAAGGACAAATTTAGGATCGTCTGGAAATTTCAATTGATGGCTATGCTCAATAAATGTAAATCCAATATTGTTTACAAGAAAACAATGTTGCCCTCCTGGCATAATGGGGGCCGTTTCACTAAACTTTGTACAACTAAAATGTTCGTAAGTGCCAAATTATGATAGTCGGTAAATTTCACATTAACAATGTTTTCTTGTATTATTAAAACAATATTAAATTGTTGTTTTAAATGATTGAAATAAGCCTGTCTGGAAGGAATACAAATCACATTATTCATTCTCTATGTATATACACATCCTGCTTGCCCACTACCCCTACACCACTCTCTTAATTTTTTGTCGTCTGCTGTTTATTTTCTACTTTCCATTTTTATCATCAAAAACATGCTTTGACAGCACTTGGAAATGATTCTGAAGTGCTGTCAAACCATGTTTTTATTGAGAAATAAGGCAATATATAAAAGCAACAGCAGACGACAATTGTTGTGTGTAGGGGTCTAAGGGTTAACTTGCTGGTAAATTTGAGAGCTATAAATAGTAGTATGTAAAGACAAAATGTAGAAGACATAGATGTAAAATAGTGTATAAAGACAGGATATACAGTAGATCGGTGTATAAAGAGGAATAATAGAAGACATACATACATTATATAGAATAGTGTATAAAGACAAAATGTGGCTGTGGCTGGAGAACGGGGGGCCGTTTCACTAAACTTTGTATGACTAAAATGTTCGTAAGTGCAAATTTATGATCGTCTGGAAATCTCAATTGATGGATTTACATTTATTGAGCATAGGCTGCATGCAGCCTATGCTCAATAAATGTAAATCCATCAATTGTTTACAAGAAAAAATTGTTAATGTGAAATTTACAGACTCATAATTTTGTTCTTACGAACATTTTAGTCGTACGAAGGTTAGTGAAACGGCCCCTAGGAGCTTATGGGTTATGGGTCCTGTGTAGATCCTGGTCAACCTGTCCATCCGCACAGTTCACGATCTACCCTCTTTGCCATTCCATCAATGAAACACCCATCATGCTTTTAACGAGCAATATAGATCGTTATCAGGCCGGCAGTGTGATATTTGATCAGGAACTACACTGGTCCCAAATCCTGTACGCTCCATTTCTAGTCACCCAGTAACAAATATAGAGTAGTACCATAACACACAGGTTGAAGTAACGGACCGAGGTCTATAAATACATTAAATATGCCTAAAAGCATCAATAAATGAAGAAAAAAAAATTAAAAAAATTCTTCATTTATTGATGCTTCTAGGCATATTTAATGTATTTATAGACCTCGGTCCGTTACTTCAGCCTGTGCCATAATACAGAGCTGCAAATAGCTATTTGTCTATTTGAGTGTTTCACTTATCAAAATAAAAAGAATAATTTGAATAATCGAAATTGGGTGTACCCAAGAGGTTTATTCATTGACACCCTCGATGATGTCCCTGGCCTTAACCCTTTCAACACAACAGACCTGGATAGTGGTATCGGCAAACAGTGTAGATCTATATCCCTTGGTGGATTACATGTGCATGTACTTTAATAGTTCAATACATCATGCCTGTGCATATTTCGATGGTCTAGTAACATAAGGTCGTAACTGCTATGCTTTAGCATAGCAGTTACGACCTTCTGTTACTAGACCATCGATTTGCCACACATCAATAAGCATAGCAGTTACGACCTTCTGTTACTAGACCATCGATTTGCCACACATCCATGCTGTCCTTAATACGACCGTGACCTTTTATTACGGACATTAGTTTGGATGTCCCGCCAGAGTGGCCGCCACAAGCTCAAGGTGGTTACAACAACAACAAGTACTGAAACTTCCAGAAGCCCTCCGATTCAAAGTAATTATACCTTTATTTTGTCCTTGTTAAGTAACGGATTTTGATGAAATATGGTGGATCAAATACGTCTTGTCAAGCTGCATTCGGTGGTCTTGGTACTTTGGCCCAAACTTCTGTCCGAACTCCCGGAACCACCAAATGCAGCTCATGAAGATAAAATTCCATCAAATATCGATTTTATTGCGAAAAGAAATTTCAACATGATGCAAAAAGGTGGAGGAAGGTGTTCTGGAGGGTTAAAAACCGAAACAATTTGGAAATTGATTCCGAAGCCTGGTTGGAAATGATGTAAATAAAAAACGAAAGTTAGAGTTTTAAAATCGGTCCACAAATAAAAAAATTGTTTAGCCCCCATGTTAAATCATTTTTTCACAATAAAATCAATATTTCACGGAATTTCATAAAATATATTTTTTGGGGGAGGGTTATTGATAAAAAATTACTTACAATTACATATTTTTTAGATTTAATATGTTTAATAGCCAAAAGTTTATCGGCAGCAAAATGTGGAACAGACAGTAGGGTCATCCGAACCGCATCGTCGATGGATTCTGATGTAAACAACAATGGGCCGAACACAACACGTCATCAATTCGATCTTCTTGTCAACTTCTGAAAACATGTGCTTCTCTCTAATCTCAATCGTTCACACACCCCCCAAGCGTTCCACCAATTAACCAAGTGCTCTCCCAATTATTCTCTCAATAACAAACCTTGTTTCATAGGCAACTCGTCCCATTCAATACTGTTACACTTGTTAGCTGGGCCCAGATTAACCTACTGGTATTAGAGAGGGAAGTATATATACTACGATCTGCAAGGGGCTACAAGTGGGGGTAATGAAGGCGTATGTATATTAACCTATACAAATACTACACTCGCCGATGGGTAAGAGGGGATATAGCATTAGTCCATGTACGTACGTTAGTAACACCTTTCATTTTGCAATAACTTGTGAACTGCGTCACCGATTTTGTTAGTATTTGGCCATGATGTGTGTCTAGCCCAAGGATGGTGCTTTGTTTTGCATACGACCCATGTCCGACACCCAAGGTCATGGTCAATGAGTACTTTGTTCCCCTTGTTGTATGGCAAATGCGTTTAATAAAGTTTTTTTGTTTTTTATTATCATGGCTGCCAGCGAGTGGATTAGCTTCGTAATAACGATGCCCTTGTTGCTTATGTAATTACCCAACATGGTACTCAATAAATTAATAGGTATTCACTAATTCAACTGAATGACGTTGAGTGATAATGGTCTACACACTTCAGGGATCTCTAAATACATATACATTGTACAACTACAAAATGCAGCACATTTCAGTGATGGATTATATCGTGAGATAATGGTTGCAATCGAGTACAGCCAAATTGATATATTGAATCCTCATGCTTATATCGAGATTTTAATGAAAGTCCAAATGGCCCCGTTATAATGAGATTTGATAAAATGTCAGGAATGTAATTATTATTATATAAACATGAACTATGCATTTCCCATACTATTGACTTGAACATGAATTTTTGGTTTTGCTTTTCTTGTCCGATAGATCTCGTTTGATACTCTTACATCAGTCGAGGCATAACTATCAAACTTATGCCCCACCACGATAGTCGATGACACATTTAGTGTTAACATGTTTCTGTTTCCTTGTACGGATCTGCTTCATATTTCATACACACATTGCTCTAATGGTCCTCTACTGCCCTGTGACAAATTCACGTTCGTCACGCCCCTGCTAAGCCCAGGGTCAAGGTCACATACAATATTTGGTATTTAAAATAAAATATTGTTTTCTCCTACAAAAAAAAAATATAATTGTTTCTCTGCATATCATTGTACAAAGCAATCATATTTACTTTGTTTTCATTTTGTTTCGTTTGGGAATCATCGCTGTATATATAGTGTTAAACTATGTTGGCTTCAATTACTATTTGATGCCTTTATCTATTGCTGGTCAATTCAGGTTTGACCATTATAGTATTGTCGGTTCAATGTGACCTGTACAAATGGCCATTGACCTGAATATTCTCAAATATTTTTATTATTTTCTTTTATAATTCTTTGGAAAAATAAAAATTCTCAAAAAGTTTCAACTATCGGAAAATCTACTTTCATCATTGTATACATGTTGCTCATTTATATTGTTCATCATAGTTTTATTTTTACCCTAATCATTTGATTACCTACCACATCTAACATACTATTTTACTATTATTTTCTTCATCTAAATTGCTTGGCCCTAAATGATACTCTTTTGTGTTGATGGGCCATTAAGCACAATTCAATTCAATTAAAAGTTAATAATTACTGGCACAGTCTCCCATTGTTGATGACACACTATCTAGTCTTGTCACTATTATGGAATACTGTGTCATAAATGGAACTCGTCAATATCGCTGGAAGTTCAGCATTGTCTATTAAAAATGAAGTGATTGTAAACACTTTCAAAAAGCCTAAATAACAATGTTAATGAAAGATCAAATGGACAGGTCGCATTGAACGGACTTTACAAACATGACTTACAGAACTTTGTTAACCCTTACACCACTATCTTATTTTGTTGTTGTCTGCTGTTTATTTTCTATTTTCCATTTTTATCATCAAAAACATGGTTTGACAGCACTTTATAATAATTTACAACATGCTTTGACAGCACTTCGGAAATGATTCTGAAGTGCTGCCAAATCATGTTTTTATTGAGAAATAAGGCAAGATATAAAAGCAACAGCAGACGACAATTGTTGTGAGTAGCGGTCTAAGGGTTAAATAACTTTGTTAACCCTTACACCGCTATCTTATTTTGTTGTTGTCTGCTGTTTATTTTCTATTTTCCATTTTTATCATCAAAAACATGCTTTGACAGCACTTTATAATAATTTACATGCTTTGACAGCACTTCAGAATCATTTCCATTGGAAATGATTCTGAAGTGCTGTCAAAACATGTTTTTATTGAGAAATAAGGCAAGATATAAAAGCAACAGCAGACGTTGTGTGTAGGTGTCTAAGGCCAGTTTTTTTTTATTTCTTGGTTTACGGATTTTTTTTCCGCGAGATCGGGTCGGTCGGTCGGAAAAAAATAAAAATAAAAAAAAGTTTTTTCAATTTTTTTATTCTTTTTGGCACAGGGTTGGGTCGGTCGGGAAAAAAAAAAAAAAAAGTCTTTCGAACGCGGATGCCACCGGCGGCATATTGAAGAAACTGACAAACGGGTGAACCAAAAGTGTTAAGTCAAAGGGTGAAGGTCATATGTAGTATGGCAAGGCAGGTGTAGCATACATGCAAATGAATGAAGTATGGAAATATTGAAGCAGTTAAGCAACTTATGTAGATGCTATGGCCAGTTTGAGAAACTGTGACAAACTGGTTAACCGAAATTGCTAAGTCCTTTCAGCAGCCCTGTGAAGGTCAAAAGGTCGAGGTAATATAAAGTATGGCAAGGCAGGTATAGCACACATACCAATGAATGATGTGTTGAAATATTGAAGAACTTGAGCAACTTATGTAGAAGATATGGCCGGTTTGAGAAACTGTTACGAAGTGGTTAACCGAACATGTGACGGACAGACGGACGGTCCGAACACCATAAAAATCACCTTTTTAAGGCACATGGTTGGGTCGGTTCAGCTTTTTAAGGCTCATGGTTGGGTCGGTTTGTGGTCGGTAAAAAAAAAAAAGGCCAGTGATTGTGATAGAGTGAAACTTGTGTTAACCGGCATCGTCTCGGACCAAGAGTTTGTCGGTTAACGTAGGGAGTCGGTTCAGCAAGTTTCTTTATATTCTACATAGCAACTCAGTTTCACATACTGTTGAATGTTGATCACTGTGAATGGGTTGCGTAATGCGTACATATTTATACCGTTTCTGGTATAATTAAATACAAGACAACGAAGCGCGATATAGTTGAAACGAATATCAGTGGGGGTGGCAGGAGTGTGGATTTGTGGCAGGGCGGTAGAGGACCCTAGGAAGAACGCATACATGAAATATGAAGCACATCGGAGGAAGAAAACAGAAAATATAGGCCATTTACCCGAGCGTTAAGGTTTTGAATTTTTGCATTCAATCTGAAAGGGAGATATATCAAATCATATGAATCGTCCATTCGCAGGTTGTTGTTGTTGTCGCTGCTGCTAAGATCCGGTTTCCGCCACTTACTTTTTTTTTTTTTTTTTTTTTTTTTTTTTTTTTTTTTGGATCGGAGGTAAAAAAATCTAAAAAAAAATCGGAAATTAAAATTTTTTCCACATTGTCCAAAAATCGGGTCGGCGGATCTGTAAACCAACTAATAAAAAAAAACTGGCCTAAGGGTTAAGAATTGTGTATTGTTGTTAACATGCATGTACTGTTATCGAGATATTAAACGCTAATTAAAAAATTATTAAATTAATTTTACTGTTTTACTTTTTGAAGCATACGAGTGACATGAATAATTTTTGTGCCTAAGAACATGTGCGATTTTTCATGAATTAGATTTACAGAAACTGTAATATTTTCTGTAAATGTTGTCGAAAGATGTCAAAATTTTCTTAGAATTCCGCATTTGCTATGAAAATTTTGTCATCTTTCGTTCATCAACTTTCAATGTCATTCAAGGAAAATATTGTACATTTTGTACCGCAAATGGTGCGTCTCATATTGAAATCGCCGATGCTGGCTCAGATTTATAAAACCTTTCACCCGCAAGGAACTGTAATGGAATCTTCCATTAATGCTACCATTGGAAAATTAACTGGGAAAAGTCCATTATTAGGATACTATTTCAATTTTGCATGTGATAAATGATTCCCGATTCACTCAATTTGGCCCACACTAGGAGGGTAAAAATATCAGTTTCTGTTGAAAGACCTTATTTATTATTTAATGGTGTTTAATGGCCTGTCAACAGCGAAGGTCATTTTAAGCCCAGTTAACAGTATCGAATTAACCCTTTCAACCCCACAGGCCATAAAGTCAACGCAACGCTGCAGATCCAGTTGATTGATTTATTGGTGTTTAATGGCCTATCAACAGCAAAGGTAATTTAAGGCCGGGCCGACCAGTTCGATCCCGTATATAACCTGCTGCATTGGGGGGAAAATCCCAAAATCAGAACGGAACATGTACATAGAAAATAAAATTAGAATAACTTGACCTGTAGCCTATTTCATCAACATTGCAAATTATACTTTAGTAGCAAAGTATACTTTGAGGGAGAAATTTTCAATTTTATGATAAATTCATTAATTTTGATTATACTGAATTTATTACATTATCACAGCCAATTTGGCTGTGATAATGTAATAAATTCAGTATAATAATTCTGCATACTTTTAATCATGAAATATATGCATTTGTTAGTTCTATATGAAATAATGCATTTCAGGAAAAATAAATGATTACTCCCTCAAAGTATACTTTGCTAGTAAAGTATACTTTGCAATGTTGATGAAATAGGCTACTGGTGCCACGACAATACCGCACCAAAGTCACTTGGCCTCTTCCCCTAAAATATAATAATCGTAATACTCCTACAATGGGTATAACCAGATTCAATTGTCACATACAAGAATGCCAATGACGTACGCAAGGGCCAAACCAGGTCTCCGGTCGGGATTCCGGTAATGATAAACACCAATCGTTCAATTACCCATCATGTGCTCCCACTGTAGATCCAGTTGAGCCAGCTCGTAATGAGCCATTTCATCGGGCTCTGCAGTACATTTGTCAGTAATATGATATCAGTAAATCGTTACTCAGTATACATTGTAATTCATATATTTATTTAATGGTGTTTAACAGCCTGTCAACAGATAAGGTCATATTAGGCCAGGTTAAAATGGCCATATTTCACCTGTATGGTTTGGTGGAAAATCCCAAAAATCAGAACTGTATATTTGCATAAAAAATATTTATTCAGCACTGAAATTAGAATAAGCTGGATGACCTTTGTGCCAGGTCCTCACCACACCAGTCACTTAGCCGCACTCTCAAAAATAATAGGATTAGTACTAATCATATTACTTTTATAAGGGGTATAACCAGATTTGACTCTCACATACAAGAATGCCAAAGTCGTACCTGAGGACCAAACCAGGTCTCCAGTCGGGATTTCCGTCAGAATCAATCCCGATCGTTAAATTACCCATCGCATGCACGCGAGTAACAAATACAATGTATCGTACGTTTGTCGGAATTAAATGTAAAACAAAAGATTTATAGGGTTTACTAGCTATTTATTGAATGTACTACTCAGAATGTGAATGGTTTTATGCATGTAAATCCTCTCACAGGAAAGTTAACTCGTATTATGAATATACAATTTTGTGTTCGGAAAATTTCAAATATTTTTTTATTTCTCATTAGAAGTATATGTCGTGACCACCATTTGAACCATCTCGAGGAGACGGTTCAAATGTGTGGTCACAACATATATTTTCATTGAGACATATGAAAAATAATTCAAAATTTGCACGAGGGTGATTTATTTATTTAACCCTTAGACCGCAATTGTCGTTGCAGTTGCTTTTATATCTTGCCTTATTTCTCAATAAAAACATAATTTGGCAGCACTTCAGAATCATTTCCAATGGAAATGATTCTGAAGTGCTGTCAAAGCATGTTGTAAATTATTCTAAAGTGCTGTCAAAGCATGTTTTTGATGATAAAAATAGAAAATAGGAAATAACCAGACGACAAAAAAAATAAGATAGCGGTCTAAGGATTAATGGTGTTTAACGGCCTGCCAACAGCGAAGGTCATTTAGGTCAGGTTAATGGGGTCGGATCCCATATTACACCCGTTGTGATGGCTTTCTCATACTCTCCCCTCCCAAGAGTCACTTAACCCCACTCCATAAAAGTAGTAGGATTAGGAATAATAGTATTACTCTAGAACAAGATTCAAGTCGACATACACAAATGCCAAAGACATACCCGAGTGCCAAACCAGGTCTCCAGTCAGGATGAATCCCGATCGTTAAATTTCCCAACCAATCAACCACCACACAATGACACAGGGACTTGCAACCTGTCAGAACAATTATTAATGTCCATGCACACGTAAATATATACACGTACATGTGCAGCAGCAATAGTGTATGTTTTTCTGAGAGATGGATGGTGGATTAGGGGTTGGAACACCTGCCTTCCAATCCGGAGGTTGCGGGTTCAAACCTCGCATAGGGCATCAAAAATACTTTCATAGTATTTCCATCCCACTGGTCTGTCGGATGAGACTTTAAAATGTGGTCCCATCTGTATATGACCATAGCTGTTGTTACGACGTTAAACCCATTCACTTTCACTTTTGTACGTTTTTCTGACTGTTTGAGTGGCAAAATATCTACAAAACATGTAGTTTGCATATAACTAACCCACCAGCAAAAGTTTCCATTTTCTATCATAACCTGATAAATTTTACATACGGCGAAACATTTTAATTTCTGTGTTGGACATTTTTATTTCATTTTATAATTTTCTATCAAGAAATGTAACGATTCCTGTTATGACTCAAAGTCTCAAACGTAATGTGATAACATGGATTCATTTTACACAGGTCGGCAGATGATGATGCAACAAAACGCTGACAAATATACATTTAATGAGCGTTACTGACACACAAAGAATTTAAAACGTAGATTTCTAACAACTAGATCAAATGCGGCTGTGGTTGGAGAAATGTGGCTTATGGGTTTTACGACCAGTGTAGATCCAGATCAGACTGTGCATCCGCACAGTCTGATCAGGATCTGCACTGTTCGCCTTTCCATCACTGAATTCCACACCCGTCATGCTTCTAACCTGGCGCCTTCCCTAAAAGTAATAGGATTAGGAATATTGTATTACTGTTATACGGGGCATAACCGGATTCAACTGTCAATACAAGAATACCAAAGACATTACCAAACCAAGTCTCCGGTCGGGATTCCTGTAAGGATGAATCCTGAGTCAAACCAGGGATACTGGGGGCCGTTTCACTAAACTTTGTACGACTAAAATGTTCGTAAGTGCAAATTTAGGATCATCTGGGAATTTCAATTGATGGATTTACATTTATTGAGCATAGGCTGCATATGCAGCCTATGCTCAATAAATGTAAATCCAATAATTGTTTACAAGAAAACATTGTTAATGTGAAATTGACAGACTATCATAATTTTGCACTTACGGACATTTTAGTCGTAAGAAGTTTAGTGAAACGGCCCCCAGGTATGCCAGTAAGGTTGAACCACACGTTAAATTAACCATCACATGCTCCCAGCCAACTGCCCGCTTGAATCTATATATAGGCAGTTGTTTTGAACCATATCATGTATGAGACACGCCGTGTGATTTGTACCTAAGAATATATAACAAAAATTACAATATTTTCCGTAAATGACTTAGCAAATGAAAATTTTGTCATCTTTTTATGTCATTTACAGAAAATATCATTTTCTATAAATATATTTCATGAAAAATCGCACATGTTCTTCATTACAAAGGGATGGGATGTGGACCAGGGTTTAGAACACACGACTTCCAATCCAGAGTTTGTGAGTTCAAACCTCGCCTAGGGCATCAAAAATACTTTCATAGTATTTCCACCCCACTGGTCTGTCAGATGAGACTTTATACTTTGGTCCCGTCTCTATATGACCCCAGCTGTTTCTGGGACGTTAAACCCTTTCACTTTTCTTAGGTGCAAAATCACATGGCGTATCTCATATAAAACATTTATCCCGTCAACACGGTGCGTATGTGCCGTGAAACATTTTTGATATCTTGTCAATACGACCTAATCACTGCGTATGAATATGTGCGGTTTTCATAATAGTCTGGCGCGGCACGGAAACGGGATGTGCTCCCGTTTCCTAAGCCTTGCCAGATATTTTTCCCATTCACGGCACAAACCTACTATTCTCTATATAAACCTACCATGATGTCTGAACAAATATAACCACTCTCGGATGCGTCTAACTGTAAAATAACGTTTTACACTTATACATATATGACTTACAGAAAACACACAGATATACACAAAGTGTAATAAAATGACAAAAGAATGAACAAACAAATAATAAGAGTCAACAATAGGTGCAAAGAGAATATATATATAAATATGGTTTTAAGGTCATGAACTTCAATCAAGCAATAGTAGTATTTGACAAAAAAACTTTGTTGATGAACAAAAATATTACTGATGTAACGGGCCTCATCAAATCCACTCGTCCACTCGTATTGGCGAGTGAATTTGCGATATGGACGAGTGGTAATTTGAAGAGATGGTTCAGTATGAACATTAACGCATATAGGAATGTATGTTTGTTGGGGTTTAACGGCCAATCAACAGCTAAGGTCCTTTAAGGCCGGGCCAATGGGTTTAGTATTAAATCCCATATATTACCTGTATAAGTACATGTACATGTTCAAGTACAAATGGGGGGAAAATCCCAAAATCAGAACTGAATATTTACAATAAAAAAAACTATATATTCAGCCCTGAAACCAGAATAATCTTGATCTGATGCCAGGTCCTCGTCACACCAGAATCACTTGGCCTCCCTCCCAAAAGCATTAGGATCAGTAATAATCTTACTACTTTTATAATGGGCAATAACCCAATTCAACTCCCAGGCAACAAAAGAGCCAAAGAAAATTAAGAATTTGTTCAGGCCTGTGTAACTATAGAAATGGGGCTTATGGTATTTGTGACCAGTCTAGTTGAAGATACGAGATACAGATCTATACTGTTTGCTAGAAGCAAGATCGGTGCTTCACCGACTGAACGACAAACAGTCCAGACCCTGGTCTACGTCTACACCGTTCGCAAAGGTCATAAGCCCCACCATATCTCCATTAATGGTCACAAAGAGTTAACCATTCAGTCTAAGGATACAATGATTTTTGTAAAAAGAAACCTCATTATTTTGTTTATTTCTCCATGAAAGTATATGTTGTTACTACTCATCTGAACCATCTCGTCAAGACGGTTCAAATGAGTGGTAACAATATATACTTTTGAGATAAAATAAAGAAAATACAGATTTTTTTCTCTTAAAAGTTTCATAATACTAATTGTATCCCGTCTTTAATGGGTTAACCCAAAATATAAATATCAGAGAATGATAATAATAGAAAACAATTTTGATGTAGAACACATCCAACGATCACTATTCAACAGATATTACACATTGATAGCATAAGCGCTTCAAACACTTAACATGTACATATGGCATGAAAAAAAATATTAGAATAGAAATAAGAAATAATTGCATGAAATTCACCTGGTATATACAAGTCATTTGCACATTCAAACAATTCTCCTGAACAAGTATCATGTACCATTGCAGGGCCCTGTTTCACTAAACATAGTAAGACTAATAAGTTTGCAAGTGCAAAATCTAATTGTAGAACAACATTTACACCGATAGTCGATGTTGGAAAATGGAAAAAAATTAAGTGGATGTCTTCACATGAAAAGTAGGTGCAAAATTATAACGTTAGTTAACCACGTTAATGTGAGAAGCACATTCATTGAAATCTTTTTATCCCGTCAACTATGTCGCTACTAGACGTGAAAAGCAGGTACGTGTATTTTTTCTCGTTCACGTCTAGTAGATACGTCATTATGTATTACGTTACGTCATTATGTGAATGACGTAACACGATAATCTTGTCGCTTCAGAAGACAAACCTATGAAGCCACAAATGCATTTTTAGAGACATTTGAACAAGTTTGATGTGGTTAACGGGATAAATAGAATATTATTATAGTGTCATGAACGTGAATAAATATCTGACTCGGCTCGAAATCAGGATGTGCTCGGCAAGCCTCGCCCATCCTGATTTCTCAGCCTCGACAGATATTTATTCACGTTCATGACACTATACTAATATTCTCTATGTACAATCGTTTTTATTGCAAGAAGGTTAGTGAAACGGGCCCCAGATATCTACAATGTGTAATCAAACCATCCTTTACATAATGGAAGGGCTCGGTGGAAGAAAGGGGCTAAGGGAGTTAACCCATTTCTTCCACTGACCCCTTCAATTAACATCTAAAAATAACATTTACCATTTCTCCACTTTTAAATATTTTTGACAACGTTATAGCTGTTCAAAAACACCATTTGCATTAACACATGTAAATAGTCTGAATGTATCTCGCTCGCTCACAATACTCATTCAATTCCTGATTTTATACATGCACATATCCAGGTATTTTATCACAGGCAGTATATAGGCATGTAAATCCAATACAACAACTACCATATGGTATCAATATTGTATCCTTTTTATTACACCAATACAGCATTTTAATGTCCAGTTAATCAATAACTAAGATTATCGTCACAGTTAAAGCGTTATTGACAGACCAATAGTATTTAAATATATATTTGGTATTTACTGTATTAATGCCTAGAAAAGCAAAATTTAGTCGAAGGAATTTTTTATTAGAAATGTTGGATGTTGATACTTTTCCTCATGCCAACACATTCTACTTCATCGATAAACAACGTGTTTGACTTCACAGCAATATCCTCATCCAAGGCCAACTGGTTACGAATAAGTCCTTTAAGCGACGATTCCGCTTCAGCGTGTCTTTGTTCAAGGCCCTCGACTGAGGCCTCGATTTCGTGAACTTCTTCAATGAGGCGGTATTGAACGGGGTCGCGACACAGTTCCACGTTCGGCCGTTCCGTTCGTGTGTCGAGTCGCGTCTGTGCGAGCTTCATTGGTTGTTCTTTGTCAGCGATCGCCTTTCGAAGACGGGTGATGTTCTCCTCCATCTCATTCATCTGGGCAAGCACCTGTGATGGAGATGGGTATTTATGTATAAGTTATTGTTCACATATTGGATTTTTAAGGAATTAACCATTTCAACACTACAGACCTGTATAGTGGTATTCGCAAACAGTGTAGATCCAGATGAGCCGACTCGTGACGAGTCGTCTCATCAAGATCTGTACTTTTTGCAAGTAATTTTCACATTTTTGAGGAAAAAAACACCTTTTCATAAATGGACATGTCTGAAAATAATTTAACGACGATTGGATTGGTTGCAAAATCAACATATCAAAATCCATTCAGGGGTGAAAAGGATTAAATGCGAAGGAGCGCTAGCGACATTTCAGCCACATGTCATAATCCCCATTTCTCAAGTCGACAAGAAATCAGTAAAACAAATGGAGGATGAACCCCTCAAAAACTATAATGCAAATTTCTTTTCAAATGTCATTTGTGGCTGCGACTGGAGAAATGGGGCTGATGGGATTTGCAACCAGTGTAGATCTTGATCAAACAGAACACTTGATCTATTTTGCTTGTTATCAGCATGAATGTCATTTCATTGATGGAATGGCGAACACTGCAGAACCTGATCACACTGCAAATGCACAGGCTGATCTGGATCTCCACTGATTGCAAAACTCATAAGCCCCATTTCTACAGTCACATCCACATTTGACATTGAACACAAGGGCTGCATGGGTGGGCAACAGAATGCAAGTATGGACAATGATACAGGGCTCCAGATAAGAAATTAGTAATTGAGTATTGTCACTCAATCATTTCTGAAGCAATTGGGTACTTCAAAATATAAATTGGGTAAAATAAAATCACACTACATTTACACATGAACAGACAGCAAGTATTGAACAGTTTGTTTCGAAATGAAAACATGTCTTGGGATTTCATTATAATTGTCTCCTTGGAGTACTTACAGTAACAGAGACAGTAGGTAGCCAAAAACTTTAACACAAATCTTAGACAAACAGGATGGCAACTTGTACATTTTCAGAGTACATAAAAATAAGGAGCGTGACTAGCCGCCAAAATCCCACCATGTGTTGTGGTTAGAATACTACAGGTGTGTGTGTGAATTTTTATTGGTAGGAGTATCTGCATAAGGACTTACATATCACATTCATATGGTTTATTTATGTAAGTTGATATTGTTTTATTAGTATGTTTTTTTTAATAACATTTACATGGGGCCACAAGAAGGGTACAACTACCACAGGGATTCCGCTGCGGAAAATACAAAAATCGCCACTTCAAAAAAAAAAAGAAAAAAAAAAGGAATAACCAATAGGATAAAAATAAACAATTGGTGATAAAAAATTACAATTTTCGGAAAAAATAATATTTTTTTTCCCCAAAAATTGTAATTTTTTATCGCCAATTGTTTATTTTCGCAATTGGCGATCGCCAGCGGAATCCCTGCTACCAGGATAAGCACTAAACGAAGACCTACCTTGTTCAAATGATCTTCAAGCTTGCTCTTAGTATCCTTCGTCTCGGCGATTCTCTTGGCGAATGCTAAGTTCACCTCACTGCACTGTTTCTGCATGTCATTCGTGGTCTGTTGCAGAATACCGTCAATGAGAGAGCGTAGATCCACGGAGGACTGTCTTTCGCGTTCCGCCTTCTGGATGTTTTCGTGCGAGAAATCTTGCCAGTCCTCTGGAGTAACGGAGCTGTGGAAAAAGCGTAAAATTAGTTACCCGCAATAAATGACACCATATGCAGTGCCCCAGTTAAGGTGCGTAATTTGAAGGTAAATTTCTTATTTCTACATCAAAAATGGCAAGTTGGGAGTGCTTTAGAATCGTCTCAATGAGACGATTCTAAAGGACTCCCAACTTGCTATTTTTGATGAAGAAATAACAAAATTTCACCCCAAGTTGGTCAAATTACGCAGCTTACCTGGAGCTCTGCATATGTATGTAAAATTCCAGTAAAAAATACTTTCTAGGATAAATTTTGCCAATCCGCCGAAGTAATGGAACTGTTGAGAAAGTGTATACAGAGATCCAGTTAAGGTGCGTAATTTTACCAACTTGGGGTGAAATTTTGTCTCATTGAGACGATTCTAAAGCACTCCCAACTTGCCATTTTTGATGGAGAAATAAGAAATTTACCTCCAAATGACACACCTTAACTGGAGCGCTGGTATAACTGGTTACCCGTAATAAATGACACAACAGGTGTATATAAAATTCCAGTAAAAACTTCTTTAAGGCAGAAATTATTTTGCCAATTCGTCGAAGTAACTGTGGAAAAATAAACAATTATTCTGTTGACTTGTGTAACATTCTGAGGACATTTCACTGTTGAACATTTCAATTTTTGTCTTTATTTCTCCTTAGAAGTATTTGTTATGTCCAAAAATAACGATATTCAGCATTTGTTAAAAATTGTGAGAAAAAAAAATACCGTTATGTATGCAAAAATCTCCTGGGCCACTCTGGGCCAGCTGTCTGTTTATTTCTTCTGGTCCGAAAAAAAGGTGAAAATGAAAGGGTTTAATGTCCCAGCAACAGCTAAGGTCATATAGAGGCGGGGCTCTATGGCCCAAATCAAATTTACTTGCATGGGGCATAGGACCAGTGGTTTATTGTGAATAATGCTATTTCATATCCCAATTGATTACATGCCTTTCATGTTAACCTAAGAATAATTGCAGCACAAAAATATTTATACTATTCGCTAACATTTGATTGGCCCGCAGCAAGTCTCTGTCCAAAATTTATATCCCAGTAAACTCCCACGCCGAACTACTTTCCGTAACCGTGAGGCGCAGTTAAAATAATTCTTAAGAAAACGGAAAATAAACACATTTTCTTGATGAATTTATTTCAAATGCTGGAATTATAAGGAATGAATGGCCTTTTTGTGGAATTTATCGGGGATATAAACTTGGAAAAGTCGCGGGAATACTGGACAAATTACAATTTTCGAAAAAAAAAATTAAAAATAATAATCTTTTTTTTCTTTGAAAATTGTAATTTTTTATCGCTTATAACAATCACCTCTGTAGTAGCTACTTTAACGGCTTTCCATGAATGGCTGATGTAGAGAGGTTATACGTTACTGTTCTCTGTCGGCAGTCCATGTAAATGACCTACCATAATAACCCTCCATATTTGGACACAATTTGGTTATAAATAGGGTTCTTCCAAAACAAATTGTATCCAAATACAATGTTATTGTGATAAACCAGTACAGCCATACTAACAAAATATTGGGACACTCTTTATTGTGGGTAACATTAAATTTATGTACACTTCTAAGAATAAATGGTGTCCGAATACTTATCAGGCCCCGTTTCACTAAACTTCGTACGACTAAAATGTTCGTAACTGCAAACTTAGAATCGTCTGGAAATTTAAATTGATGGATTTACATTTATTGAGCATAGGCTGCATATGCAGCCTATGCTCAATAAATGTAAATCCAATAATTGTTTACAAGGAAACATTGTTAATGTGAAATTTACAGACTATCATAATTTTGCACTTACGAACATTTTAGTCTTACGAAGTTTAGTGAAACGGGCCTCCGTTGTTACGGTACTTACTTTGCCTCTATCTTGGCCGCACCAGCCTTGAAGTCAATGTTTGGCGAATTATTACGGAGATTCTCGCAGTATTCGTCGATGGACAACACCGCAAACTTATCCTTCAGGTCCTTCTCTAGTTGGAACTTTGCCTTGCGGTTCAATCTACACAGGGATGCCAACAGGAAATTGGTCAAAATACGAGAAAACACCCCAACCCCCTCAAAGATTTTATCATTTTAACTCTTTGCATGCTAGCGGTGAAAATAACATCCAACAACTTATGAGCATGTTTCTTATTTATCTCTGTGAATATGTCTTGCAATTTCATTAGATATTATAGGGAGAAATAAAAAAAGAAAATACAGTGCATTGTCGTCTGCTACTTTCAAACTATTTATAGCCCGCAAATTTCCCAGCATGCAAAGAGTTCTAGTAGCTCTAGTAAGAGAATTTAAAAAAAAAATGTTTTTGGATCATTTGTTCCATATTTAATATTAAAGGAAGAAAATCAATAATACATTTGTAAAAGTAAAATATGCATTGAATTTGAATTCTGGGGGTATAATACTCTTTAGATAAAAAACTTATCTGGAGCATCTGCACATATTTACACAATTTTGATGGTATACATATAGGCCCGTTTCACTAAACATCGTACGACTAAAATGTTCGTAAGTGCAAATTTTGGATCCTCTGGAAATTCCATGTGATGGATTTACATTTATTGAGCATAGGCTTCATATATCAATAAATGTAAATTCAATAACTGTTTACAAGAAAACTTTGTTAATATGAAATTTACGGACTATCATCATTTTGAACTTATGAACATTTTAGTCTTACGAAGTTTAGTGAAACGGCCCCAAGATGTCGGAACAAAATCATGACACGTTTACTGGAGCTCTGAATTGTGAGTGTACAAATTTCAAGTTGTGACAAATCTGGGCTGATCCTCACCTCACTTGTTCTGTGGCCTGTTCGAGAGACCGCTGTAACAGAGCCTGCACACCCTCCACCGATTCCACCTCCTTGATGAGTTCCTTTTGGACGTCGTCGTGCACTAGGTCAATCGCAGCCCGCTTCTCTCTGTGGATTGTAAATTGAGTGTGGTTTTTATGTGTGGCCGTGACTGGAGAAATAGGACTTGTCATATTTGCGACCTGCGTAGCTCCTGATCAAATAGCACCCTTTGTAGCCTGATAATGATCTATGAATGCTTGTTAGAAGGATGACAGGCGTTTCATTGATAGAATGGCGAACAGTGTAGATCCTGATCAGACTGTGATGGATCTACACTGGTCACACAACCCAGTCACAGCCATATTTATTCTGATACATGTACTAGTAACAGGCAATCAGCTTGGAAATAGGATGGGATAATACTCGCAGCCCATTTCTCTGTCAATTGCATATCGAGAGAGGCTGGAGAAATTTGTGACCAGTGCAGATCCAGATCAGACTGTTAGGACTCTCTCGATATACAATTGACAGAGAAGTGGGCTGCGAGTATTATCCCATCCCATCTCCAAGCTGATCGCCTGTCTACAATGTTCACCATTCCATCAATGAAATACACACCATGCTTCTAACAAGCAATATCCTATAATACTATATTTGTGAGAACATCATTTTTTTGTGTTTATTGCGTAAATGTCTAGCTAACAGTGCAGACAGACCCAGATCAGCCTGCACATCCTATTTTCTATTTAGTGCCTGACAAAATGCATGTTCATTCAACTTCAAATGAACGTTCAATTTTACCTGTTCATTAGACATTGTCTGGCTATATGCAGTGGTTCTTGTGTTGATTCTAAAGCTTTCTCTACTCTGGTCTTAAATGCCAGGAGATTATCTATCTCTGTTGTGATGCCGGCTAATTTGTCATCCAACTCGGTTTTCCAGTAACGAATGTCATCGAGTCTTTGTTCTGCAAAAGACGTTCAAAACAACAGTTTATTAACCCTTTCAACACCACAGACCTCTATAGAGACAATGTTTGCAAACAGTGCAGATCCAGATGAGCCGGCTCGTAACGAGCTGTCTCATCAGGATCTCCACTGTTTGTTAATAATTTTAAACGTCGTACAGATTACCCTTTTAGAAGAATGGGATAATTTGAATGAACAAAATTAATGAAATAGCGTGAAACATTGGCATGGAACATCCTATTAAGTTACTTGGTGTTGAAAGGGTTAACAGTCTGTGAAATAATGAAAATGATGTGGACATTTGGTGAACATCAACAGTTTACATCCTAGAACTACACTGGTTGAAAACACAATACTCCTCTTTTTTGTTGTAATGAGCCTCATATTTTGTTGCAGATAATTTTTATTCATGCGCACGAGAAAATTTAAAAGAGTGAATTGCATCTGTCATTATATCAGTCTTGAAAATGAAAATATTGCCTAAATGGAAGGTGTGTAAAATTGTCGAAGAAACAAAAAAGACCAGAATTTGAAATTAACTTAAACATATTAATTCCTATTCATGAAAAGCTGTTCATCAATCAGGGGTTATTATATTATGGAACACTGATAAAGTCTGTTGTATAGTTGATCAGAGATCCAGGTAAGCTTTGTATCTAGGCGTACTACATTTACAAATGGGTTATTGATTTTCTTCATTACTAAATAGGGAACAAATGATAAAAAAATAACAAATTTAAACATTCACTTAAAAGCTTTTTGCAGCTCAACTAAGTGAATGTTCAACTTTATGACAGTATTTTCACTACTCTATTTGAAAATCAATGCGTATTTTCACATTGCAATGCGTATTTTGTACTCCCACTTTTGATAATCAATGCGTATTCAGCTAAAACAATTGCGTCAAATACGCCAATACGCACCTTATCTGGAGCTCTGATTGATAAAGATCAGCACCTGCCATTGCAGTCTGCTGATAGAGATGAACCAATCAAAATCTCAATCAAACTTACGGAATTTCTTATTGACATCTCGCTGTGTTTTTTCTGTTCGTTTCTCTGTCTCATTTGCCAAACGCTTCGATTCCTCAACAAGTCTCTCAGCAGCTGCCCGCTCTGTCTCAGCATTGGCATATTTGGTGAGGTTTGAGGTCGTCCACTCCTGGTGTGTGAATCTCTCTGCAGGCTGAACTATTTTCGCCATTGTATGGTTGTTATTCTGACAAACACTGTAAATGGAAATGTTATTGTTCAGAATAAGCAGTAAAAATTGTAAAATAAAAAGATTTGTTGAATTCCATAATACTACTATATAAATATAACAGTTGGCAGGCGCATGTATCAATATTTTATTTTATGGGCAGTTATCTTGCTATTCTAGTGGAAGGTAGATTTGTCAGCACCTGTGAGTGAACCCATGTAATGATTATTGAAACACATCTACACTCCACTCTGTTGTTGTTCTGTAAAGAACATACAAGTGTGTTTCTATCCTATCACTTTTGAGGGACCTGTAGCCGATTTCATCAAAATTACAAAGTATACTTATCTAGCAAAGTATACTTTGAGGGCGTAATCATTTGTTTTTCCCGAAATGCACTATTTCATATAGAACTAACGACTGCATATATTTGATGATTAAAAGTATGCAGAATTATTATACTGAATTTATTACATTATCACAGCCAAAATGGCTGTGAGAATGTAATAAATTCAGTATAATAAAAATTAATAAATTTATCCTTAAATTGAAAATGTTTCCCTCAAAGTATACTTTGCTAGATAAGTATACTTTGCAATGTTGGTGAAATAGGCTACTGGACAAAAATTGATTATTGAGGTTGTCTCCCAGTTTTAACTAGACCACGATTTCTTGCATTTTTTTCTAATGCAGATCAATGTATTTCAGTAACTTACAGTTGGTGTGTATGTTTAAAAATGCATGTTCGAACAACGACAAAATACTGAGATTTGGGAGAATGGAAATAATCTGAATTTTTTGTTTACTATCAATTCAAACCGGCAAGCTGAAGTGAGATCATAGTAGAAAACAGTAATGACAAAGATGCAATACTTGATGCCAACAAAAACAGAAGTACCTCAATCAAAGTAAAATATTGTCAATATGCGGTTGGCATTCAGGATGTTCCGTCAATCGGACAAATGAGGAAATATAGATGTAAACTGGCTGGTTGTTCCATTAACCGAGTGATAATGGTCTACATTTCATGAATTACTCAATTAAATTTCAAATGATATTGTCACAACTGCACTAATTGGCGGGTGCCAAATGCATGCATGTCACTATCAATTAGTATCATTAACTGACCAAATAAATTAATTGTTGACGACTGGCGATGCATAATGATCATGCACTGCTGAACTGTGACATTGGAGAATTATCTGTATCTATATGTGAAGAAATGTGATTATGTTAATTTTAAATTATATGCGCATCCTATGTTATCATAAAATACAAGTGATCTAATTTGTGAACATTTACAAGAGTGATGTCAGATGAAATATACTACAAGAGAGTCTACTTCGCCATGAAGGCTTAGAAGATTGAACTTGAACCATTTTACAAGATACATGTTATATGCCATAGCACCCACCACACACAATACCGGAACGATGACACCTCTTGTGACTACCTGTCTTCCAACCACGCACAATTAACTAGAACCATTGTGTAATTACATATACTGACTATAACATAGGCAGGGTTTAGCTCTAACATGGTGACATCACCATCTCGTCTCATTGATAACTTATAATTCAGTCGAGGAAGTATATGGTCTCGTGGTTGATGAAAAATAGTATTCACTCTTCTCATCCACACCCGGTGAACAGTGGGGGAAAATCTAAGTAGTATATGGGAGGCAACGATGATACGAGTTCCTGATGGGAGCCACCCGCGCGTAGCGGGTGGCTTCCAGAAGAACTCGTATCATTTTGACTCCCATATACTACTCACACTATTTTGGCTTGTTTGTAAATCTGTTACTGGCTGTTTGATGAAACTTTCAATTTCACTACAATGGTCTCGGCTAATTCTGCACACCTATTAATGGCTTTCCAAACAAAATTAACATGCCAATATTCAGCCCAAATCCCCTGAATATTCACGGCAGTTCAAAGAATTATGTGCAGGTAAAATGTCATAACGTTCTGACGTAAATTGTGTAATGATGACATCACCTGCGGGTTTGCAACGTCACATTTTTTCAGAAAATGCTGCGTATATTAGGTGTAAATAAAAAATGACAAACAATGAAACGGCATACTTGACTGTCATACAGTGACATCCTGAAAGGTTAGTTTCTTAGTTGAATGGTGAATTTAGTAAATAAAACAACTATTTCATCAGCAGGGTCTAAGACTTTTACACAGTTTGACTATATTCTGAATAACTATCGGAATGTGATACAAATTGCGCCATAGTGTAACAATTAATCAGGTTGTTTATTCCAAAGTCCACATATTTTATTATGACATATATGCTAGGCTAAATTT
Source organism: Conchocele bisecta (assembly GCA_029237695.1). Classification (NCBI taxonomy): domain Eukaryota; kingdom Metazoa; phylum Mollusca; class Bivalvia; order Lucinida; family Thyasiridae; genus Conchocele; species Conchocele bisecta. The sequence goes on from CM055277.1 coordinate 15,446,661, forward strand.
GATGTGAATTACGCATTAGCCGATACACATAATTAGCCGAAATGAATATGAGCCAGTTTATGCACACTTATTTGCAATATATTGTAACAGGAAGAGAAAAATATGCACTCGACCCGGGATTCAAACCTCGCACTTACAAGGCAGTCGCTCTACCGACTGAGCTAACCGGTCACAGAAACATATCTTATCTTCTACTAGTTACTAACTATATCCGTACCGTGACATACTCCCACGCCAAATTAAAATTCATCCTCGAATTACACATTTTTTTGGAACAGCGATTATCTGTGGGACAATCTCGGAGTATATGTTTCAGTCACGGTCTATCGTTCGGCACCAAATGTAAGAGGATGAGAAAAATATGCACCCAACCAGGGACTCGAACCCGGCACCTCCCACAGGGCAGTCGCTAACAGAAACATATCTTTCTCTCCCGAGTTACTAGATTTGTACCGTGACAATTATAGATTACTTCATACAGGTACTTGTGCATCCTTTGCCGACTATACAAATTGCAGAATGTGGTGAGCTTACATAGGGAAGTTGATTTACAAGTCGTTGTTGCATCTCTCAGTGCGTTCTTCTAGTGATATTATTGTCCGATCATTGGCGGTCATTGGTGGTAGTAAAGCACAATTCGACAGTTAATGAGTTATGCCTAATTTGTGAATTGGCAAATCTGGGTTGACGAAACATCTCGGTTGACAAAACAGGTGAGTTGAAGGAACCTTGGACACCAAAAAATCTACTTTTGCAGTTTTTGTTGCCTCACTTAAGGCAAGTCAAACGGGACTGTCAAGCTAAAGTTACAAATATTCATTTATAAATAAATCTTTGGACAGTATTCTGATGTTGGCAGTAATGAAAAAAACATAGAACATGCTACCCCACCCATGTCCAAACAATTGTCTGATGTTGCATAATTTCAATATCAATTTTAAACACGACTCAGTATAAATACAAGCGTTTAATGTCACCACAGCGCCATTCAGAAATGAACATTTAAATTAAAGAACCAACTTACCCTAGACCTTTAACTGTTCAGGTAAATATGATGGAGTAAATTGTTAAATAAATTATGGGTTGACAACACAACTTCTCACAACAATGGATGCTTCCTTAGTAACCGCGTTGCCACAGCACTCTCTGGACGTTTTTGATTGGTTAGTTACACCGGAACTGCTCTTGGATGTTACACGCGTTTTGATTGGTTAACATTGACATAACCTTTGTCCTCGCACCTGCTCTCTCGTGCAATTGGATTTGTCAATTAGTAGACAGCACTGCAAGTGACCACCCATTTGTAGGTCGTCTTGGTCGAAGTTTTACAGTAACTTTCCAAAATGGATAACGATTCGGGGAAGGGCAGCAATCAGTTTTACAGACCAAGGTCACACAATATGATGGCGTCACCGGCTGCCAAATCATCTCCAATTCAGAAAAGCTTGAAAGGAATCATTGCTGGTAAGAGGACATGTTTGTTTACTCTTTACATCAGTTTTTGTGTCATGGGTTTCTGCGACCGGCCATTTATTTTGACACTGTCGCCAAATTGTCAGTGCACATTTGTGATGTTGATTGAGACTTTGCATTATAATCGACTTTGCTTAATATCAAATTTCCTGATTAATTGTTTAAAAAATGTAATTGGCACACGTTGTGCTGTCTGTAAACTGGGACAGTAATGTATGAAATTGAGTGATTTTCCACACAGGCACTTGCGGTATGAACGAGAAAAGCCTCTTTAAATCCTACCCAATTTTACTATCATATTAAATATTTAGAAGGTAGGACACTCGCCATCTTTTCAATCAATTGAAGTGGAGTATTTACCTTGGGCCCGGTTCGCTAATTTAGTAATTGTAACTCTGTTAACTGAACAGACATACACAAAAGTGTGGCCTAGGACATCATAGTTTCTTCTGCAATTTTCTAATACCAAAATATAGTTATCTGGAGCTCTGAATTCTGTAACGGACGAATAGTAAAATTGATGAAAGTATGTGCGCCTACAAATACAACCCGAATATGAGACACGACATGGGTTTCCACATTTACAATATTTTTCCTAAATTAAGTCAAAAGTTGACAAAATGTTCTGATTATTTTTTCAACTTTTGACGCCATGATAATTATTGTAAATTTTGTAAGTGTATTTAATGAAATTACGCGGATGTCCGAAGGTACAAAATTACATGGTGTGCAGTGAGTGCTCCAGATAAGTAATTAGTAATTGAGTATTGTCACTCCATCATTTCTGAAGCAATTGGGTATTTCAAAATTTTAATTGGGTAAAATAAAATCACACAACTGTTTACACATCAACAGACAGCAATTATTGAATAGTTTGCTTCGGAATCAAAACATGTCTTGGCATTTCATTAGAATTGTCTCCTGGAAGACAATTCTAATGAAATACCAAGATGTGTTTTCATGGAAAATAAGAAAAATATGCTATACTTATCTGTGGTCTGTTTATTGTTTTCTGCAGCAGGTACCACAAAATTTATATTGCGTTTTGATTCCAATTGGGTTTTTGGTAATTTTAATTGGGTATTTATGCAAATACGAAGCATATCTGGAGCTCTGGTTTGTCTCGTTTTACTTGGTTAGAAAGTCGGCAGGCAGATTGTAATATGGGGCTTATGAGATTTTTTTACCAGTGTAGATCCTAGTAAAATAGCGCACTCATGTATTCTGATAACGATCTATATTGATTATAAACATGACGGGTATTTCATTGATAGAAGGGTGAACAGTGCGGATCAACACTGGTCGCGTAAGCCATACGCCCCATTTCTCCAGTCATAGCCACATATAAGCAAGCCAAAGTGGTGAGCTTTAGTTACATTGCCGATGCAAGATATTTATAAAAAACAAATAATAAGACGACTTAAGCAATTTGTTGACAAAAGACAAATTGTAACCATACTTTATATTGTATTTGCATCATCGATACTGCTGAACATTTTTTTAAGAAATGTGTGTTTGGTTATATCATGTGGCTGTGACTGCAGAAATGGGGCTTATGTCCAAAATGACTATTATACATGTAGACCCAGACCAGTCTGCACTGTTCAGTCTGAAACAGATTACGTATACATGTGGAACTGGTGCCCATAAAATGTTTTACATAAAAAAATGCACCAGTTTCCTGATGAGAATCAACTCGGCTCTACTTAGAAGTATCGCATAAACACATTTCCGTCTAGTAACCACCATAATTTTCTTTCACCGGTTACTTGACGAAAATGTGATTATGCAGTGTCTTCCGCATATAGCTAAATGGGAATTTGTCAGCAATCTGGAGCCTATTTTGACAGTGTATAAACTTGTGTTAGCCTGTCATGTACTCCAGATAAGCTTTGTGTCTAAAGCGATTTCAAAACTTTAATAAACATTCACTTATTTGAGCCGCAAAAAGCAAACACTGTTTGCTTTTTGCAGCTCACCTAAGTGAATTTTCAACTTTATTACAATATTTTCACTACTCAATTTGAAAATCAATGCGTATTTTCACATTGCTGTGCATATTTTGTACTCATACTTTTGATAATCAATGCGTATTCAGCTAAAATAATTGCGTAAGCTACGCCAATACGCACCTTATCTGGAGCTCTGGTCATGGGTGTACAGCACTATTAACTCTTTGCATGCTAGCGGCGAAAATATACGCCAAACAAATTAGGACTGTATGTTTCATTTCTCTCTGTAAATATGTCTTGGAATTTCATTAGAATTGCGTCCTCTGGAATTCCAAGACATATTCATGATATTTATAGGGAGAAATAAAAGAAAATACAATGAATTCTCTCGTCTGCTATTTTTGAACTATTTATAGCCCACAAATTTCCCAGCATGCAAAGAGTTAAGCCTCATTGCTCAAGTCATACTGACTTCACTGTAAACCTGATACGTCTGCATATACTGATTGCACAACATACCGTAAAGATTCTAATAGATGCCCGGGCGTCCATTAGGATCACCACTGGCTCCGAAGTCCTGGGTGGGCGTTTAATAGAGGTAAGTATTATTCAGCGAAGGGAAAATGATAAAAATATACAATTTTCTACTATCTGAAAAAAACATAACGAAGGGACGTCAGGGGATGAAATTTCACTCGACCAGCTCGCCATGGCGAGTGCTTTTTGTGGCGGTCGTGTACTTTCTACAGGCACTCGCCCAGTTTGGCGAGTGAAATATTTGGTCAGGATTTGTTTTTTCTGAAGAAATTGCCAATTAATTCCATCGATAACGGCCAACAAATGGTATTAATTCAGCGACCATTTGTTGTTTACGTCAATTTGCAGAAAGTAAGATTCAAGCAGTGTCTAAGTACACGGTTACGGGTAGAATCGCTAGCGATTTTGAACACGGTCCATATCGGGCAAGTTTAATTCACGGATTATTTGTCGGCTGCACGCGGCCGGGCTAACAAATAATAGGACTGCGAGTATAGACTAGTGTATACGCGGCCACATATATCGTCTCATATACAATTGGGTTAACGCGCATTTCAGACGCCGAACATAACGGCTTGGGACGAAACGGTCGCGCCGGGTCCGAAAGTTCAAACCATTGAATTTAGTAATTAAGGCAGCGTGCAGCGCATGCAAACATAGCCATTATAAATTAAACAAAATCTATGTCACTCAACACTTATAGAAAATAAGAAGCATGCAAGCCTCTGAGCAAATTCGCTGCTAAAAAACGTTGTTGAAGAAAAAACTCGACGAAGTTTATCTCGTGATATATGTTCATTTAATACTTAAAATATAAATAACAATAATAGTGAATATGTCTCATACGTTTTGGTAATGATCATATATATGTAAAAGCTTCTTTTTTTTAAAATAAGATGCAACATTACAAATACTGGGGGCAAGTACTTTTTTGTTGTACTTGCCCAGCTGGGCGAATTGGAAAAAAATGATTTTTTCAACCCCTGGATGTAAAAAAAGGATTTTTTCAACCCCTGGACGTTACTCTCAAACGTCTGACCCGACTTGATTGTAGTGTCGGTCAGTTTAAGGACATTTTGGACCAAGACTTTTCGGTCATTATGGTACACTCGGTAAAAATGTTTAAATACTTGTAATGTATATATCAGATATATCAATACAACGTCAAACATTAATGCTGATCAGATTTACGCATATGGACGTTTCGGACTGTCAGGGTTTCGGCCCATGTACGTTTCGGTCCGTATCGGTGCGATTAATTTCAGCCCATGGCCACGTCCAGAACAAGTCATATTTATTTTTGCTCATCTCCTAGGAAATATCGGCCAACAATCCAACATGATGTCAATTTCACCCATATTATACGAGATGGGTTTGAGATGCTTTGAAAATGGCGTCTCCGTAACTGTGTATATTCTGATCGCCCTGTGTCCGTGCAAATAGCTACTGCCGATGAGGAATTTACTGTGACACCGAAAAAAGTTGAATTTCACTTCCACTTTTGAAAGTGAAAGTAGCAATTATGGTTGTTGTTTTTTCCGATTTTCAAGGAAATACTGGAAAGAAAAAGAAATCTAGTTGGACAATTGGCTCCGATTTTGTTTCAACTTAGTACTGGGCGTTTATTAGAGGCACAAATTTCGTGAAAATCAGTGAAAAAATAGGTAATTTTCAACGTAAAAAATAGAGGGTGTGCGTCTATTAGAATCTTTATGGTACATGCGTTAGCTACATGTATTTGAATACACTAATCTTCACTTCATATGAGACTCGCCATGTGATTTTGTACCTTCGTACATCTGCGTAATTTCATGCAATAAGTTTACAAAATTTCCAATTATTTCCGTAAATGGTGTCAAAAGGTGACAACGTTTTCCAACGTTTGACTTTATTTATGAAAAATATTGTAAATTTTGTAAATGTCTTTAATGAAATTACGCAGATATCTGAAGGTATGTAATCTCATGGCGTGTCTCGTATATGGTTGTGGCTGAAGAAATTGGGCTTACGGGATTTGTGACCGATGTACCGTCGGATAAAATAGCAGTCATCTACATGTATCTGCTCATTAGCCTGATCACATCTATATCGCTTGTTAGAAGCATGGCAGGGTGTTTCATTGATGGAATGGCGAACAGTGCAGATCCTGATCAGACTGTGCGGACGCACAGGCTGATCCGGATCTACACTGGTCGCAAAACCCATAATCCACATTTCTCTAGTCACAGCCACATTTATGAAAATGCATTGGTTTTAATAGCGCTCGTCTGCACATGCGTCACCAATTTGTGTGTTTCCAATAGTAGAACAAATACGTGCATCAGTAAACTTTCATAATGGTCAGTGTAAGTCCAGAACAATATAAACTGTACCCGGTAATTTAACTAAACTATGGGATTATGTTCATTCTTATTGCAATCTGGTTTTACATGTACCCATTATAAAAGAAGTAAGATTAGTACTAATACTGTTACTTTTATTTAGTGTAGCTAATGTGACTCTGGTGTGGTGAGGATCTGGTTCCAGATCAGGTAATTCTAATTTCCGGACTGAATATATATTTAATATTCAGGTAATTCTAATTTCCGGACTGAATATATATTTAATATTCAGTTCTGATTTTGGGATTTTCCCCCACCTCCATGTGTCTCAAGTACTCATAGCAATGTGAAAATAGGCATTTATTTTCAAATTAAGTAGTGGAAATACTGTAATACGTTGAAAATTTACTTTGTTGAGCTGCAAAAAGCAAAAAGTGAATGTTTAGAAATTAGTTTCATGTTTTTTTTATCATTTGTTCTCTTATTTAATAATGAAGAAAATCAATAATCAATTGGTGAAAATAAAACAAGCATTTAATTTGAAATAAGGGCGTACAATACTCTTTAGATACAAAGCTTATCTGGAGCGCTGTAGTATTACTTTCAAATCATCTGACTGTTTTTCAAACAGTGGTCCTGGACAGCCGTGCAATAACTACATGTACCGTGCGTATATCCAGTCCCATATTTCAGTTATATGCACATTACCTATAGCACGGCTGCTCACAAATATAACCCTTTCACCCCTAAGTAACTGGAATGGAATTTGATGTTAATTTTGCAACCAAACCAATGGTCACAAAATGATTTTCAGACTAGTCCATTTATGAAAACGGGGTGTTTTTGTTCTCAAAAGTGGGTGGTTGGTCGGGCGAATGTGACGGCGTAAATTAACGGATTAACGGTATGGGTTCCTCCTTATGGGAATCACAATTTGCCTGGTTTGGCCCTCAGGTACGTTTTTATCTTTGACTCTTTGTTTACCTGGGAGTCAAATTGGGTTATTGACCATTATAACAGTAGTAAGATTATTACTGATCCTACTGCTTTTGGGAGGGACCAAGTGATTCTGGTGTGGCGAGGACCTGGCATCCAATCAGGATTATTCTTATTTCAGGGCTGAATATATAGTTTTTGTCGCGCCTGCTTTAGCAGAGGCGCGACTATAGTCGGCTCTTTTTCCGGCGTTGTCCGTTTTTTTTGTAAGGCAAATGCGTTAAAGTTATTGTTTTTTCACAACACAGTCAAATGCCTCGGCAGGCGCGATACTGGTTCCGTGGCGGAATTCTTGTTTTATTGTAAATATTTAGTTCTGATTTTGAGATCCCCCCCCCCATTTGTACTTGTACTTGTACAGGTAATATATGGGATTTAGTACTATGGGATTTAGTACTAATCCCATTGACCCGGCCTTAAATGACCTTAGCTGTTTATAGGCCGTTAAACCCCAACAAACAAACATGTACTTGAACAGGTAATATATGGGATTTAGTACTAAACCCATTGACCCGGCATTAAATGACCTTAGCTGTTGATAGGCCGTTAAACCCCAACAAACAAATAAACCCGTACCATGTCTGTATGTCCTAAAGCTTGCGAGTATGGGTGAAGTGGGATATGTAATACTTAGAGCATGATTCATCCGCCTGTATGAGGAGATGATCAGCGAGTGGATTATCTATCAATTGTACATGTGGACAACTGTGCTGTAAGTAATTTATCCCATCCTCATATCCGTACCATGTCTGTACATGTATGTTCTAATAACACGGGGACAAAACAACTCTGGAATATGGGTGAAGTGGGATAAGTAATCCTTATAGCATGGTTCGTCCGCCTGTACGAGGATGATTTATAGACCACTGTTTATGTTCTAATAACACGGGGACAAAAACAACTCTGGAATATGGGTGAAGTGGAATAAGTAAGTCCTTCTTTGTAGCACGGTTCGTCGCCTGTACGAGGAGATTATAGACCACATGTATGTCCTAATAAACCACGGGGACGAAAAAACAACTCTGGAATATGGGTGAAGTGGAATAAGTAATCCTTATAGCATGGTTCGTCCGCCTGTACGAGGAGATTATAGACCACATGTATGTCCTAATAACACGGGGACAAAACAACTCTGGAATATGGGTGAAGTGGAATAAGTAATCCTTATAGCATGGTTCGTCCGCCTGTACGAGGAGGGTGTTATAGAACCATACATGTATGTTCTAATAACACGGGGGGACAAAAACAAACTCTTGGAATATGGGTGAAGTGGGTTATAAGTAATCCTTATAGCATGGTTCGTCCGCCTGTACGAGGAGGTTATAGACCATACATGTATGTTCTAATAACACGGGGACAAAACAACTCTGGAATATGGGTGAAGTGGGATAAGTAATCCTTATAGCATGGTTCATCCGCCTGTACGAGGAGATTATTAGACCATACATGTATGTTCTAATAACGGGGGACGGGGAAAACAAAACAACTCTGCAAATATGGGTGAAGTGGAATAAGTAATCCTTTATAGCATGGTTCGTCCGCCTGTACGAGGAGGTTATAGACCCATCATGTATGTTCTAATAACACGGGGAGGGACAAAACAACTCTGCAATATGGGTGAAGTGGAATAAGTAATCCTTATAGCATGGTTCGTCCGCCTGTACGAGGAGATTATAGACCCATACATGTATTTGTTCTAATAACACGGGGTGGGACAAACAAACTCTGCAATATGGGTGAAGTGGGATAAGTAATCCTTGTAGCATGGTTCGTCCGCCTGTACGAGGAGATTATAGACCACATGTATGTTCTAATAACACGGGGACAAAACAACTCTGCAATATGGGTGAAGTGGGATAAGTAATCCTTGTAGCATGGTTCGTCCGCCTGTACGAGGAGGTTATAGACCATACATGTATGTTCTAATAACCTGGGGACAAAACAACTCTGGAATATGGGTGAAGTGGGATAAGTAATCCTTATAGCATGGTTCGTCCGCCTGTACGAGGAGATTATAGACCATACATGTATGTCCTAATAACACGGGGCAGGGGACAAAACAAACTCTGCAATATGGGTGAAGTGGGATAAGTAATCCTTATAGCATGGTTCGTCCGCCTGTACGAGGAGATTATAGACCACATGTATGTTCTAATAACACGGGGACAAAACAACTGGAATATGGGTGAAGTGGGATAAGTAATCCTTATAGCATGGTTCGTCCGCCTGTACGAGGAGATTATAGACCATACATGTATGTCCTAATAACCTGGGACAAAACAACTCTGGAATATGGGTGAAGTGGGATAAGTAATACTTAGAGCATAATTCATCCGCCTGTATGAGGAGATGATCAGCGAGTGGATTATCTATCAATTGTACATGTGGACAACTGTGCTGTAAGTAATTTATCCCATCCTCATATCCGTACCATGTCTGTACATGTATGTCCTAATAACCTGGGACAAAACAACTCTGCAATATGGGTGAAGTGGGATAAGTAATCCTTATAGCACGGTTCGTCCGCCTGTACGAGGAGATTATAGACCATACATGTATGTTCTAATAACCTGGGACAAAACAACTCTGCAATATGGGTGAAGTGTGATAAGTAATCCTTATAGCACGGTTCGTCCGCCTGTACGAGGAGGTTATAGACCACATGTATGTTCTAATAACCTGGGACAAAACAACTCTGCAATATGGGTGAAGTGGGATAAGTAATCCTTATAGCATGGTTCGTCCGCCTGTACGAGGAGATTATAGACCACATGTATGTTCCAATAACACGGGGACAAAACAACTCTGGAATATGGGTGAAGTGGGATAAGTAATCCTTATAGCATGGTTCGTCCGCCTGTACGAGGAGGTTATAGACCACATGTATGTTCTAATAACACGGGGACAAAACAACTCTGGAATATGGGTGAAGTGTGATAAGTAATCCTTATAGCATGGTTCGTCCGCCTGTACGAGGAGATTATAGACCACATGTATGTTCTAATAACACGGGGACAAAACAACTCTGGAATATGGGTGAAGTGATAAGTAATCTTATAGCATGGTTCGTCCGCCTGACGAGGAGATTATAGACCATACATGTATGTTCTAATAACACGGGGGCAAAACAACTCTGCAATATGGGTGAAGTGGGATAAGTAATCCTTATAGCATGGTTCGTCCGCCTGTACGAGGAGATTATAGACCATACATGTATGTTCTAATAACACGGGGACAAAACAACTCTGCAATATGGGTGAAGTGGGATAAGTAATACTTATAGCATGGTTCGTCCGCCTGTACGAGGAGATTATAGACCACATGTATGTCCTAATAACACGGGGGCAAAACAACTCTGGAATATGGGTGAAGTGGGATAAGTAATCCTTATAGCATGGTTCGTCCGCCTGTACGAGGAGGTTATAGACCACATGTATGTTCTAATAACACGGGACAAAACAACTCTGCAATATGGGTGAAGTGTGATAAGTAATCCTTATAGCATGATTCGTCCGCCTGTACGAGGAGGTTATAGACCACATGTATGTCCTAATAACACGGGGACAAAACAACTCTGCAATATGGGTGAAGTGGGATAAGTAATCCTTGTAGCATGGTTCGTCCGCCTGTACGAGGAGATTATAGACCACATGTATGTCCTAATAACACGGGGACAAAACAACTCTGCAATATGGGTGAAGTGGGATAAGTAATCCTTATAGCATGGTTCGTCCGCCTGTACGAGGAGATTATAGACCATACATGTATGTTCTAATAACACGGGGGCAAAACAACTCTGCAATATGGGTGAAGTGGGATAAGTAATCCTTATAGCATGGTTCGTCCGCCTGTACGAGGAGATTATAGACCACATGTATGTTCTAATAACACGGGGACAAAACAACTCTGGAATATGGGTGAAGTGGGATAAGTAATCCTTGTAGCACGGTTCGTCCGCCTGTACGAGGAGATTATAGACCATACATGTATGTTCTAATAACACGGGACAAAACAACTCTGCAATATGGGTGAAGTGGGATAAGTAATCCTTATAGCATGGTTCGTCCGCCTGTACGAGGAGATTATAGACCACATGTATGTTCTAATAACACGGGGACAAAACAACTCTGGAATATGGGTGAAGTGGGATAAGTAATCCTTGTAGCATGGTTCGTCCGCCTGTACGAGGAGATTATAGACCATACATGTATGTTCTAATAACACGGGGACAAAACAACTCTGGAATATGGGTGAAGTGGGATAAGTAATCCTTGTAGCACGGTTCATCCGCCTGTACGAGGAGATTATAGACCATACATGTATGTTCTAATAACACGGGGACAAAACAACTCTGGAATATGGGTGAAGTGGGATAAGTAATCCTTATAGCATGGTTCGTCCGCCTGTACGAGGAGGTTATAGACCATACATGTATGTTCTAATAACACGGGGACAAAACAACTCTGGAATATGGGTGAAGTGGGATAAGTAATCCTTGTAGCACGGTTCGTCCGCCTGTACGAGGAGATTATAGACCATACATGTATGTTCTAATAACACGGGGACAAAACAACTCTGGAATATGGGTGAAGTGGGATAAGTAATCCTCATAGCATGGTTCGTCCGCCTGTATGAGGAGATTATAGACCATACATGTATGTTCTAATAACACGGGGACAAAACAACTCTGGAATATGGGTGAAGTGGGATAAGTAATCCTTGTAGCACGGTTCGTCCGCCTGTACGAGGAGGTTATAGACCATACATGTATGTTCTAATAACACGGGGACAAAACAACTCTGGAATATGGGTGAAGTGGGATAAGTAATCCTTATAGCATGGTTCGTCCGCCTGTACGAGGAGATTATAGACCATACATGTATGTTCTAATAACACGGGGACAAAACAACTCTGGAATATGGGTGAAGTGGGATAAGTAATCCTTATAGCATGGTTCGTCCGCCTGTACGAGGAGGTTATAGACCACATGTATCTTAATAATAACACGGGGACAAAACAACTCTGGAATATGGGTGAAGTGATAAGTAATCCTTATAGCATGGTTCGTCCGCCTGTACGAGGAGATTATAGACCATACATGTATGTTCTAATAACACGGGGACAAAACAACTCTGGAATATGGGTGAAGTGGAATAAGTAATCCTTATAGCATGGTTCGTCCGCCTGTACGAGGAGATTATAGACCATACATGTATGTTCTAATAACACGGGGGCAAAACAACTCTGGAATATGGGTGAAGTGGGATAAGTAATCCTTATAGCATGGTTCGTCCGCCTGTACAGGAGATTATAGACCACATGTAGTCTAATAACACGGGGACAAAACAATCTGGAATATGGGTGAAGTGGGATAAGTAATCCTTATAGCATGGTTCGTCCGCCTGTACGAGGAGATTATAGACCACATGTATGTTCTAATAACACGGGGACAAAACAACTCTGGAATATGGGTGAAGTGGAATAAGTAATCCTTATAGCATGGTTCGTCCGCCTGTACGAGGAGATTATAGACCACATGTATGTCCTAATAACCTGGGACAAAACTTGGGAATATGAGCGATGTGCGATAAAAATATTTCTTCGATGGTACATGTGTATACATCTGCAGCTTTCAACTGTCTAAACTTGTCGCAAAGATCTGTGCATAAAGCTGTACATGTAAAAATCTCCATTAAAATTGTACCCTTAGACCGCTACTCACAACAATTGTCATCTGCTGTTGCTTTTATATCTTGCCGTATTTCTCAATAAAAACATGGTTTGACAGCACTTCTGAATCATTTCCAATGGAAATGATTCTGAAGTGCTGTGCTGTCAAAGTATGTTGTAAATTATTCTAAAGTGCTGTCAAAGCATGTTTTTGATGATAAAAATGCAAAATAGAAAATAAAGTGGAGACGACAAAAAAAATAAGATAGCGGTGTAAGGGTTAACACACAATAAATCTGGTTTTGTCATGTGGTACATTTAGCTATGAAGGCCATGTATGAGAGTGATATCGCTTGTCGGGCGTAGCGAAATTTGATAGGAAGTTTGGCTATTGATTATGAGATGATACTGCTCATTCGTGATCTATTGTGTTCGACTCGGAAGCAACTCACTTGCCAAATTTGGTTGTTCGTAATGGAAGTCTGTGTGATAAAAGCTGCTTCTTGGAGTCATTTCAATTCAACGCCCAATAAATGCAGATTCACACTTAAAGGTGTGGGTTGTTGGTCGGGTGAACGCGATGGCGTAAACAGGGATTCCGCTAGCGATCGCCACTTTCGCAATTGGCGATAAAAAATTACAATTTTCGAGAATTTATTTTAATATTGATTTTTTGAAGTGGCGATTTTTTTTATTTTCCCCAGCGGAATCCCTGCGTAAATTAACGGTAGGGTTTCCTCCTTACAGGAATCACGATTTGCCTGTTTTGGCCCTCAGGTACGTTTTTATCTTATGCCTTTTTGTTGCCTGGGAGTTGAATTGTGTTATTGATTGCCCATTAAAAAAAGTAGTAAGATTATTACTGATCCTACTGCTTTTGGGAGGGGGCCATGTGATTCTGGTGTGGCGAGGACCTGGCATCAGATCAGGATTATTCTGATTTCAGGGCTGATTATATTATACATGTAGTTTATTTATTGTTAATATTCAGTTCTGATTTTGGGATTTTCCCCCCATTTGTACATGTACTTGAACATGTACATGTATATGTACAGGTAATACCAGTATATGGGATTTAGTACTAAACCCATTGACCCGGCCTTAAATGACCTTAGCTGTTGATAGGCCGTTAAACCCTAACAAACAAACAAACACACTTAAATGTCTTGGGGTATGAGCAGAAAGTGATAAAACTGATTGATAATTTCATATTTCTCAACCCACTTATACGTCTGAGTGACTTGAAAACATTGTGGTTCGGTAAAAGAAATGTTATACAACTGAAAAATAAATGGTTAATAATATACCTTTATTATCCCCTCACTGATAGGCAAGAAGGGATATAGCGTACATGTGGATATAGCGTACATTAGTAACACCTTTCATCTTTCAATAACATGTGAACCGCTTCACTGATTTTGATAATATTTGGCCACAAAGTGTTCAACCAAAAAAAAAAATCTTTTCACAGAAACGGTTTAATTAAGCTTTTCAGTGCTGAATTAAACTTTATCATCTGCTGTTTATTTTATATTTTCCTCTTTTTTTTTTATCACAACATGCTTTTAAATCCAATGGAAATGATTCTAAACTGCTGTGGATGGGCTGTATTTCCATCCCATTGGTCTGTCGGATGAGACTTTAAACTATGGTCATGTCACAATATGACCTTAGCTGTTGCTGGGACGTTAAACCCATTCACTTGCACACTTTCGTTTCTAAACTTCTGTAAAACCTCGTTTTGTTCAGAAAGAAGAATCTTCTTTCTGAACAAAACGAGGTTTTACAGCACCTTGTTTCATATGTTGTCTTAGACAACATATGAAACAAGATCAGGGGACAATTTACAGAGCTCCAGATAAGGTGCTTATTTGCGTAAACACCCAATTAAAATTGCCAAAAACCCAATTGAAATCAGAAGTAGTGAGTATCAAAAAGCAATGAAAAATTTGTGGTATCTTTATCATGCTACTGAAAACAATAAACAGACCACAAATACAGCATATTTTCTTATTTTTCCATGAAAACACATCTTGGTATTTCATTAGAATTGTCTCCCAGGAGACAATTCTAATGAAATACCAAGATGTGTTTTCATTTACAAGCAAACTATTCAATAAGTGCGGTCTGCTGATGTGTAAAGAGTAGTGTGATTCTATTTTACACAATTAAAATGTTGAAATACCCAATTGCTTCAGAAATGATGGAGTGACAATACTCAATTACTAACTCCTTATCTGGAGCCCTGAATTTAGGTTGCCCGCTGGATGTTCATAAACGAATGTGAGTGGCTTTATTGATTGCTATATTTGCAAGCACTCGGTTTATTGTATGGCCTAAAATGTTGATCTTAACCCTTTCACCCCTAGGTAACTGGAATGGATTCGGTACATTAATTTTGCAACCAATCCAATCGTCGCAACATGACTAGTCAGACTAGTCCATTTATGAAAAGTGGGTGGGATGTTTTTGTTCTCAAAAATATGAAACTTAAAATAAACCGTTCGTACACCATTATACTGATGAGACGGCTCATCACGAACCAGCTCATCTGGATCTACACATATTTTGGTAAAACCACTATACAGGGGCCCGTTTCACTAAACTTCCTACGACTAAAATGTTCGTAAGTGCAAATTTAAGATTGTCTGTAAATTTCAATTGATGGATTTACATTTATTGAGCATAGGCTGCATATGCAGCCTATGCTCAATAAATGTAAATCCAACAATTATTTACAAGAAAACATTGTTAATGTGAAATTTACAGACTATCATAATTTTGCACTTACGAACATTTTAGTCGTAGGAAGTTTAGTGAAACGGGCCCCAGGTCTGTAGTGTTGAAAGGGTTAAAGTGGCTGTGTCTCAGAGCAGTCAATAATGCTGGTATGAATACAGTCACAACTTGTCACTGGTCTAAATATGCGTTTGTCGGCTAATTATCGCATTTGAATTGTATACATCGACTCCAGAAAATTTTATGCTAAATTGAACTTGGCTGTATGCCTATTGCATCATAGACATATGGGAAAATAACTAAAGTAATGACGTAATCCATTTCACCGATGCATGGTTTCTACTGACTACCGCTTTTCTGCAGATAAGGCATAAAATACACATTTGCTTGAAACTCTTCAAGAGCTTTATTACAATATATTTTCAGCATTGCACATTTATATAATCACCAGAAACACTGTTAATACATTTACCTTAACACACGATAATTCAAGCACAACAATACTTACACAATTTCCTAACATTTGATTGGCCCGTAGCAAGTATCTGTCCAAAATTTATATCCCAGTAAACTCCCACGCCGAACTACTTTCCGTAACCGTGAGGCGCAGTTAAAATAATTCTTAAGAAAAAGGAAAATAAACACATTTTCTTGATGAATTTATTTCAAATGCTGGAATTATAAGGAATTAATGGCCTTTTTGTGGAATTTATCGGGGATATAAACTTGGAAAAGTCGCGGGAATACTGGACGAGGCCTTCCGGCCTTCGTCCAGTATTCCCGCGACTTTTCCCAAGTTTATACCCCGATAAATTCCACAACAATGCCATTCATTCCTATAATATACGTGCAAAATAAGCAAAGTTAACAATGCGAGTACATGCACTGAATATTATCACTGATGTAGTGTCCAGTCAAAACAAGTTTGTCCTGTGACTACATCCACGGGAAATATGAATGCTATATTTAGCAAAACTAGCGTTTGTAGTTATGTAAATATCAACATGTTTAAAGGTACATGTCCACTCAGTAGACACTAAATGTTCTTTTTAGAAATTTAATAAGTGAATAAGTGTGTTACTATTCCACCAGTTCTCTAAAAATTACGAGTGCCCGCTATACAGATATAATCATTTATTATAAAGTATGATCATTGCACATCAAACAAATAAATAATAATGTCCGTTTACATTTTAAGGAAACACGGTTATCACCCCTGATATCAGTGTGGACATTTACGTCTGATATAAAATGTATAATAATGTCAATCAATACGTGGGGAAATAGTAAATGAATGTTTAATTTGGCAAAAAATGTCTCAGATGATGTCTCTGATATACAGAACATCTTGTGCCTACTGAGTGGGCATGTACCTTTAATACATAATCAGGTTAATAGATGTACATGTGTAATTCAATATTACAAAACAGCTGTTGCAAGATGTGCATGTTAACCCATTCAACACAAGGCCTGTATATAGTGGTATTTTGCAAGAAATGTTTACAACAAAAACACACCCTTTTCACAAATGGACTAGTCTGAAAATCATTTTGTGACAATTGGATTGGTCCTGAAATTAACATAATAAAGTCCATTACAGTTACTTAAGGGTGAAAGTGTGAATTATTCACTTAGAATAATACAGACCAGCTGTTGGCGAAAGTAATCTTAACACTTAGGCCGCTACACACAACAATTTTCATCTGCTGTTGCTTTTATATATTGCCTTATTTCTCAATAAAAACATGGTTTGGCAGCAATTCAGAATCATTTCCAACGGAAATGATTCTGAAGTGCTGTTAAAGCATGTTGTAAATTATTCTAAAGTGCTGTCAAAGCATGTTTTTGTGATAAAAATGGAAAATAGAAAACAAACAGCAGACGACAAAAAGGTTAATACATGTAGTCTCCAGTCGGAATTCCCTTCTCGTCCAATGTATGTTTTATATGTTTCTGTATAAAAAAATTCTTATTTCTCAATGAAACTTCGTTGTGAACTCATTTATGGCTGTGACTGGAGAAATGGGGCTTATAGCTTTTGCAACCAGTATAGACCCAGATCAGCCTGCGCATCCACACAGTCTGATCGGGTGATGTGGGTGGCAGGTGGGAGCACGCGATGGGTAATTTAACGATCGGGGTTCATCCTTACCGGAATCCCGACTGGAGATCTGGGGTGCGTTTCACTAAACTTCTTACGACTAAAATGTTCGTAAGTGTAAATTTAAGATCGTCTGTAAATTTCAATTGATGGACTTACATTTATTGAGCATAGGCTGCATATGCAGCCTATGCTCAATAAATGTAAATCCAATAATTGTGAAATTTACAGACTATCATAATTTTGCACTTACGAACATTTTAGTCGTAAGAAGTTTAGTGAAACGGGCCCCTGGTTTGGCCCTCACATACTACGTCTTTGGCATTTTGTATGTGACAGTTGAATCTGGTTATACCCCTTATAAGAGTAATCCTACCGGTATTACTTTTAAATAGGGGAAGGGGCCAAGTGACTTTGGTGCGGTATGGACCTGGCACCAGGTCAGGTTATTCTAATTTCAGGGCTGAATATGTTGTATCTCGATGTAAATATTCTGTTCTGATTTTGGGATTTTCCCCCCAATGCAGCAGGTTAAAACGGGATCGAACCTGTTTGCCCGGCCTTACATGACCTTAGCTGTTGATAGGCCGTTAAACACCAATAAACAAACAAAACTAACTGATCGGGGTCTGCACTGTTGGTCATTCCATACAGGAAACGCCTGTCGTACGTGCTTCTAACAAGCAATATAGATCGCTATCAGGCTACAAGAGTGTGCTATTTGATCAGGAGATACACTGGTCACAAATACGATAAGCCCCATTTCTCCAGTCCCAGCCACATTTGAACCATCTCGATAAGATGCCTGATGATAAATAGAATACCATGCTAATTTTGATTGATATCAAGCTTTGGAATTCCCAGGGCTCCGGATATGGCATTAGTAATTGAGTATTGTCACTCCATCATTTCTGAAACAATTGAATATTTCAACATTTTAATTGTGTAAAATAAAATCACACTGCGGCTTACACATCAACTGACAGCAATTCTTGAATAGTTTGCTTCTAATAGAAAACATGTCTTGGCATTGCATTAGAATTGTCTTCTTGGAGACAATTCTAATGCAATACCAAGATGTGTTTTCGTGGAAAATAAGAAATATATGCTATATTTGTGGTCTGTTTATTGTTTTCTGCAGCATGATAAAGGTACTACGAAACTTATTGCATTTTGATACTTGCTACTTCTGATTTCAATTGGGGTTTTGACAATTTTAATTGGGTATTTAAGCAAATACACAGCTTATCTGGAGCTCTGATTCAACCAAAATCATGTAATTTTCCATTAATATTGAAAATATTGTTTCACGCGTTTAAAGCAAATATGCAGCTTATCTGGAGCTCTGATTCCTACGCGTTTCCCAGCCTTGTTTCCTAGCCTTGATATCAAACGACACTACTCTGGTATTTTCTATGTCTAATTATGTGGATGTGACCGGGTAAATGGCACCTATTGGTTTTGTGACCAGTGTAGTTCCTGATCAAATAGCACACTCCTGTAGCCTGATAATAATCAATATCAATTGTTAGAAGGATAATGAGTGTTTCATTGATGGAATGGCGAACAGTGCAGATCCTGATCAGACTGCGGATGCCCAGGCTGATCTGGATCTACACTGGTCGCAAAACCTATAAGCCCCATCTCTCCTGTGGCTGTGTCTGGATAAATGGGGCTCATGGGTTTTGGGACCAGTGTAAATCCAGATCAGCCTGTTCGCCGTTCCATCAATGAAACACCCGTCATGCTTCTAACAAGCAATATATATCGTTGTCGGGTTACATGTGTGTGCTATCTGATCAGGAGCTACACTGGCAAGCAATTTTGATTATTATCAGGCTACAGGAGTGAGCTTAGTGGATTAACCCTTTGAAAACCATAGACACCTCTTTCCTAATACTGGCAAACAGCGTAGATCATGATGAACCGGCTTGTAACGAGCCATCTCACCAAGATCTGCACCATTTGTAGATATTTTGATTTTTTTTACAAAATAACCCCTTTTTCTGCATAATGGAACAGTCTTAAACTTAACATGAAATAGTCCATGTCAGTGACTTAGAGGTGAAAGGGTTACGATCTAGACTGTTCACAAAACCCATAAGCCTCATTTCACATATAATGACAGCCTAATGTATGTTCAATACCAGTATGTGCCAGACAGTGTAATCTCTGTCCACCCCCTCCAAATGTGATGTACAGTACAAGCCAGACATACAATGTAGAGATCAAAATCACGGAAAAATCTGCCGTGATGTAACTACCTTCCAGGTTGCATTAAACTTTGTACGACTAAAATGTGTGGGTGGCAGGTTGGAGCATGCTATGGGTAATTTAACCATCGTCATCCTTATCGGAATTCCGAATGGAGACCTGGTTTGGCCCTCACATATGTCTTTGGCATTTTGTATTTGATCGTTGAATCTGGTTATACCCCTTATGTGAGTATTACGATTATTCGTAATCCTATTTTAGGGGAAGGGGCCAAGTGACTTGGTGTGGTATGGACCTGGCACCAGGTCCAGTTATTCTAATTTCAGGGCTGAATATATTTTTTCTTGATGTAAATATTCCATTCTGATTTTGTGATTTTCCCCCCAATTCAGCAGGTTAAAACGGGATCGAACCCGTTTGCCCGGCCTTACATGACCATAGCTGTTGATAGGCCGTTAAACACCAATAAACAAACAAAAATAGGCTGCATATGCAGCATATGCTCAATAAATGTAAATTCAATAATTGTTTGCAACAAAACATTGTTAACCCAAATATCGCTACAACTATTGTCGTCTACAGTTGCTTTTATATCTTGCCATATTTCTCAATAAAAACATGGTTTGACAGCGCTTCAGAATGGAAATGATTCTAAAGTGCTATCAAATCATGTTGTAAATTATTCTAAAGTGCTGTCAAAGTATTTTTTTGATGAAAAGATTGAAAATAGAAAATAAACAGCAGGCGACAAAAAATTAAGATACATGTAGCGGTGTACAGGGGCGGATATAGAGGGGTGTTCCGGGGTTGCAACCCCCCCCCCCCCCCATTCAGCCACAGAGTTTACATAGATCACAGTTTACCACCGGTTGTAGTCTGAATTCAAATGCTGTAAAACACAGGAAAGTGCATTTCTGGACATCTAGATTTCAAAATTTTGCACTTACAGACATTTTCGTTGTCCGAAGTTTAGTGAAACGCGCCCCCTGTATTGTATTGATGTATTTTACTATGTGAAAATAACAGACTTTCCTTATTTTTACGAATTCTAATAATCAAGTTGGAATTAAATAATGAAATATAAAAATGTGTTAAAATGAGGGTTTATTCTGTATTTGAAGAAAAAAAAACGAAGTTTAGTTGTTTACAAAGTAATAATTGCAGTACAAAAATATTTACACAATTCCCTAACATTTGATTGGCCCGTAGCAAGTCTCTGTCCAAATTTATATCCCAGTAAACTCCCACGCTGAACTACTTTCCGCAACCGTCAGGCGCAGTTAAAATAATTCTTAAGAAAACGGAAAATAAACACACTGATTTTCTCGATGAATTTATTTCAAATGCTGGAATTATAAGGAATGAATGGCCTTTTTGTGGAATTTATCGGGGATATAAACTTGGCAAAGTCGCGGGAATACTGGACGAGGCCTTGCAAAAAAATTACAATTTTAGAAAAAAAAAACAAAAAAAAACAACCTTTTTTTTTCTTTTTTTTCGAAAATTGAATTTTTTTTTGCAAGGCCTCGTCCAGTATTCCCGTGACTTTTCCAAGTCTATACCCCGATAAATTCCACAAAAAGGCCATTCATTCCTATATTAAATATAATCCTAGTACAACTTTCACTTCCTAATAGGTACTATACTGGTTTTTGACACCTCATTTGAATGACAAAACAGATACACCCCCATTCTGTGAATAACCGCACACACGAACTTCATTACAACATTACTTCCCGGTTTCAATTGTTCATGACCATGTTATGCCGATCAGTTTTCTTTCAATTAAAGAGTACCGGTACTTTAATATAAGGAAGTAAAATATTTCATTGTTTGATTTTCAGGGAATTTATAATTCAAACGTAGTGTGTGGTCAGTTGGGCGAACACAACTGCATAAATTAACGGTAGGGGTTCCTCCTTATAGGAATCACAATTTGCCTGGTTTAGCCCTCAGGTACGTTTTTATCTTTGGCTCTTTCGTTACCTGGGAGTTATTGGGTTATAATTATTGCCCATTATAAAAGTACATGAAGTAAGATCATTACTGATCGTACTGCTTTTGGGAGGGTGCCAAGTGATTCTGGTGTGGCGAGGACCTGTCATCAGATCATGATTATTCTGATTTCAGGGCTGAATATTTAGTATTTTTATAAAATATTCAGCTCTGATTTTTGGATCCCCCCCCCCCCATTTGTACATGTACTTGAACATGATAATATATGGGATTTAGTACTAAACCCATTGACCCGGCCTTATATGACCGTAGCTGCTGATAGGCCGTTAAACCCCAACAAACAAACATTATTCAAACGTATTGGAAATGCACTCAGATTACAGTTTACAGTGTACATGTAGATCTATTATATTTGTATGCGAACGTCACCAAATGGTGCGGGGGTGGTGGACATATAATAACATGTCTGTGACTGGAGAAATAGGGCTTATGGGTTTTGCGACCAGTGTAGATCCAGATCAGCCTGTGCATCCGCAGTCTGATCAGGATCTGCACTGTTCGCCATTCCATCAATGAAACACCCGGCTTGCTTCTAACAAGCACTATATATCGTTGTCAGGTTACAGGAGTGTGCTATGTGATCAGAAGCTACACTGGTGAGAAATCCCATAAGCCCCATTTCTCCAGTCACGGTCATATATAGTGTTATCGTTTTCCGTCCATTCTTCACAAACGTCACATGTTGATTTCTTAACCATTACAATGCTGAATTTAATTTTGTCGGCTGCGAAATATATTTTATTTTCCATTGTTCTCATCAAAAACATGATTTGACAACACTTAAGAATCATTTCCATTGGAAATGGACGGGAAACAGTAACACTATATATGACCGTGACTGGAGAAATGGGGCTTATGGGACATGTTCAAGTACATGTACAAATGGGGGGGGGGAATCCAAAAATCAGAACTGAATATTTACAATAAAAATACTAAATATTAAAATGTGATGAATTGCGACCACAGTTAGTGTAGGTAATTTGATAAACTTTGTTGGGGATTTTGTTAATTCTTCATCAGAACTGGCAAGTTGGGAGTGCTTTAGAATCGTCTCATTGAGACGATTCTAAAGCACTTCCAACTTGCCAGTCTTGGCGAAGAAATGAAAAAATATGCACCTTAAATGTAGCTCTGATTTCTATATGATATACCTCTCTTCAACAGCCACCTCTCTTCAACAGCCAGTTTTCAGTCTCCTCATGGCTGGCCGTTGTAGAGAGGTTCGACTGTATTTGCATAAATATGTTCTAACTATGTTATTTTAGCAAGATAACAATACTTCTCAAATGAACATGTGCACTTTCCCCCCCAACATATTCACATTAGCATTAATAAAATCGCGGAATGTGTTATGATACGAGGTTGTGTCCGACCAAAGTAAGAAGCATTGTTCATATATATATATAGTTATACCGATGAAAACCGAAACACGCCGAACGCCTGTGCACAAATCCTCTTAGGAGATGTTTGCTGCCGACAAACTTTTGGCTATTAAACACATTAAATCTAAAAAATATTTAAAAGTACCTTATTACCGTAATAACAATCGTATCCCATTTAAAATATTAAGCATTGTAGTATGTATTTTTTTTTTTTTTATGTAGGTTAAAAAAGTTAAAGCAGTATAATTCCAGCACAAAAATATTTACACAATTCCCTAACATTTGATTGGTCCATAGCAAGTCTCTGTCCAAAATTTATATCCCAGTAAACTCCAATGCCGAACTACTTTCCATAACCGTCAGGCGCAGTTAAAATAATTCTTAAGAAAACGGAAAATAAACACATTTTCTTGATGAATTTATTTCAAATGCTGGAATTATAAGGAATGAATGGCCTTTTTGTTGAATTTATCGGGGATATAAACTTGGAAAAGTCACGGGAATACTGGACGAGGCCTTAAAAAATTACAATTTTGGAAAAAAAAAAGAAAAAAAAGAAAAAATTCTCCAAAATTGTAATTTGTTATCGCTTCGTCCAGTATTCCCGCGACTTTTCCAAGTTTATACCCCGATAAATTCCACAAAAAGGCCATTCATTCCTATAATACTATACATATATCTCTGCAACCGCTTCACCGATTAACTTTGCATGAGTAGTTTGTGTACAGGTTAAAGCTTTTTTGCATTCAAAGTTTTTTTAGTACTATCAAATGCATCGGCGGGTGCGACATGTGTGGCTTAGTTTAAAATATTCCCGTTTAAAATATTAAGCATTGTAGTATGTATTTGTTGGTTACAAAGATCAACTGGTAGGTTTTCACATTTTCGTACGTTTTCACATTTTCCTAAATGTAACGGTTCAATAAGAAACCTCTCTCGTTTGCTTCCGTTTCATTACCCGACGTCTAGGGATTGGTCGTTACAGCTTTACTAGACAGTTAATCTGGCTCATTTCTCCCCGACAGGCAGTTTATTTTTCACAGATCTTGTCATTTCTATTCAATGTCCTTATTTGTGGCTGTAACTGGAGAAATAGGGCTATTAAACACATTAAATCTAAAAAATATTTAAAAGTACATAAGTACTTTTTCATCAATAACGAAAAAAGTCACCCTCCCCAAAAATAATTGTTTGGTGAATTCCATCAAATATTGATTTTATTGCGAAAAAACAATTTCTCCTATTATATGGGAATTTAATATGGGGAGTCAATTTCCAAATTTGTTCGAAAAAATTTGGAAATTTACTCCGAAACCTGGCGAGATAGCTTGAAATGATGTAATTAAGAAAAACGAAAGTTAGATTTTGAAAATCGGTCCACAAATGAAAAAAATATTTGAAAAAAATCTATTTTTAGCTCCCATGTTAAATTCCTATAGGAAAATCGTTTTTTCTCAATAAAATCAATATTTGATGGAATTTCATCAAATAATTTTTTTTGGGGAGGGTGACTTTTTTGTTATTGATAAAAAAGTACTTACTTTTAAATATTTTTTAGATTTAATGCGTTTAATAGCCAAAAGTTTGTCGGCAGAAAAACGTGGAACAGACAGTAGGTCCATACACAACCACCTGTGTTAATCTTGCCCAGATGCCAACGTTTCTCAACGTCTATTAGCAATCTCAGCTTGCAATCAAGCAGCTTGATTGGATGAGATTTCAGGCATAATATTAACAATGACACCATTTTATTTGATAAAATGTTATCAAGTTGTGTTACATTCAAGTTTTTCGTATCACCAACTGTAATGTACAAGGGATATAATTTGTAACATACGTGTAAGGAAATATTGTAAAATATAATTACTCGTACAGGATCTGCACTGTTCGCCATTCCATCAATGAAACACGTACCCGTCATGTTCCTACCAAGTAATACAGAACGTTATCAGGTTATCTGGTCACATTATAAGCCCCATTTCTCCATATATGGTTATATGTGGATGTGACTAGAAAAATGGGGTTATTGGTTTTGCGACCAGTGTAGATCAAGACCAGCCTGTGCATCCGCACAGTCTGATCATGATCTGCACTGTTCGTCATCCTATCAATGAAACACCCGTCCTGCTTCTAAAACTAGATCAGGCTACAGGAGTGTGCTATTTGATCAGGCTGGTCAGTAATCCCATAAGCCTGATTTCTCCAGTCACGGTCATTTATGGAGATTGTTCCAGTAATGTAGTAAATTGTGCTTATCTCAGCACATTTAGGACATCGATGACAAAATATTAATTGCGATATTTGTGTCGTGCAAAGCCGCGGATCAGCCTAGAGTCTGTCGTATTAACCCTTTCAATCCTAAACAACTGGAATGGACTGTGATATGTTAATTTCAGGACCAATACAATCATAACAAAATGATTTTCAGACTAGTCCATTTATAAGAAATATTGTTTTATTTTCTAGAAAAAAAGAGAGAAAATTTCTCGCAAAAAGTGCAGCTCCTGAACATACCCAGGGAATTAGACACCGAATCTCCAGAGGCAGGATTTAGACATAAAATAATCTGAGCGTGGCAATATTAGACATTCAGAAGTCAGACTGACCTATTGGTTTAGTAGGAACATTCTGAGAATTTGTTTTTCCCACTGTTGGCACAAATCATGACTTTCCTATAATATAACTAGAAGGTAGTCATGTCTAAGTCTGTATTAGAAGTTTGTGAGTGTGTGGAAATTGAGGGGCATTACGCCATTAGGGTCAATTTCTGGGGAAGTCGCTGAGCAAGTAGATTTAGCCCGAATTCATCTATTTCGCTAGTCCTCCGCCGGCCAATTCGTTATAATGAACTAGCTTGCACGGATGAATCACATTATTGACTAGAAAATAGCACGAGGAATCCGGCTTGTGGTGGTAGGATAATGTGGCTTTGAATGGAGAAATGGGGCTTATAAATGTGATTTGTGAACATGGTAGCAGCTCATGAAATAGCACACTCCTGTAGCCTGATAGCGTTCTACATGTGTATATTGCTTGTTAAAAGCATGACGGGTGTTTCATTGTCGGAATGGCGAACAGTACAGATCCTGATCAGACTGCGGATGCAAATTCACTTGGGTGTTTATCATGATCCATATTTATACCCCCCCCCCCCCCACAACGAAGTTGTGGGGGGGTATACTGGAGTCAGCTTGTCCGTCCGGGCCAACATCGGGGGTTTAGGAGCTTAGGGTAAGGGTTAGTAACAAAGGATTCCTTTGTTATAGTCGGTAAGCTCCTAATTCCATTGATCTTTAGGAGCTAATCCTTTGATCTTTTAAAGAACAAAAAGCTCATACGTCCGTCCGTCCGAGTTTCCGTGTTTCTGTCCGTCACAAAACTTAACAATTGTAAATTTCCTTTTAACTTCTCTTTCCCTTTGCGGAAATCTTTCATATTTTACCCGCCCCTTCTCTGACACTCATACATCATTCTGCAACAAACCTACGACCCCCATTTATGCCAGGGGTCAAGGTCACGGACTTAGAAACTTAGAAAAAAACGAAAACTTAACAATTGTAAATTTCCATTTAACTTCTCTTTCCCTTTGCGGAAATCTTTCATATTTTACCCACCCCTTCTCTGACACTCATACATCATTCTGCAACAAACCTATGACCCCCATTTATGCCAGGGGTCAAGGTCACGGACTTAGAATGTCTAGTTTGCTTTTTTCAACTGGAACCACCATCGCACTCTCCATATGTGCTGACATAGTCTTTTATCTGAAAATGATAGTATGCGAGCTGGAATTAATTCTAGGTCAGGGCTGACGCGGGGGGGTATTCCGTAAGCCCCCGCTTACTGACAAATCTAGTTTCATTCTGCGCTCCACCTGTGCGGCCCATGTGGCCAATTTCAGGGTCAAATTTACCTTAAAGATTTTTTTGATTTAGATTGAAGTTTTTAACAATACTGTATCTCTGAAACCGCTTTGCCAATTCAATCAAAACTTCGCATGTCTCTTTTACCATCATCCATATTTTCATTCTATGCCCAATCCGTGTGGCCCCTGTGCCCAAGGTCAAATTAATTAATTATTTTTTTTGTGGCGCCCGCTTGTGGACAGATCGATATAGTCGGCACATTGGTATACTATCAAATGCCTCGGCGGGCGCAACATGCCATGTCTGAAAACCCAAGGCCAAGGGCACTGAGGACTTATTTTGATTTTGTTATCAAGGTTGCCAGTGAGGGGTTGGCTTAGTTATAACGAGACCTTGTTTACATTTTGCTACACCTGTACTGGTAGGCGACCCATATCAGGCCAAAAATCATGTTTTTTTCGCAATAATTTTAAAAGTTTACATCTGACCGTGATTGTTCTCACATTAACAAATACGTCGGCTCGCCTTACATAGAATAACATAAAATTAATTAGTATAGTGGGAGGTAACTGCTGACAATGGGGCCCGAAAAGGCCAATTAAAATACAGGAGACCCATTTTTCCGGACACTAGGATTTTCCGCGATATTTACTTTTTGTTAAGCTATATAACACTGCAAAATTACTGTGAAAGTAATTAATACTGTATGGTATTGATCAAATGATAGCAATTATTGCATGTATTACTTCGAAGAGACTGTCTCGCTTGGATTAGAAAAAAATTGTGATAGGGTCCCCGGGAAAATCGATTTTTTCCTACTTCGCGTTTTAAGCTATTTTCAGTGAACAACTCCTAGTTCATTTGATTGTTTTCTATTATTTGTAACGTTTATTAACATGTTGTACTTAAATGCTTATTCTATTTTGTTTGTCTGTGTATTCCATCAGACGATTTAACAAATTTCCCCCCGTAAGCGCCTCAGATATATGTCCCACGCGCATACGCACAGACATGGGGTTTTCCCCACATCATACAGGTGTCAACAGAAGTTGGCAGGTATGAAAACAGTTCAATTTAACAGTTTTACTCATTTTTCTTGGAAATCTTCGCACCTGACAACTGGAAATTACCACATTAATGACCAGGAACAAAAATCTTGTGTGAAAATGCAGAATTAAGCGTTTACGATGGTGTCCGGGAAAATGGGTACGGACGAAAAATGGGTAGCCTACTAGTACATCTATTTTACTGTTTTACTGATTTTAGTATAGAACATCTTGAACTTTTAACTGATGAGTTAAATTTTGTTGTCTGCTGATTATTAATAAATTTCCTTTTCTCACAACAAACACATGACATGGTCTGGCTGCCGTTTAGAATCATTTCCAATGGAAATGATTCTAAACTGCTGCCAAACCATGTTTTTGTTGAGAAAAGGATAAAATATCAAACAACAGCAGACGACAATTTTCATTTCCCACATGCTAAGGATTAACACAATGCATGTTTCGTTTGTGTCTAAAATACCAGTATATCGCATGATCGAACATTTAACTCAAACAGGATCTTGTCGTATTGAGGCAGTAAACAATTTTTATTTTTGTCATAATGGGCTTAACCCTTAGACTGCTACACACAGCAATTGTTGTCTGCTGTTGCTTTCTATCTAACTTATTACTCAATAAAAACATGGTTTAACAGCACTTTATAATCATTTCCAATGGAAATGATTCTAAAGTGCTGTCAAAGCATGTCGGAAATGATTCTAAAGTGCTGTCAAAGCATGTTTTTGGTGATAAAAATGGAAAATATAAAATAAACAGCAGACGACAACAAAATAATATAGCGGTGTAAGGGTTAACCCTTTGGACCCGAAAGCCTGCTATAGCGGTTTATTCAAACAGTGTAGATCCAGATGAGCCGGCTCGTTACGAGCCGGCTCATCTGGATCTGCACTTTTTGAAAGTAATTTTCATATTTTTGAGAACAAAAATACCACCTTTTCATAAATGGACTAGTCTGAACACCATTTTGTGACAGTTTGATTGGTTGCATAATTAACATATCAAAATCCATTCCAGTTACTTAGGGGTGAAAGGGTTAAGGCCGGCCGCCCATTTAACGTAATTAGATTTGTCAACTTCCTAGACAGGGGAAATTTGGGCAGTCATGCTGTTATATTACTTCTTGTTATATTCCCCCATTGATCGACTATTGACCAAGATCTGAACTAACCCAGAGCTCCAGATAAGTTTGGTTTTTGCAGCTCAACTAAGTAAATTTTCAACTTAATTACAATATTTCCACTACTCGATTTGAAAATCAATGCGTATTTTTACATTGCTGTGAGTATTTGTGAGTATATATGCCTATTCTGCTAAGATACATTAAGTGCGTAAAATATGTCGATACACACCTTATCTGGAGCTCTGTAACCCGGCTTATTGTTGTAGACTCCCTAAGGTACATTTTTAGCTTCCTGGTATGTGACAGTTGAATCTGGTTATACACATTATAAAAGTAGTAAGATTAGTACTAATCATATTACTTTTAGGGAGTGGGGCTAAGTGACTCTGTTGTGTTGAGGACCTGGCACCAGGTCAGGTTTTTCTAATTTCAGGGCGGAATATTTTGTGACTTTTTTCTCGTTTGTTTTGCAATCATGGACAGATACAATCATTAGAGATATATGAGACACGCCATGTGATTTTCGTACCTAAGAACATGTGCAATTTTTCATGAAATATATTTACAGAAAGTGTCGAAAGATGACTGAATTTCCATAGCAAATGCGGAATAGAATTCTATGAACATTTCGTCGACTTTCGACATCATTTACGAAAAATATCGTAAATTTTGTAAATATTTTTTCAAGAGATATCGCACATGTTCTTAGGTACAAAATCACATGGCGTGTCTCATTATAGGATTGAATGGCCTTTTTGTTGAATTTATCGGGAATATAAACTTGGAAAAGTCGCGGGAATACTGGACGAGGCATTCCGGCCTTCGTCCAGTATTCCCGCGACTTTTCCATGTTTCTACCCTGATAAATTCAACAAAAAGGCCATTCATTCCTTATAATTCCAGCATTTGAAATAAATTCATCAAGAAAATGTGTTCATTTTCCGTTTTCTTAAGAATTATTTTAACTGCGCCTCACGGTTATGGAAAGTAGTTCGGCGTGGGAGTTTACTGGGATATAAATTTTGGACAGAGACTTGCTACAGACCAATCAAATGTTAGGGAATTGTGTAAATATTTGTGTGCTGGAATTATATTACAGTGAACCCCACTAGCGCTGATTTGTCTATGTATCGTGTTCAGATAGGTTGGTCGTGTTCAGATAGGTTGGTGGTCGTGTTCAGATAGGTTGGTCGTGTTCAGATAGATTGGTCGAATGAAACACGCTTTTGTGACGTTACTGATGCCCAGGGCTCCAGATAAGGAATTAGTAATTGGGTATTGTCACTCCATCATTTCTGAAGCAATTGGGTATTTCAAAATTTTAATTGGGTAAAATAAAGTCACACTACTGTTTACACATCAACAGACAGCAATTGTTGAATAGTTTGCTTTGAAATCAAAACATGTCTTGGCATTGCATTAGAATTGTCTCCATGGAGACAATTCTAATGAAATACCAAGATGTGTTTTCTTAGAAAATAAGAGAAATATGCTATGTTTGTGGCCTGTTTATTATTTTCTGCAGCATGAAAAAGGTACCATAAAATTTGTATTGCTTTTTGATACTCGCTACTTCTGATTTCAATTGGGTTTTCGGCAATTTTAATTGCAGCTTATCTGGAGCTCTGGATGCTATTATCTCATATATGTGGGAAGAAGCAAGAGTGTGGTGTAAATTACTGCTGCCCTATAGAACCGAGTGGACTGTAATTCACGAGTGGACTGTAATTCACGTTATATTTACTGGTTGAAATGTACTGGGAGATTTTCACATTTTCAGGGATGGGTCATGGAGTAGGGGTTAGAGCACTTGACTTCGAATCCGGAGGTTGTGGGTTCAAACCTTACCTAGGGCATAAAAAATACATTCATAGTATTTCCATCCCACTGGTCTGTCGGATGAGACTTTAAACTAGTCCCATAACAATATGACCTTAGCTGTTAAACCCATTCACTTTCACTTTTTTTACATTTTCATAGCTTTTCACGTTTTCATAGGTACCAAATAACGGTCCACTAAGAATCCTATCCCATTTAAAATATTAAGCATTGTAGTACCTATGTATTTGTTGGTTTAATACAAAGATCAGCTGGTAGATTTTCACATTTTTGTACATTTTCACATTTTCCCAAATAACGGTTCAATAAAGAATCCTATCCCATTTAAAATATTAACCCTTAGGCCGCTATATTATTATACCCCCCGCAACGAGTTGTGGGGGGTATACTGGAGTCAGGTTGTCCGTCCGTGCGTCCGTAAACTTAACATCAGAGAAATATTGTTATAACTATTTCCTTCATCCAAAATGCTTAATATTTCACACATGCATTCCTGTAAGGCTCTACTGCTGTGCCAAATCCACGACCTTCCAACCCCCGCTGATCCCAAGGTCAAGGTCAAATACTTAGTCTCTTTACAAAACTTAACAGCAGAGAAATAAGTTCCATAACTTCCATTACCTTCATTGAAAATTCTTAATATTTCACTTGTGCATTCCTCTAGGGTTTATCATGCTGTGACAAATCTACGACCATCCAACCCCCGCTGATCTCATGGTCAAGGTCAAATACTGAGTCTTTACAAAACTTAACATTCCTGTAAGGCTCTACTACCATGCTGTGCCAAATCCACGACCGTCCAACCCCTGCTGATCCCAAGGTCAAGGTCAAATACTTAGTCTCTTTTACAAAACTTAACAGCAGAGAAATAAGTTCCATAACTTCCATTACCTTCATTGAAAATTCTTAATATTTCACTTGTGCATTCCTCTAAGGTTGTACTATCATGCTGTGACAAATCTACGGCCGTCAACCCCCGCTGATCTAGGTCAAGGTCACATACTTAAGTCTCTTTACAAAACTTAACATCACAGAAATATGTTATAACTTCTATTTCTTTCATCAAAAATTCTTAATATGTCATGCATGCATTCCTCTAAGGCTCTACTATCATGCTGTGACATATTCCCGCTGATCTCGAGGTGAAGGCCACATACTTAGTGTCTTTACAAAACTTAACATCAGAGCAATCGGTTATAACTTCTATTTCCTTGCTCGGATCTGCTTCACATTTCACACACACATTGCTCCAATGGACCGCTACCACCCTGTGACAAATTCACGTTCATGCCGCTCCCACTAAGCCCAGAGTCAAGGTCACAAGCCCACACACTTTGACATTTTTGCATATTTTAGGGGTACCTGGGCCCACGCGGGGGGGTATTCCGTAAGCCTCGCTTACTGACCAATCTAGTTTCCATTGTTATCATCAAAAACATGCTTTAACAGTACTTTAGAATAATTTACAACATGTTTTGACAGCACTTCAGAATCATTCCATTGGAAATGATTCTGGAGTGCTGTCAAACCATGTTTTTATTGAGAAATAAGGCAAGATATAAAAGCAACAGCAGACGACAATTGTTGTGAGTAGCGATCTAAGGGTTAAGCATTGTAGTATGTATTTGTTGGTTACAAAGATCAACGGGTAGGTTTTCACATTTTCGTACATTTTCACATTTTCCGAAATGTAATGGTTCAATAAGAAACCTCTCTCGTTTGCTTCCGTTTCATTACCCGACGTCTAGGGATTGGTCGTTACAGCTTTACTAGACAGTTAATCTGGCACATTTCTCCCCGACAGGCAGTTTATTTCTCACAGTTCTTGTCATTTCTATTCATTGTCCTTATTTGTGGCTGTGACTGGAGAAATGGGGCTTATGGCATTTATGACAAGTGTAGCTCCCGATCAAATAGCACACTCCCGCTGCCGGATAATGATCGTTATTGCTTGCTAGAAGCATGGCGGGTGTTTCATTCATGGAATCGCGAAGAGTGTAGATCCTGAGCAGACTGTGCGGATGCACAGGCTGATCTGGATCTACACTGGTCGCAAAACCCATTAGCCCCATTTCTCCAGTCACAGATATATTTGTGTTACTGGCTGAGACCAGAACATATATCTCTGAAACTGCTTCGCTAATTCACTCGAAACTTCACATGGGTGTTTATCATCATCCATATTTTCATTATATGCCCAACCAGTCCGGTCCCTGTGCCCAATGTCGAGGTCAAATTTACCTTAAAGTGTTTTTTATGCCACCGCCACCGAATGGTGAGGGGGGCATATAGTGTTACCGGCGTCCGTACATACGTACGTCCCGAAACCTTAACACTCGGGTAAATGGCTTATAATTTCCTTGCTTGCATCTGCTTCACATTTCACACACACATT
This sequence comes from Conchocele bisecta, assembly GCA_029237695.1. Lineage (NCBI taxonomy): Eukaryota > Metazoa > Mollusca > Bivalvia > Lucinida > Thyasiridae > Conchocele > Conchocele bisecta. The sequence goes on from CM055277.1 coordinate 15,480,349, forward strand.
GCTCCAATGGCCCTCTACCGCCCTGTGACAAATCCACATTCATCCCGCCCCCGCTAAGCCCAGGGTCAAGGTCACATACTTGGTGCATTCAAAACCTTAACGCTCGGGTTAAATGGCTTATAATTTCTGTTTCCTTGTTCGGATCCGCTTCACATTTGACACACGCATTGCTCCAACGGTCCTCTACCGCCCTGTGACAAATCCACATTCGTCCCGCCCCCGCCAAGCCCAGGGTCAAGGTCACAGACTTGGTGCGTTCGAAACCTTAGCGTTCGGGTAAATGGTTTTTAGCCAGGTGTTTTGAAAAAAAATCCAGGCTATTGGATTGGCGAAAGCCGGGCGGGTGGGCGGGCAGGCAGCGGGCGGGCGGGCGGCGTCCACAATCAATGTTAAGTTTTCGTGTTTGAGTCAATTTCTTTGTTACTGTACCACCTAGGACCACCAAACTTTCACAGCTTCATAATCAAAGGGTGCCCACCACATATCACTATCCAACATGTTACTTTTTAGCCAGGTTTTTTGAAAAAAAATCCAGGCTATTGGATTGGCGAAAGCCGGGCGGCGGGCGGCGGGCGGCGGGCGGGCGGCGTCCACAATGTTAAGTTTTCGTGTTTGAGTCCATTTCTTTGTTACTGTACCACCTAGGACCACCAAACTTTCACAGCTTCATAATCAAGGGGTGCCCACCACATATCACTATCCAACATGTTACTTTTTTTTTAATTTCACCCATTTTTTCCGCGTAGTCGACTTAGCCATTTTCAATGTTAAGTTTTCGCGTTTACAATGTTAAGTTTTCGTGTTTAAGTCCATTTCTTTGGTACTGTACCACCTAGGACCACCAAACTTTCACAGCTTCATAACCAAGGGGTGCCTACCACATACAACTATCCAACATGTGACCATATTTTTTTACCTTCACCTATTATTTCTACGTAATTGACTTAGCCATTTTCAACGTTAACTTTTTAACGTACGTCTGGTTAAAGTTTTTTGGTTAAAACTTTTTTGTTATACTATATCTCTGCAACTGCTTCGCCTATTACCTTGAAACTTCACATGGGTGTTTATCATCATCCATATTTTCATTCTAACCCCCAACCGTGCGGCCCCTGTGCCCAATGTCAAGGTCAAATTATTTTTTAACTTTGAATTTTTTTTGTTAAAGTTTTTTCGTGTACTATATCTGCAACTGCTTCACCCAACCAATACCTTGATACTTCACATGGGTGTTTATCATCATTGTCACACCTGCTTGCGGAAAGCGCGATCCTGTGCCCAATGTCAAGGTCAAATTACTTTGAATTTTTTTGTTAAAGTTTTTTCGTGTACTATATCTCTGCAACTGCTTCACCCAATACCTTGATACTTCACATGGGTGTTTATCATCATTGTCGCACCTGCTTGTGGAAAGCGCGATCCTGTGCCCAATGTCAAGGTCAAATTATTTTTGAATTTTTTTGTTAAAGTTTTTTCGTGTACTATATCTCTGCAACTGCTTCACCCAATACCTTGATACTTCACATGGGTGTTTATCATCATTGTCGCACCTGCTTGCGGAAAGCGCGATTCTGTGCCCAATGTCAAGGTCAAATTACTTTGAATTTTTTTGTTAAAGTATTTTCGTGTACTATATCTCTGCAACTGCTTCACCCAATACCTTGATACTTCACATGGGTGTTTATCATCATTGTCGCACCTGCTTGCGGAAAGCGCGATCCTGTGCCCTATGTCAAGGTCAAATTACTTTTATTTTAATTTTTTTGTTAAAGTTTGTTCGTGTACTATATCTCTGCAACTGCTTCACCCAATACCTTGATACTTCACATGGGTGTTTATCATCATTGTTGCACCTGCTTGCGGAAAGCGCGATCCTGTGCCCAATGTCAAGGTCAAATTACTTTGAATTTTTTTGTTAAAGTTTTTTCGTGTACTATATCTCTGCAACTGCTTCACCCAATACCTGATACTTCACATGGGTGTTTATCATCATTGTCGCACCTGCTTGCGGAAAGCGCGATCCTGTGCCCTATGTCAAGTTCAAATTACTTTGAATTTTTTTTGTTAAAGTTTTTTCGTGTACTATATCTCTGCAACTGCTTCACCCAGTACCTTGATACTTCACATGGGTGTTTATCATCATTGTCACACCTGCTTGCGGAAAGCGCGATATCGTCGGCATTTTGGCATACGTCCGTCCGTTCGTCCGTGTGTCCGGTTAAAGTTTTTTGGTTAAAGTTTTTTCCATCTACTATATCTATTTTTTTAGTGTCAATGCCTCGCCCCAAGGCGCGACATGCAGGCCACGGCCATCTAGTCTACAAAAAGTGGGTATAATTATGTTATCCAAGTGTCTATGCTTGGAAAAAACCTGGCCTTCGTGGCTTTGCCTCGTTTCTTGTTTTTAACTTGACCCATTTTTTCCGCGCAGTCGACTTAGCCATTTTCAATGTTAAGTTTTCGCGTTTACAATGTTAAGTTTTCGTGTTTAAGTCCATTTCTTTGGTACTGTACCACCTAGGACCACCAAACTTTCACAGCTTCATAATCAAGGGGTGCCCATCACATATCACTATCCAACATTTTACTTTTTTTTAACTTGACCCATTTTTTCCGCGCAGTCGACTTAGCCATTTTCAATGTTTAGTTTTCGCGTTTACAATGTTAAGTTTTTGTGTTTTAAGTCCATTTCTTTGGTACTGTACCACCTAGGACCACCAAACTTTCACAGCTTCATAACCAAGGGGTGCCTACCACATACAACTATCCAACATGTGACCATTTTTTTACCTTCACCTATTATTTCTACGTAATTGACTTAGCAATTTTCAACGTTAACTTTTTAACGTACGTCTGGTTAAAGTTTTTTGCTTAAAACTTTTTTGTTATACTATATCTCTGCAACTGCTTCGCCCATTACCTTGAAACTTCACATGGGTGTTTATCATCATCCATATTTTAATTCTACCCCCCCCCAACCGTGCTGCCCCTGTGCCCAATGTCAAGGTCAAATTACTTTATCTATTATATCTCTGCAACTGCTTCACCCAATACCTTGATACTTCACATGGGTGTTTATCATCATTGTCGCACCCGCTTGCGGAAAGCGCGATATCGTCGGCATTTTGGCATTCGTCCGTCCGTACGTCCGTTTAAAGTTTTTTCGTTAATGTTTTTCCATCTACTATATCTATTTTTTTAGTGTCCATGCCTCGCCCCAAGGTGCGACATGCAGGCCACGGCCATCTAGTCTACAAAAAGTGGGTATAATTATGTTATCCAAGTGTCTATGCTTGGAAAAAACCTGGCCTTCGTGGCTTTGCCTCGTTTCTTGTTAATTTCTGTTTCCTTGTTCGGATCTGCTTCACATTTCACACACGCATTGCTCCAATGGTCCTCTACCGCCCTGTGACAAATCCACATTCGTTACGCTCCCGCTAAGCCCAGGGTCAAGGTCACAGACTTGGTGCGTTCAAAACCTTAACTCTCGGGTAAATGGCTTATAATCAAATATGCCTCGTTTTCTTTGGCTGCCAGCGGGAGCATTCGTGTGCCGACAGGCCACATTTCTAGTTGTTATGCCCCCGCCACCGAATGGTGAGGGGGCATATAGTGTTACCGGCGTCCGTACATACGTCCGGAAACCTTAACGCTGGGTAAATGGCTTATAATTTCTGTTTCCTTGCTCGCATCTGCTTCACATTTCACACACACATTGCTCCATTGGTCCTCTACCACCCTGTGACAAATCCTCCGTTAAGCCCAGGGTCAAGGTCACAGACTTGGTGCGTTCGAAACCTTAACGCTGGGTAAATGGCTTATAATTTCTGTTTCCTTGCTCGGATCTGCTTCACATTTCACACACGCATTGCTCCAATGGTCCTCTACCGCCCTGTGACAAATCCACATTCGTCCCGCCCTCCCCCGCCCCCGCTAAGCCCAGGGTCAAAGTCACAGACTTGGTTGCGTTCGAAACCTTAACACTCGGGTAAAACTTGGCTTATAAATTTCTCGTTTCCTTGCTCGGATCTGCTTCACATTTCAGACACGCCATTGCTCCAATGGTCCTCTACCGCCCTGTGACAAATCCACATTCGTCCCGCCCCCGCTAAGCCCAGGGTCAAGGTTACAGACTTGTGCGTTTGAAACCTTAACGCTGGGTAAATGGCTTATAATTTTTCTGTTTCCTTGCTCGGATCTGCTTACACATTTCACACACACCGCATTGCTCTGATGGTCCTCTAACTACCGCCCTGTGACAAATCCACATTCGTCCCCACCCCCGTTAAGCCCAGGGTCAAGGTCACAGACTTGGTGCGTTCGAAACCTTAACGCTGGGTAAATGGCTTATAATTTCTGTTTCCTTGCTCGGATCTGCTTCACATTTCAACTCACGCATTGCAATCCAATAGGTCATCTAACCGCCCTGTGACAAATCCACATTCGTCCCGCCCCCGCTAAGCCCAGGGTCAAGGTTACAGTCTTGGTGCGTTTGAAACCTTAACGCTCGGGTAAATGGCTTATAATTTCTGTTTCCTTGCTCGGATCTGCTTCACATTTCACACACGCATTGCTCTGATGGTCCTCTACCGCCCTGTGACAAATCCACATTCGTCCCACCCCCGTTAAGCCCAGGGTCAAGGTCACAGACTTGGTGCGTTCGAAACCTTAACGCTGGGTAAATGGCTTATAATTTCTGTTTCCTTGCTCGGATCTGCTTCACATTTCACACACGCATTGCTCCAATGGTCCTCTACCGCCCTGTGACAAATCCACATTCGTCCCGCCCCCACTAAGTCCAGGGTCAAGGTCACAGACTTGGTGCGTTCAAAACCTTAACGCTCGGGTAAATGGCTTATAATCAAATATGCCTCGTTTTCTTTGGCTGCCAGCGGGGGCATTCGTGTGCCGACAGGCCACATTTCTAGTTTTCAAATGTGTCTCGTTTTCTTTGGCTGCCAGCGGGGGCATTCGTGTGCCGACAGGCCACTTTTCTAGTTTTTATGTAGGTTAAAGTCTAGTTTTTATGTAGGCTAAAGTTTTTACGTACATGTATACTATATCTCTGGAACCGCTTCACCGATTAACTTCAAACTTCACATGAGTAGTATGTGTACAGGTTAAAAGCTTTTTTGCATTAAAAGTTTTTTTAGTACTATCAAATGCATCGGCGGGTGTGACATGCGTGGCTGAGTTTAAAATATTCCCGTTTAAAATATTAAGCATTGTAGTATGTATTTGTTGGTTACAAAGATCAACTGGTAGGTTTTTTCACATTTTCGTACGTTTTCACGTTTTCCGAAAACGTTTTCAATAAGAAACCTCTCGTTTGGTTCCGTTTCATTACCCGACGTCTAGGGATTGGTCGTTACAGCTTTACTAGACAGTTAATCTCGCACATTTCTCCCTGACGGGCAGTTTATTTCTCACAGATCTTGTCATTTTTATTCATTGTCCTTATTTGTGGCTGTGACTGGAGAAATGGGGCTTATGGGATTTATGACCAGTGTAGCTCCCGATCAAATAGCACACTCCCGTTGCCGGATAATGATCATTATTGCTTGCTAGAAGCATGGCGGGTGTTTCAATGATGGAATCGCGAACAGTGTAAATCCTGATCAGACTGTGCGGATGCAAAACCCGTTAGCCCCATTTCTCCAATCACAGATACATTTGTGTTACTGGCTGAGACCAGAATATTATACATGTATCTCTGAAACTGCTTCGCCAATTCACTCGAACTTCACATGGGTGTTTACATGTATCATCATCCATATTTTCATGCTATGCCCAACCAGTGCGGCCCTGTGCCCAATGTTTAGGTCAAATTTACCTTAAAAGTTTTTCTTGATGTAGCTTAAGGTTTTTACGTATACTATATCTCTGCAACCGCTTCACCGATTAACTTCAAACTTCACATGGGTAGTATGTGTACAGGTTAAAGCTTTTGTTGCATTAAAAGTCTTTTAGTACTATCAAATGCATCGTCGGGCACGACATGTGGGTCGCGCCCATCTGGATCTCTTACGTGGCTACTTTAAACAAAATAATGGCCACATATTAAGTATCCATTCATGGGGTCGGTCCATCCATCTTAACATAACATTTTGTTTTAATTCAATCAATCGATCTGCCTTCAGGCGGTATTATGGGTGGTATGGAGATCAGGGAGCCGTTTCACTAAACTTTGTACGACTAAAATGTTCGTAAGTGCAAAATTATGACAGTCTGTAAATTTCACATTAACAATGTTTTCTTGTAAACAATTATTGGATTTACATTTATTGAGCATAGGCTGCAGCCTATGCTCAATAAATGTAAATCCATTAATTGAAATTTACAGACGATCCTAAATTTTCACTTACGAACATTTTAGTCGTACAAAGTTTAGTGAAACGGGACCCTACATCGCATATAGACATACATGTATTTAATTATTTAATTTCAGTACTCCCGCACACAGGTGCATTCCCATATGTACATGACCTTGCCGTTAAGTGGACGTAAAACCACATTCAATCAATTGATCTACTATACGGCTGTATTATGCAGTATAGAGATCTGCATCACTTATAGACATATTAAATTATTTAATTTCACTGCACCTCATACAGGTGCATTCCCATCTGTATATGACCTTGCCGGACGTAAAACCACATTCAGTCAATTGATCGATCTACTTTCAGGCGGTATCACGGGTGGTATAGAGATCTGCATCACGTTTCCCACCGAGTATGTGAAGACTCAGCTCCAGTTGGACGAACATTCAGGCCGGGCGCGGCGATATGCGGGCCCCATTAACTGTGTGTCAGTGACTGTTAAAGAATACGGAGTACGCGGCTTATATAGGGGTCTTCCCGTCTTACTATACGGATCTATACCGAAGTCCGCCGTTAGGTAAGTGTTGGTGGACAATTGGCGATAAAAATAAACAATTGGGATAAAGAAATACAATTTTCGAGAAAACAAAAAAAATGTTTTGTTTTTTTTTAGTTTTTTTTTCGAAAATTGTATTTTTTTATCGCCAATTGTTTTATTCCCGTCTTACTATACGGATCTATACCGAAGTCCACCGTTAGGTAAGTGTTGGTGGACGTTGGGTTGGAGGCATGCAAGAGCGAGTTATGGGATTTTTCATTTCCGGTATCCTATATCCATGGTTTAGCCTTCAGGTACGTTTTTGGATTTTTTGTTACTTGAGAGTTGAATACAGTTACCGTAATTACTCTGAATATTTGGTCAGAAGTGCCTGAGCAAACAGTGTAGACCCAGATCAGACTGCTCCTGAAGGAGCAGTCCGATCAGGGTCTACACTGTTTGCCATTTTGTCAGCAAGTATTCGACGCCTTACTTGACAACAGAATCAACATGTTCAATGTTTAGGACACTTACACCTACATTGGTTATGTTGTCTGGATATTTAGGGTAATTACGGTATGACAATTATATAAGTACTCAACTTAGTGCTAATCCTAATCCCCCGCCACCCCGACAAAATACAGTTAATAAGTTATTCGACTCTATTAAAGGTACATTTTGTGACGATTGGATTAGTTGCAAAATTAACATATCAAAATCCATTCCAGTTACGTTAGGGTGAATGGGTCAACCAGTGTTTTGCCTACAGCAAGCCCGGTGAACATATTCCCACCCTAAACTGCCGATGTCCCTTAAATTTTGAGAATCTCCTTGTCCCTTACCTTATAATGATGAGCCCTTAGAATGGATTTACATTTGCTCAAGAAATGTAAATCCAATAAATGCGGGAAGCAAAAATTTGTCGTCTGCTATTTTTGTATATTTTGTCTTATTAGGGCCCTGCCGAGAATCGGCGATGCCCTTTAGGTTTCACCCTGTCTGTCCATTCGGGCCAACGTCCCGGGGGGGGGGAGGGGTTTAAGAGGTTAGTGGCGTGGCCTAACAGAAAAGATTCCTTTGATTTATTCCTTAAGTTCATAAATTCTATTTCTATGTTTAGGGGCTTTTTCTTTGATCTTCAAACAATTGAAATACCCCATAAACCCAAAATGTTGGAATGTCTGTCCGTCCGTCCGTCCGTCCGTCCGTCCGTCCGTCCGTCCGTCCGTCCGTCCGTGCGTTTATTTTTTGTAACTTTTTGTAAGTTTCTCAAATCACCTATTATTTCTGTTTGCCTTCCGCTACTGTCTTCATATTGTGCACATGCATTACTTAGTAACGATACATCCTTCCACATTAATACAATTACCCTCGCTATTGATCGTCCGTCCGTCTGTCTGTCTGTTTATTTTCAAATCACCTATAGGGGCCCTCAGAGTGTCGACAGACTACAATTTCTAATTTACTTTGAAAAGTTTGTAAGCGTTTCTCCATCATGCCATCCCTGACTGGATTACTTTCATATTCAGACACTAATCCATTTCTCCCGATAAGCTGCGTATTTGCTTAAATATCCAATTAATATTACCAAAAACCCAATTGAAATCAGCAGTAGCGAGTATCAAAAAGCAATTAAAATTTTGTGGTACCTTTATCATGATGCGGAAAACAATAAACAGACCACAAATATAGCATATTTTTCATATTTTCCATTTAAACACATCTTGGTATTTCATTAGAATTGTCTCCAAGGAGACAATTCTAATGAAATGCCAAGACATGTTTTCATTTCGAAGCAAACTATTCAATACATTCTGTCTGTTGATGTGTAAACAGTAGTGTGATTTTATTTTACCGAAATAAAACTTTGAAATCCCAATTGCTTCAGAAATGATGGAGTGACAATACTGAATTACTAAATCCTTATCTGGAGCGCTGCTAATCTGGTTGCAAATGTCGCAAGATCCTTTTTATCCGGAGACAGCCCACATTTAACTTTCAATTTCTTTGCGATGTCAGTTCTTGGTGCCAATTTATAATTGTAATGCTCAGGGCTATGTATACTAATGAATGTTTTAACGTATGTTCTCGTTTTCCAATAAAACGTCATTTGTAAATGCATTAAAATTGTCTCCAGTATTTTTAATAGGAATTTTAAAAATAAATACATTTTCTCAGACCATGTTTGCTGAAAGTATGGATTTTGTCTGTGAGACCTAATTGCAGTACAGGCCATATATAGAACGATGGACAATTTAGATCACCCACATCTGCTTTCAGGTCCGAATTAACAATTTGCTTCCTTGAATTAACAATTTGTTCCCACGAAATGACAATTTGTTCCCTCAATTTAACAATTTGTTGCCTTGAATTAACAATTCGTTCCCATGATATAACAATTCGTTCCCACGATATAACAATTCGTTCCTATGGAAATTAATTGTTAATTCATGGGAACGAATTGTTAAATTGAGGGAACAAATTGTTATTTCGTAGGAACGAATTAATAAAAAAAATATTATACGTCCCCCGAGGGGCATTCAGGCCTCATCTACGAATATTTTCCCGTAGATCTACATCAACATCTGCCTTGGCAATTGTAATGTGATAAAGCGCACATAACCACAGACATGTCTAATATCTCCTCCCTCACGTACCTCATAGCTGTGACCCATTTTGGAGTTATCTCAAGAAAACTTACAGAATAACTCCGAGATAACTCCGAAATGGCTGCAGCTAACGGGACACCGTCATCACTGGGTTATACCTTGTAATCTTCTGAGGTATACAAGGATTTCACTGGCGATCGCCACTTTCGCAATTGGCGATAAAAATAAACAGTTGGCGGTAAAAAATTACAATTTTTGATTTTTTGATTTTTTTTTGAAGTGACGATATTTTGATTTTCCCTGGGTATATGCGATTTATTTTATCAATTTCGCCAGTGGTTGCTGAGATATTTAAAACCCTTGCAATGCATTACACAGGGTGGGAATTGTCAGGATATATCACGAAATCAGGATTTGAGGTTCCTGGTAATTGCAGAAATATACTACTAATGTTTTGACATGGGAAGCACACTTTTACACATTTCTGGGTACAAACAAATGTTTGTTTAGCCGTTTTCAGGATTTTGCACTTGGAACTGTTCCCGCCCCTGTAGCCTATTTCACCAACATTGCAAAGTATACTTATCTAGCAAATCTAGCAAATTTTCAATTTTAGGATAAATTTATTAATTTTTATTATACTGAATTTATTACATTATCACAGCCATTTTGGCTGTGATAATGTAATAAATTCAGTATAATAAAAATCTAGCAAATCTAGTAAATTTTCAATTTTAGGATAAATTTTTTTTATTAATTTTTATTATACTGAATTTATTACATTATCACAGCCATTTTGGCTGTGATAATGTAATAAATTCAGTATAATAATTCTGCATACTTTTAATCATCAAATATATGCAGTAGTTAGTTCTGTATGAAATAATGCATTTCAGGAAAAATAAATGATTACTCCCTCAAAGTATACTTTGCTAGAAAAATATACTTTGCAATGTTGGTGAAATAGGCTACAGATCATACATTGAAGCTGTACTGAAGGTCAAGGTCAGATGAAATTGGTTTTAAAGTTTTTGAAGGGTACATCCAGTGCTCCACATAATCTGCGTATTTGCTTAAATACCCAATTAAAATTGCCAAAAACCCAATTGAAATCAGAGGTAGCGAGTATCAAAAAGCAATTACAATTTTGTGGTACATTTATCATGCTGCAGAAAACAATAAACAGACCACAAATATAGCATATTTTTCTTATTTTCCATGGAAACACATCTTGGTATTTCATTAGAATTGTCTCCAGGGAGACAATTCTAATGAAATACCAAGGAGTGTTTTCATTTAGAAGCAAACGATTGAATAAGTGCGGTCTGCTGATGTGTAAACAGTAGTGTGATTCTATTTTACACAATAAAATTTTTGAAATACCCAATTGCTTCAGAAATGATGGAGTGACAATACTCAATTACTAATTCCTTATCTGGAGCCCTGATTGAAGCTGTACTGAAGGTCAAGGTCAGATGAAATTGGTTTTAAAGTTTTTGAAGGGTAAATCTCATATCAGTGTTGCTGATTTCTTTTTTCAAATTGGTGTATAAAAAGATATCAGAATCGGTCCTTTTATCAGCCGTCGGCGCGAATGTTATTCTCCCGCGTGCCGAACTGCACGTACGTTGTAATGATTCTCAAACAATTGAGTCATTTGGACGATTGATCCACCGGCCGAGAAAGGGGACCTTATACCATACGAGATACGCCATGTGATTTTGTACCTTCGGACATCTGCATAATTTCATTAAATACGTTTACAAAATATACAATATTTTTCATAAATAAAGTCAAAAGTTGACAAATTATACAAATTATATTCCGCATCTATGCTGTCAATTTTGACGCCATTTACGGAAAATATTGTAATTTTTGAAAATGGATTTCATGAAATTACACAAATGTCCGAAGGTACAAAATCACATGGCGTGTCTCATATGAGACCAGTGTGGATCGTGAAATCTTAAGTCTGTCACCCCGGAATATATAACGTAGTGTGGCTGTGACTGGAGAAATGGGGCTTATGTGATTTGTTAACAGTGTAGCTTCTGATCAAATAGCAAACTCATGTAGCCCGATAACAAGCTATATTGCCTGTTAGAAGCATGATGGGTGTTTCATTGATGAAATGGCGAACAGTGCAGATCCTGATCAGACTGTGCAGATGCTGGATCTACACTGGTCGTAAAACACATAAGCCCCTTTTTTCTCCAGTCACTGCCACAGTATGTTCCATGTTAACTTTGGACTGTTATATTAATCAAAATGGGTACTGTTTAAAAATATCACAAACTATTTGAATAATTACAAGCAATCCTGATGAGATGGCTCGTTAAGTTACATGTTCACATTGGACTGTTCCATTAATCAAAAAAGGGGTATTGTTTAAACTATTGAAAACAATGACAAACACTGCAAATCCCGATGAGATCGCGAATTATGATCCATGATCACATTAGACTGTTCCATTAATCAGAAAATGGGTGTTATTTAGAATGTTGAAAATTATGACAAACACTGCAGATCCTGATGAGATGGCTCGTCACGAGCCAGCTCATCTGGATCTACAGTGTTTGCAAATGTTGGTTTTATGGCTTATGCGTTTAAAATTGCTCAACAAATGTTAATCATGCACATACTCAACGACAAATAGACCAAATGATGACCACTATGTGCCCTCAGCACAGACCTTATAAGGTATCTTTTCTGAGCAGCGCGACCCAGTCGTCAGTCGTCGACTTAGATCTTCACTCACACTTGTCTACCTTGATAACAGTAGTCGTGACCTTCACATAACTAGACATGTTCGCCGGTTAACCCCGCTCATTCTGCAAGAGTGACTTTTATTGTGCAGATTTAACATATGTATCTGTGACTGGAGAATTGGGCTTATGGGATTTGTGAACAGTGCAGCTCCCGATCATGTAGCACACTCCTGTCACCTGTAGCCTATTTCATCAACATTGCAAAGTATACTTATCTAGCAAAGTATACTTTGAGGGAGAAATTTTAAATTTTATGATAAATTTATTAATTTTTATTATACTGAATTTATTACATTATCACAGCCATTATGGCTGTGATAATGTAATAAATTCAGTATAATAATTCTGCATACTTTTAATCATGAAATATATGCATTTGTTAGTTCTATATGAAATAATGCATTTCAGGAAAAATAAATGATTACTCCCTCAAAGTATACTTTGCTAGTAAAGTATACTTTGCAATGTTGATGAAATCGGCTACAGGTATTGATCTATATTGCTTGTTGGAAGCCCTCGGATGTTTCATTGATGGAACAATGAACAGTTCAGATCCTGATCAGACTGTGCAGATGCATATTTAGCATACATGTCTGTGGCTGGAGAAATGGGGCTTACGTGATTTATCAGCAGTGCAACTCCTGATCAAATAGCACACTCATATCGCCTGATATCGATCAATATTGCTTTTTAGAAGCCCTCGGATGTTCCATTGAAGGAATAATGAACAGTGCAGATCCTGATCAGACTGTGCGGATGCATATTTAACATTTGTGTCTGTGGCTGGAGAAATGGGGCTTACGTCATTTATCATTAATGCAAATCCTGATCAAATGCCACACTCTGTCACCTGATATCGAGATGACGGATGGTTCATTGATTGAATAGTGAACAGTACAAATCCTGATCGAATAGCACACTCCTGTCGCCTGATATCGAGATGACGGTCATTGATGGAATAGTGAACAGTGCAGATCCTGATCAGACTGTGCGGATGCACAGGCTGATATGGATCTACACTGGTCGTAAAACCCGAAGCCCCATTTCTCCAGTCATAGCCACCTAATATGCTTTACTATAGCATATGTGAGCCACCACACGAAAAATAGGCTTATTCAGGGTTTGACCAGTGTATCTCCTGATCATCTAGTTTGATCATCTAGTTCACTCAAGCAGTCCGATGCAAATTTAATTATTGTGTTGAAAGGCACTGTGTCTCAGATATTCAATAAATGGATTTTCTCTTCATACACTGCATGTAACCTATATCAACCAGTTGCACCATTTTATTTGATCAAATTCCAAAATCGTTGTGTTCTATCAAAATATATACTGTCAGAAACTGTATTAAGCAGGGGAGATAATTAGGTTGTGCAGATGTTGCAATACACCTACAAGTACCAGTAACGAAAATTTATGAAATTTTATTCAATTGGTGCAGGGGTTAAACAGTTATTGTGAAAAAACTTTATGTCTAGGGAGGGTGTTTTGTATCAAGGCTGCCATGCCAGCGAAGGGATTAGCTTAGTGATACTGATGCCCTTGTTGTAAACTGTTGTTTCAGGATAAAAAAACTAAAAGTTTTGGAAATTGACTCCCCATATTAAATTCCCATAGGAAAATCGTTTTGTTTTTTTCGCAATAAAATCAATATTTCATGGAATTTCATCAAATAACATGTTTTTGGGGAGGGTGACTTTTTTGTTATTGGTGAAAAAGTACTTACTTTTAAATATTTTTTTAGATTTAATGTGTTTAATAGCCAAATGTTCGTCGGCAGCAAAACATAGAACAGACAGTAGGCCTTCACCATACTTGCACACTATCAAGAGCCAGTGATGTGCACCGCAATCCAATGTGAATCAAATGACCTTGGTGTGACCTTGACCTATAATTGCAATTTTCACATGGTTAAACCTTGGTTAAAGTTGTTGTTTGAATTTGTGTACTATCAAAGCATTAGATGGGGGGCATCCATGTTCTATGAACACATTTTGTACTGTCTGTTTCACGAAAGCTGCCAAAATTTTGCAGCCATATAAACAATTCAAAAACAATTTTCTTTTTCGATAATATTAAATTAAAGGAAAAATTAAGAATGAGCCTTCTTTTTATTTCGTGAAATTTTGTCAAATATTGATTTTAGTGCGAAAAAAAAAATTCCCCATGTTAAATCCCCATAGACATCTTCACATCTTCACACAGAGTGAAGATGTCTATGGGGATTTAACATGGGAAAATTTTCAGAATTTCAGTAATCCTGGACCGATTTTCAAAATTTAACTTGTTTTCTTAGTTAGATCATTTCCAAGCTATCTTAGCTAGGTTTCGGAGTCAATTTCCAAAATGTTTCGTTTGTTGACTCCTCCCACACTCCTCCACCTCTTTCACCCATGTTAAATTCCCATAGAGAAATCAATTTTTCGTAATAAAACCAATATTTGACCAAATTTCACAAAATAAAAAGAAGGCTCATTCTTAAATTTTCCTTTAATATAATATTATTGAAAAAAATATTGTTTTCAAATTGTTTATATGGACGTAAAATTTGGGCAACTTTCGTGAAACAGACTATAGTTGGCTTTTGTTTCTGTACGTGGAAAATTGATTTATAATGTTGTGTTGAACCAGGGCTCCAGATAAGGAATTAGCAATTGAGTATTGTCACTCCATCATTTCGGAAACAATTGGGTATTTCAAAATTTTAATTGGGTAACATAAAATCTCGCTGCTGTTTACACAGCAGCATACAGCAATTATTGAATAGTTTGCTTCTAAATGAAAACATTTCTTGGTTTTACATTAGAATTGTCTCCTTGGAGACAATTCTAATGAAATACCAAGATGTGTTTTCATGGAAAAACATGCTATATTTGTGGTCGGTTTATTGTTTTCTGCAGCATGATAAAGGTACCACAATTTTTGTATTGCTTTTTGATACTCACTACTTCTGATTTCAATTGGGTTTTTGACGATTTTAATTGGGTATTTAAGCAAATACACAGCTTATCTGGAGCTCTGTTGAACAGAGTAAACCGCTTGTACGTGCGACAGCTGTTGGATATCAGAATTGACTTTGTGACGTTGGCTATTGTGCCATGATTGGTAAATATTATATTTGTGGTCGTGACGGGAGAAATGGGGCTTATGGGATTTGTGACCAGTGTAGCTCCTGATCAAATACCACACTCCTGTAACCTGATAATGATCTATATTGCTAGTTCGAAGCATGACAGGTGTTTCATTGAAGGAATGGCGAACAGGGCAGATTGTGATCAGGCACAGGCTGATCTGGATTCACACTGGTCGCAAAACACTTAAGCCCCATTTTTCCTGTCACAGCCACAAATAAGCTCGTCCATACAAAAAACATACAACAGCCACCCATGGGAAGACACAAAACTGGCTGTTATAGAGGGGTGGCTGTTTTAGGGAGGTTAAATATAGATGCAATTGTCAATTTGGGGCATAAAATAGTGTCTGTTACAGACCGGTGTTGTTGTAGAGAGGTGGCCGTTCCTTGAAGTTTGACTGTATGATATTTGTTGACAACAATTTTCTTAACCCTTTCAACACCAAGTAACTTAATAGGATGTTCCATGCCAATGTTTCACGCTATTTCATTAATTTTGTTCATTCAAATTATCCCATTCTTCTAAAAGGGTAATCTGTACGACGTTTAAAATTATTAACAAACAGTGGAGATCCTGATGAGACGGCTCGTTACGAGCCGGCTCATCTGGATCTGCACTGGTTTGCAAACATTGTCTCTATAGAGGTCTGTGGTGTTGAAAGGGTTAAAGGTACATGCCCACTCAGTAAGCACAAAATGTTGTTTATAGGAATTAAATAAGTGTATAATTGTGTCACTATTCCAGCAGTTCTAAAAATTACAAGTGCCCGGAAAACAGGTATAATCATTTAGTAATATTTATTTTACTGATAATGACGCGCGGTGGTATCAGGCTATTTTCATATGCAAATGAGGCATGATATTGTTTACTTATTTATACTAATGAAGTGCGTCACCTGAAAAAATAATATTTTCGACAGATTATAAAGTATGATCATTGCACATCAAAAAATAAATACAGAGAATAAATAATAATGTCCGTTAACATTTTAAGGAAACACGGTTATCGCCCCTGATATCAGTGTGGAAATTTTCGTCTAAAATAAAATGTATAATAATACCAATCAATATGTGGGGTAATGGTGAATTAATGTTTATTTTGCCAGAAAATGTCATATGTACAGAATATACAAAAGTATCTGTATCACTATATTATAACCTACTGCGTGGGCTTGTACCTTTAATGCATGTACATGATGTCACCATTTGCGTTGGCCAAAACAATTTTCATTAATTACTTTCGACCCCATTAACCCGGCCTAAAATGATGTTAGATGTTGACAGGCCGTTAAACACCATTAAATCAAATCATAAATTACATCCTCAGGCCTTGGTTAAGTTTTTTGGTTATGTTTTTTGGTTAAATTTTTTCGTTATACTACATCTCTGCAACTGCTTTGCCCATTACCTTGAAACTTCATATGGGTGCTTATCATCATCTATATTTTCATTCTACCACCTCCTGTGCGGCCCCTGTGCCCAATGTCAAGGTCAAATTACTTTGAAGTTTTTGGTTAAGTTCTTTGGTTAAAGTTTTTGGTTATTTTTGGTTAAAGTTTTTTGGTTCAGATTTTTGTTAAAGTTTTTCGTTTATATCCATCTCTGCAACTGCTTTGCCTATTACCTTGAAACTTCACATGGGTGTTTATCATCATCTATATTTTCATTCTACCCCCCTCCCATGCGGCCCTGTGCCCAATGTCAAGGTCAAATTTACTTTGAAGTTTTTGGTTAATGTTTTTTGGTTTAAATTTTTTCGTTATAACTATATCTCTGCAACTGCTTTGCCCATTACCTTGAAATTTCATTATGGGTTTGTCAATCATCTATTTTATT
Organism: Conchocele bisecta; assembly: GCA_029237695.1. Lineage (NCBI taxonomy): Eukaryota > Metazoa > Mollusca > Bivalvia > Lucinida > Thyasiridae > Conchocele > Conchocele bisecta. The sequence continues at coordinate 15,497,553 of CM055277.1, forward strand.
TTCATTTCTACCCTCCTCCCGTGCGGCCCCTGTGCCCAATGTCAAGGTCAAATTACTTTGAAGTTTTTGGTTAAGTTCTTTGGTTAAAGGTTTTGGTTAAGTTTTTTGGTTAATTAAGTTTTTTTTTGGTTAAAGTTTTTTGTTTTTTGTTATACTATATCTCTGCAACTGCTTTGCCCATTACCTTGAAACTTCACATGGGTGTTTATCATCATCTATATTTTCATTCTACCCCCTCCTGTGCGGCCCCTGTGCCCAATGTCAAGGTCAAATTACTTTGAAGTTTTTGGTTAAGTTCTTTGGTTAAAGTTTTTGGTTAAGTGTTTGTCGCGCCCGCTTGCGGAAAGCGCGATATAGTCGGCACTTTGACGTACATACGTACGTACGTGTGTCCGGTTAAAGTTTTTGGTTATGTTGTTTGGTTAAGTTTTTTGGTTAAAGTTTTTGGTTAAGTTGTTTGGTTAACGTTTTTGGTTAAGTTTTTTTGGTTAATGTTTTTTGTTATTAGGTCAAATTACTTTTAAGTTTTTGGTTAAAGTTTTTTGTTAAGTTTTTTGGTTAAAGTTTTTGGTTAAGATTTTTTGTTAAGTTTTTGTCGCGCCCGCTTGTGGAAAGCGCGATATAGTCGGCACTTTGCGTACGTACGTACGGTCGTACGGTCGTACGTACGGTCGTACGTACGTGTGTCCCGTTAAAAGTTTTTGGTTAAGTTTTTTGGTTAAAGTTTTTGGTTAAGTTCTTTGGTTAAAGTTTTTGGTTAAGTTTTTAGCTCGCCTGAGCAAAGCTCATGTGAGCTATTGTTATGGCAAAGTGTCCGTCGTCCGTCGTCCGTCGTCCGTCGTCCGTCCGTGAACATTTTCAATCATCTTCTTCTCCCGAACTGCTGAGCCGATATTGGTCAAACTTCACAGGGATGATATATGGGTGATGCCATTTCAGATTTGTTAAAATGGAGGTCATCGACAATCCAAGATGGCCACCATGGAAAAGTAGGTCAAATTCTTAAAAAATCTTCTTCTCACGAACCGCCAGGCAGATTTCGACGATACTTGGTATGAATGATCGATAGTTAGCGCTGTTTAAGATTTGTTCATATGGTGGCCCGTGGGTCAAAAATGGGCGTCGCCCGAGGGGTCAAATATGGGTCAAATTTTATTTTTAACCGAATATAGTCATGTAATATATCAAATCGAAGGTATCGACGAGACAATCACTCTGGAACATTTTTTGTCTAAATCATATGATTACGTCATCCAAGATGGCCACCGATAGTTCAAATGGTAATTCTTTTACTAAAGATTTCAAACGTCTTCTTCTTGTAAACTGCTTGGCCGATATTGGCCAAAACTTAAACTGTAATGGTCTGTGGTTGAAGCTGTTCATTTTTGTTGAAAATGGAGGTCATCACCAAATCCAAGATGGCCGTCGTTGAGAAGTAGGTCAAATTCTTAAAAAATCTTCTTCTCACGAACCGCCAGGCCGATTTCGACGATACTGGGTATGAATGATCGATAGTTAGCGCTGTTTCAGATTTGTTCATATGGTGGCCCCTTGGTCAAAAATGGGCGTGGCCCGAGGGGTCAACTAGGGGTCAAATTATATTTTTGCCCGAATATGGTCATATAATATATCAAATCGAACGTATCGACTAGTTGATCACTCTGCACCATTTTTTGTCTAAATCAGATGATTTTGTCATCCAAGATGGCCACCGAAAGGTAAAAAAGTTGTTCTTTTACTAAAGATTTCAAACGTATTCTTCTTGTGAACTGCTTGCCGATATTGGCCAAACTTAACTGTAATGGTCTGGGTGAAGCCTGTCCATTTTTGTTAAAATGGAGGTCATCACCAAATCCAAGATGTCCGCCGTTGAAAAGTAGGTCAAAATTGTCAAAAAATCTTCTTCTCACAAACCTCCAGGCCGATTTCGACGAAACGTGGTGTGAATGATTGATAGTTAACGCTGTTTCAGATTTGTTCATATGGTGGCCCCTGGGTCAAAAATGGGCGTGGCCCGAGGGGTCAACTAGGGGTCAAATTATATTTTTGCCCGAATATGGTTATATAATATATCAAATCGAAGGTATCGACTAGTCTATCACTCTGGAGCATTTTTTGTCTAAATCAGATGATTTTGTCATCCAAGATGGCCACCGAAAGGTAAAAAAGTTGTTATTTTACTAAAGATTTCAAACGTATTCTTCTTGTGAACTGCTTGGCCGATATTGGCCAAACTTAACTGTAATGGTCTGTGGGTGAAGCCTGTCCATTTTTTGTTAAAATGGAGGTCATCACCAAATCCAAGATGTCCGCCGTTGAAAAAGTAGGTCAAATTGTCAAAAAAATCTTCTCCACAAACCGCCAGGCCGATTTCGACGAAACTTTGTATGAATGATGGATAGTTAACGCTGATTCAGATTTGTTCATATGGTGGCCTCTGGGTCAAAAATGGTCATGGCCCGAGGGAAAGTCAAATAGGGGTCAAATTTTATTTTTAACCGAATATGGTCATTTTATATATCATATCGAAGGTATAGCAGTAAATCACATGCACATTCGCAATATATGTTAGATCAGAAGGTACCAACAAATTCTGTGGAACATTTGAAGTTGTAAGTGAAGAGTCTTTGTGAAATCAAGATGACCACTATGGAGGCTTTTAGGTGAGCGATACAGGCCCATTTGGGCCTCTTGTTTGGTTAAGTTTTTTAGTTAATGTTTTTGGTTAAAGTTTTTCGTTATACTATATCTCTGCAACTGCTTTGCCCATTACCTTGAAACTTCATATGGGTGTTTATCATCATCTATATTTTCATTCTACCCCCCTCCCGTGCGGCCCCTGTGCCCAATGTCAAGGTCAAATTACTTTGAAGTTTTTGGTTAAGTTCTTTGGTTAAAGTTTTTGGTTAAGTTTTTTGGTTAAAGTTTTTGGTTAAGTTTTTTGGTTAAGTTTTTTGGTTAAAGTTTTTCGTTATACTATATCTCTGCAACTGCGTGCTCATTATCATTGTACTTCTACAGTGTATCAATCATCTATATTTTCATCTATACTCGTGACGCCTCTGTGCATGTCAAGTCAAACTTACTTTGAAGTTTTGGTTAAGTTTTTTGGTTAAAGTTTTTGGTTAAGTTTTTTGGTTTTTAAGTTTTTTATTTTTTGGTTAAGTTTTTTGGTTAAGTTAAAGTTTTTCGTTATACTATATACTCTGCACTGACTGCATATAATTTTTTCTTGAAACTATCAATTCTACACACTGGGTGTTTATCATCATCTATAATTTTAAATTTTTCATTCTAACCCACCTTCCGTCCTAAGCGGCCCCTTGTGCCCAATGTCAAGTCAAATTACTTGAGTGTAATGTAGGTGGTTATTTAAGTTTTTGGTTAAGTTTTTTTGGAAAGGTTAAGTTTTTGGTTAAGTTTTTGGTTAAGTTTTTTGGTTAAAGTTTTTCGTTATACTATATCTGCAACGCCCATTACCTTGAAACTTCACATGTGTTTATCATCATCTATATATTCTACCCACCTTCCGTGCGCCCCTGTGCCCAATGTCAAGGTCAAATTACTTTGAGTTTTTGGTTAAGTTTTTTGGTTAAGTTTTTTTGTTAAGTTTTTTTTGTTAAAGTTTTTGTTATACTATATCTCTGCAACTGCCCATTACCTTGAAACTTCACATGTGTTTTATCATCATCTATATTTTCATACCCACCTTCCTGCGGCCCTGTGCCCAATGTCAAGGTCAAATTACTTTGAAGTTGGTTAAGTTTTTTGTTAAGTTTTATTTTTTGGTTAAGTTTTTTGGTTAAGTTTTGTGGTTAAGAGTTTTTTTGGTTTAAAGTTTTTTGGTTAAAGTTTTTCGTTATACTAGTACTGAGCAAAACTAGAACGTCCCTCCATTGTTTAATTAGGAAAAGATTCATCAAAAACCAAAAGGGTTACTTTTAAAAATTAATTAAAATGGAAAAAACAAGTTCATTCATTTCTATATCAAAGCCAATAAATTGCATTTGGATATCTTGTTAAATATTCGAGAGATAACCGGCCAAGGGCGGTAGGGGTCAAAATCAAAAATAACAAAAACTCAGAAATGTGTTACTTAATGTTTAGAGATGGATTGTCAATAAGTAATGTGGCAAATTCAGTAAATCTCGTTAGTACTGAGTGTGGCCACCATTTGCATGAATGCATGCAATGATCCTACGCCGCATCGACGTGACGTAACGCAATACCAGTTCGTTGGGCAAATTCCTCCATTCCCGTTGTAACGCCCGTGTAAGATCGCGAACATTGTCAATCTGATGGTTAGCTCGTGCTTTGCGGCCCAGCTCATCCATGTGCTCAATGGGATTGAGATCCGGGGAGACGCGGGCCATGGCATGACGTCGACGTTGTTTTGCTGTAAGTATTGAGTGGTGACCCTGGCTACGTGAGGGCGGGCATTGTCGTGCATCAATGTCACACCAGGACCATGCTGACGGATAAATGGTAAGGCATGTGCATTTAGCACATCTGCAACATAACGTTGTGCATTGATGTTGCCCTGTACAACAACCAAATCTGTCTTCCGGTTTCCCATGATCCCACCCAGACCATTACGCTCCCTCCCCCTCCCCCAAACCTGTTTCTTCTCAACAATGCAACAATCGGTGAATCTTTCATTTTTACGCCTGTATACCCGTAATCTTCCGTCAGCATGACTAACTGTGAACCGAGATTCATCGGTGAACAAAACTCGGTACCAGTCAGCCCTTCTCCAGTTCAGATGACGTCGCGCCCATAACAGTCTGGCAGCACGGTGACGTTGGGTCATTATCTGACCAGTGTACGGGCGGCGTGCCCGGATTGGTTGGGCGTTACGACGTAACCGTTGCGAATGGTCTGCCCTGAGACACCGTATCGCCTAGCAGTGACTGTGGCTGCCAATCGACGTTGACGTAAGTGCGTCAACGTAATGTAACGATCGGCTCTAGCCGTCGTTACACGAGGCCTACCAGGTCGCTGCCGGTCGTGAACAGCCCCAGTCTGCTGGTACCAGGCTGCAAGACGATCAATCGTCTTCCGACAGCAACCAAACCGAGGCGCGCCGACCGCCCCTGGCGGCCATCCCACCCGCAAGCATCCCAATTGCCTGATTTCGCTCGTTTTCGGAAAGCCGTGCATATCGAAAACAGTGAAAAATTAAAAAGGTTTTTTAATTTTCCGAATAGCCCCTATTGCATGAATGGTACAACATGAACTGAATCACCTTATCGATGACAAGTATAGCGTGCACGTGCAAAAAGTGGAAATCAACGTTCCGGTCACTGGCCGCTATGTAAACCGTGTGTATCGGCTAAACTCTACACGATCGTATTCTGAACATCGCCACGGTTTAAAATACATGTACTTTGAACATGTGGTACATACACAGACAGAGCTACACCGGCTATAAAACAGGGACGTTTCTAGTTTTGTTGAGTATATATCTCTGCAACTGCCCATTACCTTGAAACTTCACATGGGAGTTTATCAACATCTATATTTTCATTCTACCCACCTTCCGTGCGGCCCCTGTGCCCAATGTCAAGGTCAAATTACTTTGAAGTTTTTGGTTAAGTTTTTTGGTTAAAGTTTTTGGTTAAGTTTTTTGGTTAAGTTTTTTGTTATGTTTTTTGGTTAAAGTTTTTTGTTATACTATATCTCTGCAACTGCCCATTACCTTGAAACTTCACATGGGTGTTTATCATCATCTATATTTTCATTCTACCCACCTTCCGTGCGGCCCCTGTGCCCAATGTCAAGGTCAAATTACTTTGAAGTTTTTGGTTAAGTTTTTTGGTTAAAGTTTTTGGTTAAGTTTTTTGGTTAAGTTTTTTGATTAAAGTTTTTGGTTAAGTTTTTTGGTTAAATTTTTTTGTTATACTATATCTCTGCAACTGCTTTGCCCATTACCTTGAAACTTCACATGGGTGTTTATCATCATCTATATTTTCATTCTATCCCCTTCCCGTGCGGCCCCTGTGCCCAATGTCAAGGTCAAATTACTTTGAAGTTTTTTTCGCGCCCGCTTGCGGAAAGCGCGATATAGTCGGCACTTTGGCGTACATACGTACGTACGTACGTGTGTCCGGTTAAATTTTTGGTAAAGTTTTTTTGGTTAAAGTTTTTCGTTATACTATATCTTTTTTTTTAGTGTCCATACCTCGCCACAAGGCGCGACATGCAGGCCGCGGACATCTAGTATATCTCAATAAGCTGTAATTTGAAACGACACGTTTTTGTGACATAAACATTAAAACATATAGGTGAGTATAAGTGGAAATCCAATCTACAGGGCTCCAGATAAGGAATTAGTAATTGAGTATTGTCACTCCATCATTTCTGAAGCAATGTGATATTTCAAAATTTTAATTGGGTAAAATAAAATCACACTACTTGTTTACACATCAGCAGACCGCAATTATTGAATAGTTTGCTTCTAAATGAAAACTTGACATTTCATTAGAATTGTCTCCTTGGAAAACAAGAAAAAATATGCTATATCTGTGGTCTGTTTATTGTTTTCTGTAGCATGATAAAGATACCACAAATTTTTCATTGCTTTTTGATACTCACTACTTCTGATTTCAATTGGGTTTTTGGCAATTTTAATTGGATATTTAAGCAAATACGCACATTATCTGGAGCTCTGAATCTGTAATTGGAAAATTTACTTCTGATTTAAATTGGGTTTTTGGCAATTTTAATTGGGTATTTAAGCAAATACGCACATTATCTGGAGCTCTGAATCTGTAATTGGAAAATTAGGACATTTTTGGAAAATCAAGTGCAAAATTAAGAATTTGTCGAGGCCAGATCCTGCACAAACGTTTTGTAAATTTGTTATTTTACAAGGACAAAATGTTTGTGTTTATGACAAATATGAATTTTCCAGGCCATTAGAAATATTTCAACATTATCCGAACATTAGTGTTACCAGAAAGCAGAAGGCAGTCCCACTACACAGACCAGGAAGCGATACTTGACAGTTCTCACCTAGAAAAATACATTTCGGTCAAATCCCATGAATTAACATTCAATTGTATTTAACTGTAACGTTATTACAGAGCTCCAGATAAGTTGTGTATCTGAAGGGTATTATACCCCAATATTTAAAATTCAATGTGTAATGATGCACTTTGTATTATTGATTTTCTTACTTATTGTAACCCCCCCCCCCCCCCCACCCCCCCGCAACGAGGGGTATACTGGAGTCAGGTTGTCGCCCGCCCGTCCGTCCGCCGTCCGTCTGTCCGTAAACTTAACATCAGATAAATATTGTTATAACTTCTATTTCCTTCATCTAAAATGCTTAATATTTCACACATGCATTCCTGTAAGGCTCTACTACCATGCTGTGCCAAATCCACGACCGTCCAACCCCCACTGATCCCAAGGTCAAGGTCAAATACTTAGTCTCTTTACAAAACTTAACATCAGAGAAATATTGTTATACCCCCCCGCAACGAAGTTGTGGGGGGTATACTGGAGTCAGCTTGTCCGTCCGTCCGTCCGAGTTTCCGTGTTTCCGTCCGTCACAAAACTTAACAATTGTAAATTTCCTTTTAACTTCTCTTTCCCTTTGCGGAAATCTTTCATATTTTACCCGCCCCTTCTCTGACACTCATACATCATTCTGCAACAAACCTACGACCCCCATTTATGCCAGGGGTCAAGGTCACGGACTTAGAAACTTAGAAAAAAACGAAAACTTAACAATTGTAAAATTCCTTTTAACTTCTCTTTCCCTTTGCGGAAATCTTTCATATTTTACCCACCCCTTCTCTGACACTCATACACCATTCTGCAACAAACCTACGACCCCCATTTATGCCAGGGCTCAAGGTCACGGACTTATAAACTTAGAAAAAAATAAAACTTAACAAATGTAAATTTCCTTATAACTTCTCTTTCCCTTTGCGGAATGCAGTGATATTTTACCCGACCCTTCTCTGACACTCATACATCATTCTGCAACAAACCTACGACCCCCATTTATGCCAGGGGTCAAGGTCACGGACTTAGAATGTCTAGTTTGCTTTTTTCAACTGGAACCACCATCGCACTCTCCATATGTGCTGACATAGTCTTTTATCTGAAAATGATAGTATGCGAGCTGGAATTCATTCTAGGTCAGGGCTGACGCGGGGGGGTATTCCGTAAGCCCCCGCTTACTGACAAATCTAGTTAATTAATAGATTAAATTGCCGTTGATACATCACACCCTACTCACGAGCTAGTCTTCCTGCAAATATAGCCCTTGTACTATGGAGATTCAACAGAAGACTTTTGGTGTTCTTCGTGAGGTTAACCCTTTCACCCCTAAGTAACTGGAATGGATTTTGATATGTTAATTTTGCAATAATCCAACTGTCACAAAATGATTTTCAGACTGGTCCATTTATGAAAAGGGTTGTGTTTTTATACCCCCCGCAACTAGTTGTGGGGGATATACTAGAGTCAGATTGTCCATCCGTGTGTCCGTCTGTGCCTCCGTCCGTCACTAAACTTAACATCGGAGAAATATGTTATAACTACATATTTAGGGGTACCTGGGCCCACGTGGGGGGTTTTCCGTAAGCCTCGCTTACTGACAAATCTAGTTGTTCTTACTTAAAAATATGAAAATTACTTGCAAAAATTCACGAGCCGGCTCATTTGGATCTACACTTTTTGCCAATACCGCTTTTGGCACTATACAGGCCTGTAGTATTGAAAGGGTTAGTAGGGAGACAAAAAAACACAGTTTTCGATGACATGGCATTGTTATCATTAGTGTCACTAGCACCATCCAATTCTGGCACCACAAACTGATGTTGGGTTGATTTTTGGACGATGAAAATAACAGTCATAAGAGAATTGTAAACATAAAAAAAATTGTTGTTTTCATTAGAACATTAATTTATTTTTCATAAAAAATTAATCAATGTTGCAATAAAAACAACGGTTTATGAACACCACCATTCGACATATACCACTTGTGAAAATACAACATCTGGTGACATAAAATTCAAATAGCCAATTTTCCCTACATCATCCACTTTCTCGGGTCTCGGAATACTTCTAGTAGGTTGATAAATGCTAACTTAATTAGACATTCGTCTGTGCACAACTATAAATGTATTGATTTGACACAGTCGTCTACAAATACAGCCAATCAAGCTGGGAACAAAAATTGTCGTCTGCTTTTTTCTTGTATTTTGCCTTCTTTCTGAATAAAAACATGGTTTGCCAGCACTTTAGAATCATTTCCATTGGAAATGATTCTATTGGAAATGATTCTAAAGTGCTGTCAAAGCATGTTTTCGGTGAGAAAAATGGAAAATAAAAAATAATCAGCAGACGACAAAATTTAATTCTGTAGTGAAAAAACAGGGGGAATTGTTTGCAATAATTTGCGGATATTTTACTACATGTACTTGAACAGATTTTTTGTTTTATAGTGAAAAACTTCTCCCTCAACTCAAAATAGGGAGATGTGGAGACCAAAATCACACAAATCTGTTACCTGATCCCTAATCACGCAAATCTGAGGGCCGTTTCACTAAACTTCGTATGACTAAAATGTTTGTAAGTGCAAATTTATGATCGTCTGGAAATGTCAATTGATGGGTTTACATTTATTGTGCATAGGCTGCATATGCTCAATAAATGTAAATCCAATAATTGTTTACAAGAAAACATTGTGAAATTTACAGACGATCATAATTTTGTCGTAAAAAGTTTAGTGAAACGGGTCCCTGGTGTGTTTAACGTCTCAATTTCGTGCAACTTAATCGTAATTGATTGCATTGGAGCATCGCTTTTACCGAAACTGTGATATTTTCTATAAATGACGTCATGCATTGACAAAAATTACAGAGCAAATGCGGAATATAATAGTATTCCTAGAATTCTGTATTTGCTTTTAGAATCTCGTCAAATTTCGATGTCGTTTACGGGAAATATTAGAAATAATGCAAATCTTCTTGAGTACAACATCACACGGCTCGCCTCTCGTCTCATTTATCTGTGCACAACTAATGTATTGATTGTGGCAGGGTTGTCTATAATCATCTCCAATCACCTCAATCAAGGTATCAATCAAGTATTCTTTGATATTTTCCTTAATATGCAACGGATTTTGATGAAATATAGCGCAGCAAACGCGTCTTCATGAGCTGCATTTGGTGGTCCAGTGAGTTTGGCACGAACTTCTGTCGTTTTTGCGAAGAATCGATTTCCGTGTCGGAGACCCGGAAATCGATTCTTTGCAAAAACGACAGAAGTTTTGGCGAAAATACAGAGACCACCAAATGCAGCTTAACAAGACGCGTTTGATGCGCCATATTTCATCAAAATCCGTTACGTAATAAGGACACTATAAAAGAATACGTACTTTGAATCGGTACTTGTTGTTGTTGTTAGTACCACGTAATCATACACCTTGTAAATTCGGTGCATACCGGTATATGAGGCAACTTAGTTGTAATTGATTTCATTTGAGCGTCTGGCTGGCAAAACATGCAGTTGAAAGTATGTGATCAATGAGTCCAAGATGAGACTGAAAATGTGGCGTGACTGGAGAAGTGGGGCTTATGGGATTTGTGACCAGTGTAGTTCCTGATCAAATATCACACTCCTGTTACCAGATAATTATCTATATTGCTTGTTAGATACATGACGTGTGTTTTATTGATGATTCTCCATTCTACTATAACTTCTTTACCATTACGACCATTTGGCTTGACACTTTATGTGCACGTTTATCTTCATCCATATTTTCATTCCTTGCGGCACCCGTGCCCATGTATATGTGGTATAGTATTACATTTCATAACTATTCTTCCCTGTTAACTTGGCCTAATATGACCTTAGCTGTTGATAGACGTTAAACACCATTAACCCTTTCAATACTACAGCCCTATATATAGCGATATTTGCAAACAGTGTAGATCCAGATGAGTCGGCTTGTGACAAGTCATCTCATCAGGATCTGCACTTTTGCAAGTAATTTTCATACATGTATTATTATTTTTTATAACAAATATGTCCGCTTTTCATAAATGGACTAGTCTGAAAATCATTTTGTGATGAGTGGATTGGTCAGAAAATAACATCAAAATCCGTTCCAGTTACTTAGGTATGAAAGGGTTAATTTAAAATTTAAATAAATTAATAACTAAAACACATTATGTTTCGCAAATTGTGTTTCAGGTTCAGTAATATGGAAAATACATTAGGTCTCCCAAATCGATGGTCTAGTAACAGAAGGTTGTAACTGCTATGCTAAAGCATAGCAGTTACGACCTTATATTACTAGACCATCAAAATATGTTCTCCCCTGTTTCGGTTGTGTTACGGTTGAGACTTGAAACGAAGGTTCCGTCCCTAAATGAGAAGCTGTTGCTGGGACTTTACACACATTCATTTCACTGCTCTCCTCTGTTTATGACAGTCTATGATTGTATATAGTATAAGCACAAAAATCTTGGAATTTGATTGAATAAAATAGTGAATTTTCTTGATACAGGTAATTTGCAGTTTACGTGTATATAGCGAATACTCACATATTGACTGTGTCTGAGACGTTATCTGAGACACAGAGAGGGCATACACTTATAGTAGTATAAAACGTTTAAGAGGAAAAATCCCTATTTTCTTTATTTTGTCTCGAAAATTATTACTGATCCTACTCCTTAAATGACCTTAGCCGTTAAATAAACAAACAAAATCATCTTGTTCTGAAAGGTACATGCCCACGCAGTAGGCACAAAATGTTCTTTATAGGAATTAAATAAGTGTATAATTATGTCACTATTCCACCAGTTCTAAAAGTTACGAGTGCCCGCTATACAAATATAATCATTTCTTAATTATCAATTTACTTTTAGCGATGCGCGGCGGTAACAGTCTATTTTGATAATGTGCGGGGACGACGACTTTCACATCACGGCTTGCGGTGCGCATGCGCAGTATACTATGCGCGCCAGTAGGCTTCCCAATATGTAAACAAGAATATCAACATGTCGAAACGTCCAGGACGGAAATTGTATGAAACGGCGTCGGCCAAAAAAAGGCGAAATGTCTGAGGGACAGGCAGTACAGACAGAGAGAGTGGTTAATATTGGCGACCAGATCACCAAATGGAAAGAGTTACGTGGAGATTTAGATTTGGACTCGAACAGAGATTTTTCTTCTCAACTTCCAATACTTCACTGCGCATGTCAAAGATGTGATATGATTGACCGTGTCACGTGACGCGTGTTGGTAAAAATAGCACGAGGTCGGAACATACCCTTTCTGGTCTTAGCACATAAAATGTGATTTAACACCAATTAACACACGCCATAATTAAAAATAACTCGTTAGTGGGTAGACAAATGGCTCATATAAGGCATGACAGAAAATGAAAAGTATTAGTACAGTGTAACCTGCTGCGTGGGCATGTACCTTTAACCTTCAGACCGCTACACACAACAATTGTCATTTACTGTTGCTTTTATATCTTTCCTTATTTCTCAATAATAACATGGTTTGACAGCACTTTAGAATCATTTTCAATAAACAGCAGACAACAGAAATTAAGATAGTGGTGTAAGGGTTAATATAGCATGTATGTTCACTGTGATGTATATTTACCAAAAATGTTGTCAACGAGATGGTTCAAATGAGTGGTAACAACAAATATGTTTATGGAGATACAAACGAAATAATGAGATTTAAAAAAAATAAAAAAAATTACAGTATTCTTTGACTGCAATTGGTTAAGTGTCTATGTGTTTTGTAACTGTTTTCAAACCGTTCAAATAGAGGCGGCAAGCCTCCGATGGTAATCTTTAATCCTAATTGTATTGTCTGGTCTTGGGATCAATAGAACTCTTGAGGAACCTATTATTTTGCATGATAGTTTGCAAAGATTGCCATACAGTGCCGCGGAAATCAATGTTTATGACATATACTGGCGCAATCTGATGGATGTTGGTTGTAACAGGCAATTTCGCCATCGTCTGTACATGTGCGGGCGATTTTACAACAAATTGGGATCATTTTATGCCTGATCAGCTCACAGGTGGAAGGCTCGGACCTGTGACACTATTAAAAAGAAATGCCCATTACAAAAAAATCCATTACCCCACCCACTTGGTCTCATACAGTACTATCTTCTAGTATAGAAGATAGTACTGTATGAGACCAAGTGGGTGGGGTAATGGATTTTTTAGAAGATAGTACTGTATGAGACCAAGTGGGTGGGGTAATAAGACGATATGAGACCAAGTGGGTGGGGTAATAAGACGATAGTACTGTATGAGACCAAGTGGGTGGGGTAATGGATTTTTTGGGCATTTCTTTTTGTGTCACAGGTCCGAGTCTTCCACCTGTGGATCAGCTAGTATACAGAGAACAGCTTGTTTTCGGTTTACATATATGTTACACTAGTATATTATGATTTTTATTACACTCTGTTATTATGTGCTAAAGCACATTGAATTTTGTAGCTGTGACAGGAGAAATTGGGCTTATGGGATTTGTGACCATTGTAGCTCCTGATGAAATAGCACTCTCCAGTAACTTGATAACTATTTATATATATTGTTAGAAACATGAACGTAGTTTCATTGATGGAATGGCGAACAGTGCAGGTCCTCATCAGACGGTGCAGATGCACGGGCTGATCTGGATGTATACTGGTCGCAAAGCCCCATTTCTCCAGTCGCAGCCACATTTTATGAAATAAATCTGTTTCTAATTTGGCTGGCGTCTTTTACCATTGACAGTGTTGTGGAGAGTTAACCCTTTCATCCCACCACCCCCCAAGTAACTGGAATATATTTTTATGCCCCACCACGATAGTGGAGGCGGCATTTAGTGTTACCCTTGTCCGTCCGTCCCGTCCCGTCCATCCGTCACAAAACTTTAACGCTCGGGTAAATGTCTCATAATTTCTTCATCCTTTGACCGATCTGCTTCATATTTCATATACACATTGCTCTAATGGTCCTCCACCGCCACGTTCGTCCTGCCCCCGCCAAGCCCAGGGTCAAGGTCACATACTTGGTGCTTCAAAAACTTTAACGCTCTGGTAAATATCTTATAATTTCTGTTCTCTTTCACGGATCAGCTTCATACTTCATATACGCATTGCTCTAATGGTCCTCTACTGTCCTGTGCCAAATCCACGTTCGTCCTACCCCCTCCAAGCCCAGGGTCAAGGTCACATACTTGACATGGTGCTTCAAAATCTTTAACGCTCGGGTAAATATCTTATAATTTCTGTTACCCATTTCACGATCAAGTGCTCTATACTCATATACGCATTGCTCTAATGGTCCTCTACTGCCCTGTGCCAAATCCACGTTCGTCCTGCCCCCGCCAAGCTCAGAGTCAAGGTCACATACTTGGTGCTTCAAAAACATTAACGCTCAGGTAAAAAAAAGAAATTTTACTTGGAATTTGGCCTCATTTATTATCAAAGCGATATGTGGGGCATCCGTGTTCTATGAACACATTTTCTAGTTATATTTTCATTTTGCAACCAATCCAACCGTCACAAAACCATTTTCACACTAGTCCATTTATGAAAAAGGTGGTGTTTTCGTTCTCAAAAATATGAAAATTACTTGCAAAAAGTACAGATCCTGATGAGACGGCTCGGCTCATCACGAGCCGTCTCATCTGGATCTACACTTTTTGCCAATACCACTATACAGGCCTATGGTGTTGTAGAGAGTTAATGTTGTCTTTTAGAATATGATGGCCAATATAATTTGTTTGAAGAATTATCTCTGAAGTATGAAATTGATGGCTGACATTTGAAAATGTTTTTCACTGATCGATTGGGTTCTAGCTTAGATAATCTCAGCTATATGGATGACTTTTACTATTTCATCTGTCTTTTATATTATCTGTTTCCTTAGAGCCGATACCCGGCGATTATAAAATATGGTCACAATAACAGCCAATCCGTCCTGGCATTTAGTGACGATCGAGCGGTTTAATACTTTGCAGTTCTCTTTAAAAACAGACCAATAATAAACATGTACAGTAAATATGCTTACTTTGACCTGGGTTATCTTTTTATCCCTGTTTTGTTCGAAAAACACGAGGACAGAATGGGCTGTTATTATGACCATATTTGTTTAATGTCCTGGTCTCAGCTATAAGGATACAGATTATATAAAAGACAGATGAAATAGTAAAAGCTAATTAGGTACATACAGCCTCTTATCTTGTTGGGTTGTAATAAATTACATGTTTGTCAAAAGTTCACCAATCATTTTGTGACACTGATTTGTTGGAAACTTAACATATCAAAATCTGTTCCAGTTATTTAGTGTGGTGGTTGGTTGGGAGCATGCGACACGCTCGGATAAGTCTTTGGCATTCTTGTATCTGAGAGTTGAATCTGGTTTTATCCCGTCAGCACAGTGCGTATGTGCCGTGAAACACGGTGCCGTGAAACATTTTTGATATCCAGTCAATACCATTTTTGCATTTTACAGCCATTTGTAGGTGTTGACGGGATAAATAGAATAGTAGGTTAGTGCCGTGAATGGGAAAAAATATCTGGCGCGGCACGGAAACCGGATGTGCTCGGCAGAGCCTCGCCCATCCCGTTTCCTGAGCCTTGCCAGATATTTTTTCCCATTCACGGCACTAACCTACTATTTTCTATATACCCCTTATATAAGTAATGCGATTATTCCTTATCCTATTACTGTTAGTAGATGAAGGGTCAACGTGGCGTGACTATGGTGTGGTATGGACCTGGCACCAGGCCAGATTTTTCTAATTTCAGGAGTATATATTCTTTTTGATATACCGGTAGTACAAGATCGAACTAAAATCAACGGCTAAGGTCATTTAAGGCTGGGCCAGCAAGTTGAACTTGCTGGCCCAGCCTTTAATGACCTTAGCCGTTGATAGGTCATTAAACACCAATACATCAAATCCAGTTGAAATGGCGAAAGGGTAAAATAACATTTAAGAAAAGTCAAACTGACTTGAAACAACATATGCCTGTTTATCAGCATCCATATTTCGATTCCATAGCCCACCAATGTGGCTGACATGCTCAAAATGCCCAAAGTCAAGGTCAAATGACTTAGAAATGTGTTTTGCCATAGCCATCTGGATTTACAATCACTGTTGTTTCTAATGATGTTTAAAGTACCACCGCTTAACAACAACGATGGTGTAATTAGAAATTTCTTGATTTGTTCATTTGACATAAAGTTAACTGTTAGCGCTTAACCCTCACTATGCGGGAGACGGAAATTGTTGTCTGTTGTTTTTAATTTTTGCCTTAATTCTTAGCAAACCTGTTTTGACAGCACATGAGAATGGAGACAATTCTCATGCGCTGCCTAAACAGGTTTTTATTCTGGAAGTCGGCGTGACGTATCACTTAAGTCACGTGACCCGATATGTTTGAGTGTTACATTTCGCTTGAAAATACATAATTTTTATGCCAGAATATTTCACATTTAGAACTACAAAAATACTAACTTGTGATAAGAATATATTTTAATGACCATTTAACATTATAAATCTGCATAAATCTGCATTTAAATTTGATTTAGCAATTGGAATTTAGTTGTTTGAAACGTTCACAAATTATTAAATTATATATAGGAAAACGGGTCAGATTTCCCCCTGCACTCCTCGACAGGGGAGATAATTATAACCTGCAGGTGCGCGAAAATGACGAAGTCCGACTTCCAGAATCGAGAAATATGGAAAATAAAACATGTCCAGCAGAAAACAAAGTTTAATTGAGTGTAGTAAGGGTTAATGTGAATACGTAATTATAGAGATGCGGTCAGCCAATCAAACTAACTATAGACGTAAACTTTGTTCCTATTAATTTTATTGAATGGCCTTCGGACATAGAATTAACATGGTTGTCCTGTGTATAGCATGTATATATGCTTCAAATGTTTATTATTAATTGAAAAGTATAACAATTCAACATTTTGATCATCCGATGATAGTGCGTGGGACATTCACTTGTGTTAGTTGGACCAGATGGAGTTTACAAAAATAAACTCTCCAACATATTGTTTGCCGCTGACTGAGAAAAGGAGTCTTATGGCATTTACAGCAACTACAGTAGAACTTCGATCGCTCGAACCGGCAACGGAATCGAGTTTGAGTTCGAGCGATGCATAGTTCGAGGGAATGAAGTTTAAAAAATGTACTGTCACATTCAGTCAATAAAATCACTTATGTGAATATATGAGATGACCGATGTGACATGCCATTGTATATGCATTACATTTGGAGGGAGAAATGAAAAATAACAAATACAATTGTAAAGTTGCTGTTTTATTCAATATTTACATGTAATTATACGTCAAATAAACCGCTATGTTCCGCTTTGCGTCTATACATAATACTGGTATTCCCAGTGTCTAAAAATAGCACATAGCTATTGCTCGAATTCGTCTCGTTTTATTCACAAACTAAGCACGCATTATTCACTCGATAGACATAGAAATGTGTCAATAGTCGCTCAACAGCCAATTAAACATTACACAAAATGAATTTTGTTCAAATCACTTAATTAGCGTGGACATCATAACGCCGAAATTCACGCCGCTATTGTTTGCGATTCGTGATTTAATGTCATCCCGCGTCAAGGGAAACTACTCAACGCGACCGCCCGCAATGGTGGAATTCGCACCTCGTTAGACAAACAGCTGATCACAGACTTACTGTTCGAGTTATTAGCGGTAATTACCACTGTTTGACCGTCCACGGGACTAATCCACAGGTTCGACTGTTCGAGTAATTCATAGTTCGAGTTTAAGGTGTTTTATTACATGAATTATATAGGAAATTTGCCGGGACTGTCGAACCAGTTCGAGTTTTCCATGGTGTTCGAGCCAGACCTGTTCTAGTTATCGAAGTTCTACTGTATATAGTTTGTGTAGATTCTGGTTCTACAGAGCTCCAGATAAGATGTGTATTGGCGTATTTTACACACTTATTTTACCAGAATACGCATTGATTATCAAAAGTGGGAATGCAATATACTCACAGCAATGTGAAAATACGCATTGATTTTCAAATTGAGTAATGAAAATACTGTAATAAAGTTGAAAATTTACTTGCTTTTTGCAACTCAAATAAGTGAGAAAAAAAATGTTTGTATCATTTATTCGCTATTTAATTAAATCAATCATGCCTTTGTAAAAGTTAAATATGCATTGAATTTGAAATCTGGGGTATAACTTATCTGGAGCTCTTGTTCTATGTGGTGGTTGGTTGGTTGGTTGGTTGGTTGGTTGGTTGGGAGCATGCGATGGGTAATTTAACAATAGGATTCATCCTGACCTGAATCACGACACGAGACCTGGTTTGGCCCTCAGGTACGTCTTTGACTTTCGTGTATGTGAGAGTTGAATCTGGTTATACCCCTTATAAGAGTAATATGATTATTCCTAATCCTATTACTTTTAAAGGATGGGCCAAGTGACTTTGATGTGGTATGAACCTGGCACCATGTCAGGTTACTGTTCAATTTCAGGGCTGAATATATATTTTTTCGATGTAAATATTCAATTCTGTTTTTGGGATTTTCCCCCCCACAAAGGTTGAATGTGGGATCGAACCCGGCCTTGACTGACCGTAGCTGTTGATAGGCTGTTAAACACCAATAAATCAAATCTTAGTGTTCTAACCCTCTTTATGATAGCAGTCGCAGCCATTTTGGTGATTACCTGGTGAACAGTGTAGGCCCAGATCAGACTGCATCTACTGCGCAGATGCGCAGTCTGATCTGGGTCTAGATTATGTAAGCGTTCTAATATTTTCTCATGTTTACATATTGTGGGGTCCATCTGTTTTTCCATGCAAAATACAGAGATAATTAACCCTTTTCATGCTGACGATACGCCACTATGTTTGCAGAAAATCCTAAGTATTTTCGTTCTATGCGCTCAGAAGTATATGACGTGACCCCCATTTGAACCGTCTCATCGAGACGCTTCAAATGAGTGGTAACAACATATACTTTCATTGAGAAATAACAAAAATAAAATATTTAATAAATTTCATACCCATAATGGTGTATTCCGATTGAAATGGGTTAACAGTGATAAATGTATCCCAGATAAGCCTGCACATCTACACAGTCTGATCAGCATCTGTACTGCTCTTTATCTGTAAAGTCAGACACAATGAGAGTGCCGTGCGCTGCCATTTGGACTAGATAGCTGTCAGTTATAGACCATCTCGCAATCAATGTTTTGTTGCCATAATTACACCAAAGGTTCATATGAAGGCCGAAAGGGCATTTTTATGCCCTAACCACAATAGTGAAGAAGCTATTTAGTGTTATCCTTGTCAGTCCATCCCGTCCGTCACAAGGTTTAAGTTTTATGGGTAATATATGGGATTTAGTACTTATTTTAAAACCCATTGACCCGGCCTTAGCTGTTGATTGACCGTTAAACCCCAACAACCAAACAAACAAACAAACACAAGGTTACAGTTTTTGTTTGAACTTGCATTTTGGAATATCGCATAGGTGGCATATTGCGTAGCTCTTGAGGTTCCGTCCGCCCATCCGCCCGTCCATGTACATTTACGTCGAAGAGTCAAACAGTTTGTAAGAGTTTCTCCAATTAGAGTCCAGGGGCCCGTTTCACTAAACTTCTTACGATTAAAATGTTTGTAAGATCAAATTTAGGATCGTCTGGAAATTTCAATTGATGGATTTACATTTATTGAGCATAGGCTGCATATGCAGCCTATGCTCAATAAATGTCAATCCAATAATTCTTTACAAGAAAACATTGTTAATGTGACATTTACAGACTATGATAATTTTGAACTTATAAACATTTTAGTCCTACAAGTTGAGTGAAACGGGCCCCAGTATGCCACGGGGCCATATCCATGTTGGCTAGTTCAATTGTGCCTCGTTGACTAACATAGCTATAGGTGGGGCATCCACGTTCTGTGAACACATTTTCTAGTTTTAACTTCCAATTGGCCTGATAGTAAACCGTTATAGGCAGCTACGATTGACGATGATATACTAAAGTCGGTAATTACGGCAGGTACTAAAGTTAGAAGCCCTGGCATTTATGAATAATTGAGCAGCTACAAATCTGTGTAAATTAATACATTACGTGGGGAAATGCCATGAGACATGTCATGTGATTTTGTACCTTAGAACATGTGCGATATCTCATGAATAATATTTACAAAATTTACGATATTTTCCGTAAATGACATCGAAAGTTGACAAAAGTTTCATAGAAAATGCGGAATTCTATTCCGCATTTGATATGAAGATTTTGTCATCTTTCGATGTCATTTACAGTATATGTCTCAATTTCTGTAAATATATTTCAGGAAAAAATCGCACATGTTCTGAGGTACAAAATCAGATGGCACATCTCATGTATCTATGATGGGTAATATATACTTCACATACACAGGGGCGGATCTGGAGGGGGGGGGGGGTTCCTTTCCGGGGTTAGCAACCCCCCCCCCCCCCCCCCCCCCCCCCCCGTTCAGCCACGGAGTTTACATAAATCACAGTTTACCACCAGTTAGAGTCTGAATTTAAATGCCGTAAAACACAGGAAAGTGCATTTCGAAGAGCTCGAAAATAGGACAACCCCCTAGTTGCGAACGGTAACTCCGGTAACTCTTGCAATTACTCCTGTACCGTCCGTAGCTAGCTACGGACGGTACGGGAGTAGATTGCAAGAGTTACTGTCGCAATTAGAAACCCCCCCCCCCAAATGCTGGATCCGCCCCTGCATACACCAGCTTTCAATTAAATTTTCCTTAACTCTTTGCATGCTGGGAAACTTGTAGGCTATATAACAAGTTAAAAAAATAGCAGATAACAATTCATTATATTTCTCCGTGTATAACTGATGGGTTGTGGTCTAGGGGGTACAACATTGGACTTCAATACTGGACGTGAGTTCAATCCCAACCCTAGGCATGAAACATACTTTCCTTTCCTTTCGAACGAGACCTGTCGGTCTTTCGGATGAGACTTAAAACCGAGGCCTCGTCTCTACCTGACCTTCGCAGTTGCCGAGACTGTAAACCAATTCACTTGCGCTTTTCAATAACTTATGTACTTATGTTGAACTGATTTTATCGAAATACAGTTGAGCACCAGTATCTCAAACATCAGTATCTCGTCGAATTATATCCTTATTTGTTTAATATAAATTTCCTCGGCTATCACGACCATGCCCTATCTCGTATATGTTCTCTATCTCAACTGTTCATTCTGTCCCCTCCATATAAATATATGTTGAAAATCTCTTCGCTATCTCGATGACATAAATGCTTGGATAAATCACCTAAGTGCCTGGCTGCCAAGATCGATTTGGTTGACACTATTTTCCAAACATATTATCAAACAAAAGAAAATAAATTCACACCTACCTCAGGTTGTTTGCTTAATTAGTCTACCTGGATATATTTGAGTGTTTATTCATGATTCATTAAGCATATCAAGCTGGTCATTTACGCAAGTCACTGAGAGTCATTACGCCACCTTGTTATGTTGATTATCCTACTACCTTTGGTCATTAGTTAATGTGTAACCCATGGGTAAAATGATTTCATATTTTTCACGAAAATATTCGACCATGTCACTTCATCGCTATCTCGAACCTAGTCCTATCTCGACTATATGGACGAGCTCCGTTCGACTTCGAGATACTGGTGCTCGACTGTAACTCCTGAATACCTAAAGTCATCATTGTATTATATAGGACGGCATCAGCAGCAAATGATATTACATGCTTCATCGCATAAAAATTGCTCCTGTAATTGAGATATTTAAGAAAAAGTGCAGTCGGTGGGAGGTCACTGTATATGTATGTATTTGTGTGCTGAATCCATTCTTAATAATTCATTTCTTAACCCTTAGACCGCTACACACAATAATTGTCGTCTGCTGTTGCTTTTATATCTTGCCTTATTTCTGAATAAAAACATGGTTTGACAGCACTTCAGAATCATTTCCAATGGAAATGATTCTGAAGTGCTGTCAAAGCATGTTGTAAATTATTCTAAAGTGCTGTCAAAGCATGTTTTTGATGATAAAAACGGAAAATAGAAAATAAACAGCAGACGACAAAAAAATTAAGATAGCGGTGTACGGTTTAATGGTGAATCTTACTGGGATTCACGCCTGGTGCCAGGTGATCCGGTG
Organism: Conchocele bisecta; assembly: GCA_029237695.1. Classification (NCBI taxonomy): domain Eukaryota; kingdom Metazoa; phylum Mollusca; class Bivalvia; order Lucinida; family Thyasiridae; genus Conchocele; species Conchocele bisecta. The sequence goes on from CM055277.1 coordinate 15,519,751, forward strand.
TAGTAAGGGTGCCCGGCACTGAATCAAGACACTGTCTTTCAGGTGATGAAAGTTTTTGTTGTAATTTAGCCATTCAGGTTCCAGAAAATGTACATTGTAACATATGTTGTTGTGTGCATGACTATTTAAGTAACTGATGTGTTATATTCCATGGCGGAATTTCCAAGGCCAAACAAAATATTTCCAAGTCTACAAATAAGTTAAAGAGGACTACAACAACGACTTGTGGGGGGTAGTATACTCGAGTCAGGTTGCCCGTCCTCTAAGACACTACTATCATGCTGTGATCGTTCAACGCCCGCTGATCCCAAGGTCAAGGTCACATACTTAGTCTCTTTATAAAACTTAACATCAGAGAAATATGCTATAACTTCTATTTCCCTTCATCGGAAATTCTTAATATTTCACGCATGCATTCCTCTAAGGCTCTACTATCACACAGTGACGATCCATGACCGTCCAACCCCTGCTGATCACATAAGTCCCATTTCCAAGTTACAACCACGTATTACCAACCTTATATCGGTGACACCAAAATTGCTAAGCAATACTTATCTAGCTAAGTATACTTTGAGGGAGTAATCATTTATTTTTCCCAATATGCATTATTTCTTATAGAACTAACGACTGCATGTATTTGATGATTAAAAGTATGCAGACTTACTATAATGAATGTATTACATTATCACAGCCAAAATGGCTGTGATAATGTAATACATTCAGTATAATAAAAATTAATAAATTTATCCTTACCGGTAAATTGAAAATTTCTCCCTCAAACTGTACTTAGCAAGGTATTTTTAGTTTGAAATTTTTGTGAAATCGGCCACTGGTTGTATGTTACAGATTCGGCACATTTGAGGAATTCAAGCGACACGCGGTAGATGAGAATGGCAACCTTGCCCCGGGAAAGCGACTTCTATGTGGCTTAGGTATGGGAGATCTGTGGTAACGTGTGGTTCGTCGTATTTTTGTGGGTGGCTGGTCGGGAGCCTAAAGTTGAAAGTCAGGTAATTTAACGATGGGGTTCATCTTTACCTGGATACCTGAATTTACCCGGTTTGGCCCTCGGGTACATTTTTTTCTTCTGAACAATATGAAAATTACATGTACTTGCAAAAAGTGCAGATCCTGATGAGATAGTTCGTTACGAGCCATCTCATCTGGATCTACACTGTTTGCAAACACAGCTAAAGAGGTCTCTAATGTTGAAAGGACCTGGCTTCTGAACTCGTAAAACCCCTATCAATCAATCCAGTTTCAAAGGCCTTGTTTCGTGTCACGGATTGTATTGGGCTGCATCCAGAGCTGCTTCTGATCTTACCATGCGAAGGGTAAATTTAATGATGGGTTCATCCATTATGGAATCCCGATGTCCCTGGTTTGACCCTCGTGTACATTTCTGTCTCGCCCACGATCGTGGAAAGTGAGACATAGCGGTCACAATTCCGGCATAGTCGTCATCGTCGTCAACAATTTGGGACATAAATTGTGGACGTAGCCAAAGTTTCCATAGCCCTTGATCCATTAGTCTCGGATCATTACCAAACTTCTTGATAGCTTCCTCACATTGATAGCTATTCATCCAGTGTCATTTGGGTGACCTTGACCTTCAGCTTGGTGATCTTAACCTTTGTGGGACGTAAATTTTGGATGTAGCCAAATTTCCCATATCTCTTTATCCGTTAGTTGGATCATTACCAAATTTCATCAATAGCTTTCTCACATTTGTTGCTATACGGTCACTGTCATTCGGGTGACCTTGACCTTCACCTTGGTAATCTTAACCTTTCTGTCAATAATTTTGTACATACGTCCAAATGTTGAATACCTCTTGATCCGTTAGTTGAATCCTTACCAAACTTCATGAATAGCTTCCACACATTGATGGCTATCCACCCAGTGTCATTCGGGTGACCGTGATCATGGTGGCCTTGAACTTCATGTCAATAATTTTAGGGTATATACAAACATTGAATATCTCTTGATCTGTAGTCGGATCATCTCCAAACTTCAGCAATATCTACTTCACATTGATGGATATCTATCTACCAGTGTAATTCGGCTGACAGTGACCTTGTATGACATACGTCCAAATGTTGAATATCTCCTGATCCGTTAGTCATATAATTACCACACTTCATAAATATCTTCCTCACATTATAGCTATCCATCAAGTGTCATTCCGGTGATCTAGACCATCACCTTTGACTTGACCTTGACTTTTGCGTCAATGATGTTGGATGTTCGTCCAAATGTTGAATATCTCCTGATCCATTAGTTGGATTATTACCAAACTTCATCAATATCTTCCTCACTTTGATGGCTATCCACCCAGTGTCGTTTGTGTGACCTTAGTAACTGCGACCTTCGTATCAATAATTTTGGACTTCATCATATTGTGATCTTGACCTTCAAGGTGATCGCCTTGTTTAATGGGTGAGACACTATCTGGTGATCACCTTGTTTAATGGTGAGACACTATCTGGTGATCACCTTGTTTAATGGTGAGACACTATCTGGTGATCACCTTGTTTAATGGGTGAGACACTATCTGGTGATCACCTTGTTTAATGGGTGAGACACTATCTGGTGATCACCTTGTTTAATGGTGAGACACTATCTGGTGATCACCTTGTTTAATGGGTGAGACACTATCTGGTGATCACCTTGTTTAATGGGTGAGCCACTATCTGGTGATCGCCTTGTTTAATGGGTGAGACACTATCTGGTGATCACCTTGTTGGCTTCTGTGTTACTTGAGAGTTGAATCTGATTATACCAAGTATAAAAGTAGTAAGATTAGTACTTACTATATTGCATTTAGGGAGTGGGGCTAAGTGACTCTCGTGTGGTTTGGACCTTTCACCATATCAGCCTATTCTAATTTCTGTAAATATTCTGCATTGATTTTGGGATCCCCCCCCACGCCCCTGCACAACAGGTGAAATATGGGATTTGACCCCATTAACCAGGCCTAAGATTACCTTAGCTGTTGACAGGACATTATACACCATTAAATCAAATCAAATCCATTTATTTCAGGTGCTGGTGTATCAGAAGCCATCTTCGTAGTCACGCCAGCCGAGACGTTAAAGGTCAAATTTATCAATGATCAAATACGGGACAAGCCCAGATTCAAGGGCTTTTCACACGGTATACGGGATATTATTAGAACAGAAGGTAATGAGTATGGGAAATATTGCTATAAAACATCTGTAGCCTATTTCTCCAACATTGCAAAGTATACTTTTCTAGCAAAGTATACTTTGAGGAAGAAATTTTCAATTTAAAGATAAATTTATTAATTTTTATTATACAGAATTTATTACATTATCACAGCCATTTTGGCTGTGATAATGTAATCAATTCAGTATAATAATTCTGCATAGTTTCAATCATCATATATGCAGCCGTTAGTTCTATATGGAATAATGCATTTCAGGAAAAATAAATGATTACTCCCTCAAAGTATACTTTGCTAGAAAAGTATACTTTGCAATTTTGATTAAATCGGCTACTGAGCATGCTCTCATATCAGACACGCCATGTGATTTTGTACTTAACTCTTTGCATGCTGGGAAACTTGTGGGCTATAAATAGTTAAAAAATTGTGGACAAAAACTCATCATATTTTCTTGTATTTCTCCCCGTAAATATCATGAATATGTCTTGAAGTTCATTAGAATTGAGTCCGGAAACCAATTCTGATGAAATTTCAAGACATAATTACAGAGAAATAAAAATTATACTCCTAATTCGTTTGGCGGATATTTTTACCGCTGGCATGCAAACATGTGCAATTTTTGTCCCGCCTGCTTTAGCAGAAGCGGGACATAGGCATAGCTTTTCCGTCAGCGTCGGCGTAGGCGGCGTCAACATTTCACGTTAAGTTTTTGCATTTAGCTCAGTTTCCAGAAAACTATAACTCCTACGACCTCCATACTTGGTATACATCAACACTGTGGTGTAACCATCTCACACAGAGGGAGCCCATGTTACCTTGACCTACTTTTCATGGTTCATTGACTTACTTTTCACATGCATTCAACGTTAAGTTTTTGCATTTAGCTCTGTTTCTAGAACTTAACACTCATGTTAATTCATTGTAACTTCTGTTTCCCTCAATGGAATGCTTTAATATTCCATACATGCATTTGTAACAACATCTCGCATCATTCTACATAAATCCCATGGTGTCCGCTAACCCCAAAGGTCAAGGTCAGTGACTTAGAAATTTCCGTGTTTGGAAAAGTTAACGCTCGGTTTAATGTATTACAACTTCTGTTTCCCTCAATGGAATGCTTTAATATGCCATACATGCATTTGTAACAACAATCCGCATCATTCTACAGAAAGCCCATGGTGCCCGCTAACCCCAAAGGTCAAGGTCGCTGACTTAGAAATTTCTGTGTTTGGAAAAGTTAACGCTCAGTTTATGCTTTAATATTCCATACATGCATTTGTAACAACATCCCGCATCATTCTACAGAAAGCCCATGGTGCCCGCTAACCCCAAAGGTGAAGGTCGCTGACTTAAAATTTCCGTGTTTGGAAAAGTTAACGCTCAGTTTATGCTTTAATATTCCATACATGCATTTGTAACAACATCCCGTATCATTCTACAGAAAGCCCATGATACCCGCTGACGCCAAAGGTCAAGGTCATTGACTTAGAAATGTTTGTGTTTGGAAAAGTTAACGCTCAGTTTATGCTTTGATATTCCATACATGCATTTGTAACAACATCCCGCATCATTCTACAGAAAGCCCATGCTGCCCGCTAACCCAAAAGGTCAAGGTTACTGACTTAGAAATTTCCGTGTTTGGAAAAGTTAACGCTCAGTTTATGCTTTAATATTCCATACATGCATTTGTAACAACATCCCGCATCATTCTACAGAAAGCCCATGGTGCCCGCTAACCCCAAAGGTCAAGGTCATTGACTTAGAAATTTCTGTGTTTGGAAAAATTAACTCTCAGTTTATGCTTTGATATTCCATACATGCATTTGTAACAACATCCCGCATCATTCTACAGAAAGCCCATGGTACTCACTAACCCCAAGGTTATTAGAAGCTCCTTATGTACTATCAAACTGTGCGATGCGGGACATCTTGCTCCGCGGAGCTCTTGTTCATGAAATAGATTTTCTGTAATTGATGCGGAATTCTATTTCGTCAACTTTTGATGTCATTTACGGAAAATATCGTAAATTGTGTAAATATTTTCATTAGATATCGCGCATGTTCTTAGGTACAAAATCACATGGCGTGTCTCATATGGGCCTGTGACTGGAGAAATGGTTCTTATGGGATTTGTGTATTTACTTTCTGGAGTAAATGTTATTGTTATTCCCTATTGCATTTATTGTGTTTCGAAAAGGCATTTGATCTGTTTATTTAAAGAGTGTGAAGCTGATATAAGGGTATATAAAATTTACACATTTATTTGTTACAAATATCGTATATAGAAAATCATACACGAGTGTTGATTTAATATGATATTTATAATTTTATGAAATCAGTCAACTCATTTAAGAAATATCATATTAAATCAACACCAATGTTAGATTATATTTATTGCATAAGCACAGCATCATATATTGAGTGATGACTATCACTTACATGTTTTCTGCAGTGGTCTCATTAACATATTTATTACGCTTGTGTATTAAATTTGTAATACAGTGGAAGATCGATCTCTCGAACAGGTCTCTGTCGAACACCGGAAAATTCGAACTCGTCCTGTGGTCCCGACACATTTCCCTATATAAATCATATACTTTTTTACCTAAAATTCGAACTACGACAAAGTCGAACTCTCGAACCGAAGTCACGGTCCCTTGGTCAGTCAATCAACGTAAAGTGCTATTGATAGCTCGTACAGGTAAGTCTGTCGCCAACTGATCTGTTTGCCAAATGAGGTGTGAAAATCACGATTGGCGGTCTCTTTGGTTTGTTTCGCTTCACAGGTGGTGACATTAAATTACGAATTTAAAAATTAAATGGCGTTAATTCCACGTCAAGATGAATGACCACGATAATTAATAAATTTGAACAAAATTTGCCTTTAAATATTTTATTTAATTTTAACTGTCACATTTTCTTTCTTTCCCTCGAACAAGCCTGACTCGAATTTTTATTCGAGTCCGTTGCCGGTTCGAGAGTTCGATCTTCTACTGTACATTGTTATTGCCTTGTGAAAGCTTACAAACTCTGTTATACATCCAGCATACAAAGTCTTTCTGAGGTATATAGTTTACGTATTTCCATTCGTTTGTCTGTCCGTTCGGGCGCACGATCGGGTTCTTAGGTGGTTGGAGGTGTGGCCTAAGAAAACAATGCAACTTATTGCGTAACCACTTAAGCCTATTGTTTCTTAGGTGGTCATTCTTTTGTTTGGGTTGATCCAAGGTGCACCCATCCGTGAGATTTGCATCAAAGTTATCGGGTACCCAGTACCTCTGCAACCGTGAATCGGATTGACTTCAAACTTAATATACTTCTTTATCATCATCCATATTTTCATTCTATAGCCCACCCATGCGGCTTTCATGGCCAAGGTTAAGGCCAAGTGACATGGAAAATAAATGTCGAACCTGGTGACGGCCAGGAGTATATGTGAGCCTTGCTCACTTTCACTAACTAGCCTTCACCTATTTGTCCTTTCAGGTTTTAAAGGTTGTTATCAAGGCCTTGTACCAACAATGATAAAGCAAGGCAGTAACCAGGCAATGCGATTCTTCGTCATGGAGACCTGTAAAAACTGGTACCGCGAGGGCGACGCTTCCGTTAAAGTGCCGCTGTTATATACTGGGATGTTCGGTGCTGTGGCGGGTGCTGTATCCGTGTATGGAAATAACCCTATGGATGTAGTAAAAACACGGCTACAGGTAATTATTTACATACGTATGCTGGTCCGAGAAAATGCTTGTTGCAAATGCCGTATGACCCATTTCTTCAATCGCACAAACATATTTGTATCATTATGTGTGGCTCTGGCTGGTGATATTAGGGCTTATAGGTTTTGCTACCAGTAGCCGATTTCACCAAATTTGCAAAGTAACTTTTCTAGCAAAGTATACTTTGAGGGAGCACTCATTTATTTTTCCCGAAATGCATTATTTCATATAGAACTAACCACTGCATATATTTGATGATTAAAAGTTTGCACAATTATTATACTGAATTTATTACATTATCACAGCCAAAATGGCTGTGATAATGTAATAAATTCAGTATAATAAAATACTTGAAAATTTCTCTCTCAAAGTATACTTTTCTAGAAAAGTATATTTTGCAATGTTGGTGAAATAGGCTACTGATCACCCGGTGCATCCGCATAGTCCGATCAGGATCTGCATCGTTGATCAATGAATCACCCATGCTTCTAACAATATAGATCGTTATCAGGCTACAGGTGTGTGCTATTTGATCAGGAGCTACACTGGTCGCAAATCCTATAAGCCCCATTTCTCCAGTCACGGCCACATGTTACTGTAGGGTGTGTGTATTTAGCGGTGGTAAAGTGTTTTTAAGCTGAAACATTCACATCCATCTTTGTAAGTGAAATTTCTGGTGTTGTGATGGCGCCTGGCTCCAAAGCAAGATACATGTATGGCTGTTTTTGACAAATGAGACACCAGATGGCTTTGCTGTTGATCGGATTTTAACCCTTTCACCCCTAAGTGAAAACTTAGTGCAACAAAGGGAAAACAAAATTAATAAAAAAAAAACAACACCATTTTACAACGATTGCAAACAAGCGCAAATGCACTTATACAAATGAGACGCGCCATGTGATTTTGTACCTTCTGATATCTGCGTAGTTTCATGAAATTTGTTTACAAAATTTACAATATTTTCCGTAAATGGCGTCAAAAGTTGGCCAAATTTTCACAGTACATACGGAATTGTACTCTGACAATTTTGTCAACTTTTGACTTTATTTATGAAAAATATTGTAAATTTTGTAAACGTATTTAATGAAATTACGCATATGTCCGAAGGTACAAAATCACATGGCGTGTCTCATATGCTTTTGATTTTCACACAGATGGGTGGTTCTCAATGAATTTTCACACAGATGGGTTGTTCTCAATGAATTTTCACACAGATGGGTGGTTCTCAATGAATTTTCAGTGCTCCAGATAAGCTGCGTATTTGCTTAAATACCAATTAAAATTGCCAAAAACCCAATTGAAATCAGAAGTAGCGAGTATCAAAAAGCAATAACAATTTTGTGGTACCTTTATCATGCTGCAAAAAACAAACAGACCACAAATATAGCATATTTTCCATAAAAACACATCTTGGTATTTCATTAGAATTGTCTCCAAGGAGACAATTCTAATGAAATCCCAAGACATGTTTTAATTTCGAAGGAAACTATTCAATAATTGCTGTCTGTTTATGTGTAAACGGTAGCGTGATTTTATTTTACCCAATTAAAATGTTGAAATACCCAATTGCTTCAGAAATGATGGAGTGACAATACTCAATTACTAATTCCTTATCTGGAGCTCTGAATATTAATTCAGCTTGGTAAGTGTTATGCCCCAGTAATCAATCACTCACTCGTTGTTAACTCGTCATCTGTTTATGTTACAGGGATTGGACGCGAAGAAATATAAAGGAACCTGGGATTGTATTAGTAAAATATGGAAACATGAAGGTCCCAAAGCGTAAGTATAAGCTCACGCTCCCTCGCATTTAATTCCTTAAACATCCAATATGTGAACAATAACATACTTATAATTAGCCAGGTTTATAATGTAGTCTCCCATCCAAGATTACTGAATTCCTTTTAAAGCCTCTGGGTCTCGGATATCCACTGAAAGTAATGAGTAAAAAATAATTTAATTGTGGATTTGTATCATATTTCATATTGCAGTCTCCGCGAAACTGCCAAAATTTTACAGGGCATTCGGTCTGATAAACTTTAAATTTTTACCAGACCAAATTATTTTTTTATAAAAAATAAAATTGATTTTGTGTGATATTTAAGAGCTTTTTAGTTTTTTAAGTATATCAGTCATATAAGAAAAGATAGCTAGCACCAGAAGCACATACTAAAGGAAGGTGATTTCAGTCAGACATTCGGTCCGGCGACTTCCGACTTTTGCGGAGACTGCATATTGTATCATATTGTATCATATTGTATCATATTGTATCATATTTCCAAGGTCACTCTTAGTTCACAGGTTACAAATTAGATCATTCTTGTCCGAACTGTAACCTTTTCATAGATGTAGGGATTTCAAAATAACTTCTGTTCACCATGAGGAGACGGAGTGTTGTGTTACGCACAAGACCCATCTGTAGTTCAAAGGCCAAGGTCACCCTTAGAGGTCAAAAATAAAAAAAATGAGAACATTGTGGTCCGGGCTGTAACATTGTCATTGACGGAGGGATTACGAAGGCATGCCGTGCACATGACCCAGGTTCGTATCTGAAAGGTCAAGGTCACCCTTAGAAGTTAAAATTTTAATGCCGAAAATATCTGGCCTGTAATTTTGTCATGCATTAACCCATTTCATGCTGAGGATATGCTATTCTGATATGGGGAAAATCATAAATATTTTCTTTAAATGTGCTTAGAAGTGTATGTTGCAACCGCCATTTGAACCATCTCATCGAGACGGTTCAAATTAGTGGTCACAACATATACTTTCATTGAGAACTAAAAAAATATAATAAAATATTTTAAAAAATTCATACCCGTAAAGGTGGATTCCACATGTAATGGGTTAAATGATTTTAAAATTACTTGGCACAAATGTTCATCCTGAGAACACCCAGGTCCGTAACTCAAAGGTCAAGGTCACAATTAAGAGGTCAAAGGTCATAACAGAGTACAATAGAGCGTGTCCGAATTGTAACTTCGTTATTCAAGGAGGGATTTCGAAATAATTTCAGACAAATTTCAGACACAATAACACAATGTGTCGCTTACCACACCCAGCTCCCTGATTTGAAGGTGAAGGTCACAGCGGGGTCATTATAGGAATGAATGGCCTTTTTGTGGAATTTATCGGGGTATAAACTTGGAAAAGTCGCGGGAATACTGGACGAAGGCCGGAAGGCCTCGTCCAGTATTCCCGCGACTTTTCCAAGTTTATATCCCCGATAAATTCCACAAAAAGGCCATTCATTCCTTATAATTCCAGCATTTGAAATGAATTCATCAAGAAAATGTGTTTATTTTCCGTTTTCTTAAGAATTATTTTAACTGCGCCCGACGGTTACGGAAAGTAGTTCGGCATGGAGTTTACTGGGATATAAATTGTGGACGGAGACTTGCAACGGACCAATCAAATGTTAGGGAACTGTGTAAATATTTTTGTGCTGGAATTATATGTTGACAGGCCACATTTCTAGATGTAACTAACCGTATCATTTTTTTGCAGGTTTTATAAAGGCACAGTTCCACGACTAAGTCGAGTGTGTCTAGACGTCGCCATCACATTCATGATCTACGATTCATTTATGGAAGTTTTCAACAAGATGTGGAAATAGTCCCGTAGATTTATATAGGTTATTATTATGTGATATTACTTCACTGGAAATCACCATAGTGACTTTATGTAGCTGTTTCTTCTAGCTGAGCTGTCGTGTTGAGCTTCGTGTAAAATATGCATCAATATGCAGGGATTTCCCTAGGATGTTTTTAATGTGGGTCCCAGGAGGCCGTTTCACTAAACTTCTTACGACTAAAATGTTTGTAAACTTGTGCAAAATTATGATCGTCTGTAAATGTCACATTAACAATGTTTTCTTGTAAACAATTATTGGATTTACATTTATTGAGCATAGGCTGCATATGCAGCCTATGCTCAATAAATGTAAATCCATCAATTGAAATTTCCAAACGATCCTAAATTTGCACTTACGAACATTTTAGTTGTACAAAGTTTAGTGAACCCCTGGACTCCCAACTTTAATATTTATGGGGTCCCTGTTGATAGTCCTGAATTATCTGAACTCTTCTATATAAAGAACAGTAAAACAGGTTCTCCCAAGAAGTGTAAAAATGTAAACTTTTGAAAATGATTCATCTGCACCGCCATGTTTTGAGGTTTCCACGGGATGCAGTGCCAACTGTCAAGTGGGTCCTCGGCCAATAAAGTGCATCAGGAATGCAGAAAACGGGTCAGGGAAATCCCTGAATATGTGGTCTGTTAGAGAAATGGACGTGACTGCTATTTACACCCTCAGAATACACTTCATTGCATAATGTGGGGTTTCCTTGTGTAATTAAAATTACCCTTATTAACCCTTTCACACAATAGCCCTTTATATCGGTTTTTGCAAACAGTGTAGATCCAGATGAACCGGCTCGTAACGAGCCGGCTCATCAGGATCTGCACCTTTCGCAAGTAATTTTCATATCTTATAGAGAGAAAAAACCACCCATTTCTTATAAATGGACTAGTCTGAAAATCATTTTGTGACAATTTGATTGGTCATTAACATGTCTTGCATCCATTCCAGTTATTTAGGGGTGAATGTGTTAACAATTGTAATAAATATGATATTGCTGTATACATGTATAACAGGTTAGGTGACCAGCACAGCTTCAATGTATTATGATGTGCTTATGCATTAAACAGAATCTAACATTTCTGTGAATTTAATATATTTATTGAACTTGTTGGCTATGATTTCATAAGAAGCGAAGCTAATCCGAGTTTCTTATGAAGTAGGCAAACTCGTTGAATAAACTTTCTTTCGACCTTCGACCTTACTGTGTTTGCATATATTTATATGTTATTTGTTTTGTATGCAGATATATGCACGAGTTTAGCAGCGTGTGATGTTGCGCGACTTTAGGAGCATGGTGGAGCGAGTGGCATACATCCACATCCAAATCAAATAACCTTTTTATTATGTACGTGCATTACTCACAATATATATACGCGCCACAAAAATATACCAAATATAAATAAAATAAATTAATTAATGGTGATTTCTAGTTTACGATTCGTATTGAGCCGTCAGGATCTGCACTTTTTGCAATTAATTTTTTAGAAGAAAAAGAACACCTCTTTCTTATAAATGGACTAGTTTGAAAAATATTGTGACAATTTGATTGGTCCTTAACTTAACATATCACAATCCATTCCAGTTCTTATCCCCTCGCCGATAGAGGTTAGTTCGTTAATATTTGGCCACTATGTGTGTCTACGGATGATGCTTTGTTTTGCATACGTCCGACTGCCCAAGGTCAAGGTCCTGAGGACTTGTGTTTACCTTGTTTGTATTGCATTGTAAGGCAAATGTGTTAATTCTTGTTTTTTTTAATTATTATCAAGGCTGCCAAGCGAGGGGATTAGCTTCATAATAACGATGCCTTTGTTTAGGGTTAAAAGTGTCCATATCATAACCGTATTTTCATGTTTAGGGTACCAACAAACAAAATGTCTGAAGAAAAAATTATGCACAAAACGGTTCAATGCAATAGGTGAAAAGGTATTAAACTTTGACCAACCTCCCTGATTCCTTGAGGAATCTCGGGAACACATGTATCAGTTGTCATGTCGAAGTAGGTGCCAGATTCCTGACAAATTCCCATTCAGCTACATCATGAGTACATGCAGAAGATGCTGCATAAACACATTTTCTGTCTAGTAACCGTTACTCGACAGAAAATGAGTTTATGCGATAGCTCTAAGTAGAACTGAGTGACATCTCATCAGGAAACCGGTGCTCCGGTTACTAGATGAAAAATGAGTTTATGCGATAGCTCTAAGTAGAGTGAGTGACATCTCGTCAGGAAACCGGTGAACTTTTCGACATGAAACATTTTACACTGGTGCGGAGTGCAGCACTCGCGTGTATATAGGCCATGAAGTCGCAAAATGGGCCTTAGGACGGAAATTGGCATTTGTGACTTGAGAAATGCGGCTTATGGGATTGTGATCAGTGTAGCTCCTGATCACACAACACACTCCTGTAACCAGATAACGATCTATATTGCTTGTTAGAAGCTCAATAGTTGTTTCATTAATGTAATGGCAAACAGTGCAGGCCCTGATCAGACTGCGCTAATGCTATATTGGTCGCATATCTCATAAAGCCACATTTATCCAGTCGCAGCCACAATTAAGGTGGGAAAATGTCCCCCAGGTTTCCTCTAGGCACCTCACTATTGCAGTACAATTGTCGATCTGGTTTGGCCCTCACATACGTCGTTGGCATTCTTGTATGTAACAGTTGAATCTGGTTATACCCCTTATAGGAGTATTATGATTATTCATAATCATATTTTAGGGCAAGGGGCCAAGTGACTGGTGTGGTGTGGACCTGGCACCAGGTCGGGTTATTCTAATTTCAGGGCTGAATATATTTTTCTCGATGTAAATATTCCGTTCTGATTTTGGGATTGTTTTTGATTAAACAAAATCCTCGGGGTGGTGGCGGGGAGAATGCTCCCTGACCCCCATATCAGGACTTTGTTTGCCTCGTCTGGTTTTTGCCTCTGGTTACGGCCCTGATTGTAGTTTAAATGAACTACATGGAAATGAAAATGGGACTGGGCTTGTCACAAATGCTATAAGGTCCTTTTTGTGAATCACCGGCCTCGTTGTTATAGTCGTTCAGATGTGGGGAACTTAAATGGTGTGAATTGGTTTATATCAATATGTGTATAATTTATTGTTTAACATATTTTCATAGATATATAGTGATCAAAATGGCATCTGGTGTCTTTGTGCTCCTGTCCTGTTATTCCGATTATTAGAGCGTTTCGGTCTCTGGGGCTGAGATAATATACCTTATGACCAGTGTAGTCCCAGATCAGCCTGCGCATCCGCGCAGTCTGATCAGGGACTACACTGGTCACCATTCAGTCTAAATATCATCAGCGAAAACGATTGGAGACCTGGAGACCTGGAGACCTGGTTTGGCCCTCACATACGTCTTTGGCATTTTGTATGTGACTGTTGAATTTGGTTATACCCCTTATGTGAGTAGTATGATTATTCGGGAAGGGGCCAAGTGACTTTGGTGTGGTATGGACCTGGCACCAGGTCAGGTTATTCTAATTTCAGGGCTGAATATATTTTTTCTCTATGTAAATATTCCTTTCTGATTTTGGGATTTTCCTCCCAATGCAGCAGATTAAAACTGGATAGAACCCGTTTGCCCGGCCTTACATGACCTTTGTTGTTGATAGGCTGTTAAACACCAATAAACATAAAAAGACTAATCCTCCTTGGTGAGTATGTGAGGATAAAGCTATTCCATTGTTAGATGATGGCTTGTGGCCTAGGGGTTAGAACACCTGACTTTCACTCCGGAGGTCATGGGTTCAAACCTCGCCTGAGGCATCGAAAATACTTTCATAGTATTTCCATCCCACTTGTCTGTCAGATGAGACTTTAAACTGTGGTCGTCTCTATATGCTGTTGCTGGGATGTTAACCCTTAGAATGCGGGAACCGAAAATAGTCGTCTGCTGTTAATTCATATTTTGGCTTTTCTCTCAGTAAAAACATGGTTTGGCAGCATTTTAGAATCATTTCCATTGGAAATGTAATGGAAATGATTCTGAAGTGCTGCCAAGCCAAGTTTTGATGAGAAAAATGGAAAATAAAAAATATTCAGCAGACGACACAATTTAATTCAGCATTGTTAGAAATGGTGTAAGTTAACTTGCTCATCTGGTGGCCCAATTATCTAGACATCTATTAAACCAATTGTGTTGCTCTTAACCCTCAGACCGCTACTCACAACAATTGTTGTCTGCTGTTGCTTTTATATCTTGCCTTATTTCTCAATAACAGCATGGTTTAACAGCACTTCAGAATCATTTCCAATGGAAATGATTCTGAAGTGCTGTCAAAGCATGTTGTAAATTATTCTAAAGTGCTGTCAAAGCATGTTTTTGATGATAAAAATGGAAAATAGAATATAAACAGCATACAACAACAAAAATAAGATAGCGGTGTAAGGGTTAAGATCATTGTTTTATATTTTATTAACTGGTTTGGCTCTTGGGTACGTGTTTGGTTTTCTTGTATGTGACAGTTGACTTTGGTTATACCCATTATAAGAATAGTAAGGTTAATGCTAGTCTTATTACTTTTAGGGTACGTGGCTTAGTGACTGGTGTCCATAGGACCTGGCACCATGTCAGGTTATTATTCTATTTTCAGGGCCCCGTGCAGGCACCGGGGCGGGATCAACTGATCCTGAGAATAGTGCTGCAGTAGCCATTGCTTGTCGTAAAAGGCGACTAAACTGGCTTAACGATTGGGTTCATACTTTCCGGAACCCACTATACCGGATTTGGCCCTCATGTACATTTTTGGCTTTCTTGTATGTGAGAGTTGAGTCGGGCTATGCCCCATATATAAAAGTAAGATTAGCGCTAATCCTATTACTTTTAGGGGATGGGATAAATGATGCTGGTGTGGCGAGGGCCTGGCACCAGATCAGGTTGTTCTAATTTCAGGACTAAATATATATTTTGATTGTAAATATTGAGTTCTGAAGTTGGGATTTACCCCCCTTGGACAGGTGGATATGGGACTCGACCCCGTTGACCCGTCTGCGTGTAGACTCCCTGAGGCTTGTACCTCTATGTCAGAAAAGCGGACGTTAAACCCTATTCACTCACTCACTCACTCTATTTTCAGGGTTGAATGTATGTTTTTCTTGATGTAAATATTTATTTCTGTATTTTGGGATTACCCCACTGTCCAGGGATTCCGCTGGGGAAAATAAAAAAATCGCCACTTCAAAAAAAAAAAAAAAAAAAATGCCATTTTTTATCGCCAATTGTTTATTTTTATCGCCAATTGCAAAAGTGGCAATCGCCAGCGGAATAGCTGACATTCATACAGGTGCTATAAAGGGAATTGGCCTGGTTGACCCAGCCTAAAATGACCAGCTGTTGAGCTGTTAAACACCATTAATCAATCGATCAATCTATTTTAATGCAGGATTATTTCCTTTAATCTCGCGATGGAAACAATGGGAACGCCCATCAGCAAATATGTGCTTCAGTTCCATTTATCTCCACAATCACTTGATGGATTGACTGTAACTTCATATGTGTGTGTAGTACCACCATTGAAATAAGAGGGCCTAAGTCCATAAGGGGACCTAGCCCCCTTCCTTCAATGATGCCTTCAATGTGTTTGGTTCATTGCTAATTACAACCTAGATACTTCAAAATCGGTTACAGGACTTTTTGTAGGACTTCTGAAATTTGTGTTGATTTTCTTTCGGTCACCACGGTAACCTTGACATGCAAGCCATGGTCAATTTGGTATACATTGTACGGTACTTTGGCCAATACATATGAAAATCTCAACCTTAATGTTTGCAGTCAGTGTAGACATGGATCAGGGTCTACACTTGTTCAAATCTATTTTGTTTATTATACCCCCCGCAACGAGTTGTGGGGGGGGGGGTATACTGGAGTCAGGTTGTCCGTCCGTGCGTCCGTAAACTTAACATCAGAGAAATATTGTTATAACTTCTATTTCCTTCATAAAAAATGCTTAATATTTCACACATGCATTCCTGTAAGGCTCTACTACCATGCTGTGCCAAATCCACGACCGTCCAACCCCCGCTGATTCCAAGTTCAAGGTCAAATACTTAGTCTCTTTATAAAACTTAACATCAGAGAAATATTGTTATAACTTCTGTTTCCTTCATCTAAAATGCTTAATATTTCACACATGCATTCCTGTAAGGCTCTACTACCATGCTGTGCCAAATCCACGACCGTCCAACCCCCGCTGATTCCAAGTTCAAGGTCAAATACTTAGTCTCTTTATAAAACTTAACATCAGAGAAATATTGTTATAACTTCTGTTTCCTTCATCTAAAATGCTTAATATTTCACACATGAATTCCTGTAAGGCTCTACTACCATGCTGTGCCAAATCCACGACCGTCCAGCCCCCGCTGATCCCAAGGTCAAGGTCAAATACTTAGTCTCTTTACAAAACTTAACATCAGAGAAATATTGTTATAACTTGTATTTCCTTCATCTGAAATGCTTAATATTTCACACATGCATTCCTGTAAGGCTCTACTACCATGCTGTGCCAAAATCCACGACCGTCCAACCCCCACTGATCCCAAGGTCAAATACTTGGTCTCTTTACAAAACTTAACATCAAAGAAATAAGTTATAACTTCTATTTCCTTCATTGAAAATTCTTAATATTTCACTCGTGCATTCCTCCAAGGTTGTACTATCATGCTGTGATAAATCTACGACCGTCCAACCCCCGCTGATCCCAAGGTCAAGGTCACATACTTAGTCTCTTTACAAAACTTAACATCAGAGAAATATGTTATAACTTCTATTTTTTTCATCGAAAATTCTTAATATTTCATACATTCATTGCTCTAGGGCTCTACTATCATGCTGTGACAAATTCCCGCTGATTTCGAGGTCAAGGTCACATAGTTAGTCTCTTTACAAAACTTAACATCAGAGAAATCGGTTATAACTTGTATTTCCTTTCTCGGATCTGCTTCACATTTCACACACGCATTGCTCCAATGGACCTCTACCACTCTGTGACAAATTCACGTTCATGCCGCTCCCGCTAAGCCCAGAGTCAAGGTCACAAGCCCACACACTTGGAAATTTTTACATATTTTAGGGGTACCTGGGCCCACGCGGGGGGTATTCTGTAAGCCTCGCTTACTGACCAATCTAGTTTACAATAAAAATGTACGATGTTACCATTCATTTGAACTGTCTCATCGAGACGGTTCAAATGAGTGGTAACAATATAGATTTTTGACAAAAAATAAAGAAATGAGGATTTTTTTATCAAATTTCTCGCACTATTGTAATTGTGTCCGTTATATAATTGGTTAACCCATTAAAGATGAGATACAATTATAGTAGTATGAAACTTTTATGAGAAAAAAATCCCTATTTTCTTTATTTCATCTCTAAAGTATATATTGTTACCACTCGTTTGAACCGTCTCGATGAGACGGTTCAAATGAGTGGTTACAACATATACCTTCATGGAAGAATGAACAAAATAATGATATATTTTAGACTGAAGCATCATTATACAATAAAGGGAGATAATTCTGGTGCCTGGCCATATTGGTTGTCATCAAACTTCTCACCATGAAAAACCAAACGAAAAAATGGCAGCTATGTTTGGTCAATATTGTACATTCCACTAAATGCTGCAGTATTTTATGCTGTAATACATCTTTGTAGCATATATATATATAGCAGAAAAACATGTGATGCAATATGTTCTGAGGGTTAAAGGTGTTATGTGGTTGTTAGTTCCTTTTCCACACTGGCAACATCCAGTATCACATGCATCTCTTGTAGCATATGGCTATAGCAGAAAAAAATGTGATGCAATATGTTCTGAGGGTTAAAGGTGTTATGTGGTCATTAGCTCCTTTCCACACTGGCACCTTCCAATATCACAGACATCTCCTGTAGCGTATGTCTATAGCAGAAAATCATGTGATGCAATATGTTCTGAGGGTCAAAGGTGTTATGTGGTGGTCGTTAGATCCATTTCCATACTGGCACCTTCCAATATCACAGACATCTCCTGTAGCGTATGTCTATAGCAGAAAATCATGTGATGCAATATGTTCTGAGGGTTAAAGGTGTTATGTGGTCGTTAGCTCCTTTTCCACACTGGCACCTTCCAATGTCACATACATCTCTTGTAGCATATATCTATAGCAGAAAAACATGTGATGCAATATGTTCTGAATGTGTTTGCCAACATCTCAATGCTGATGATTGTATACATTAACAATGGCTGAGCCTGTTCACATTATGATTTATGCATTCCGTATTTATTCCAATAAGCACCGCTGGGGCTATGCAAATTTCTATCCTATTGGGTGCTTAATAAACCTTTTCATAATTCTTCTGTATATCAGCTTTTCATGTCGTAATTAACCATTTCACCCCTTTGTAACTTGAAAGTATGCTTCCATTTTAATTTTCAGACTATTTTGTTTATTTCGTAAAAGTTTTTGTAAACAATCGACAAACTGTGCATATCCGGATGAGACGGCTCGTTACGAGCCGGCTGATCTGGATCTACACAGTTTGTAAACATTCAAATTATAGTCTGTAGTAGGGATATTGTTAATTATCATTTGATGAAATATTCACATTTGATTGTGTTACTATAATCGGGTATGCTTGTTTATGTATGAACGGACACTGGATGTCTATTGTCCATGTAAACAAATAGTTTATAGGCTTTATTGTTACTGTACGTGTTATAGTGTACTTTATACCAGCCCTTAGAATGCAGGAAAGAAAAATTGTCGTCTGCTGTTGTTTCATATTTTGCCTTTTTTCTCAATAACAACATGATTTGGCAAAAAACATTAGATTCATTTCCATTGGAAATGATTCTAAAGTGCTTTCAAACTATGTTTTTGCTGATAAATATTCAAAAATAAACAGCCGATGTCAACATTTAATTCAGCATTATAAGGGTTATACATATATATATATGTGGTTTAAATGTGGTATGGGGTGCTATGTTATAAACTGGGATATGTTGTATATTTGGTGTTATAATGTTTTTCCTCTGTGTGCTTTTTGAACATCCCTCATTTAGTGCTATTATATTATTATCCAGTGACCAAAATTTATATTCCTGTGGTTGTCGCACATTATAATTTAACCCTTAGAATGCGGGAAATGAAAATTGTCGTCTGCTGTTTTTCATATGCTCTCTTTTTATGCCCCCATCAATTTATTTGGGGAGTGGGTGGCAGGTGGGAGCACGCGATGGGTAATTTAACGATCAGGGTTCATCCTTACCGGAATCCCGATTGGAGACCTGGTTTGGCCCTCACATACTTCTTTGGCATTTTGTATGTGACAGATGAATCTGGTTATACCCCTTATGTGAGTATTACGATATTCGTAATCCTATTTTAGGGGAAGGGGCCAAGTGACTTGGTGTGGTATGGACCTGGCACCAGGTCGGGTTATACTAATTTCAGGGCTGAATATATTTGTTCTCGATGTAAATATTCCGTTCTGATTTTGGGATTTTCCCCCCAATGCAGCAGGTTAAAATGGGATCGAACCCGTTTGACCGGCCTTACATGACTTTAGCTGTTGATAGGCCGTTAAGCACTAACAAACAAACAAACAATTTATTTGGGGGTGGAGGATTATGTTTTACCCCTATCCGTTCATGCGTCCGTCCGTGCTTGTTTACTCCTTCACTAATTTCAATAATATTTTCCCACAATGTCTGTCGAGGGACCGGTGGGTGGTAGATGGGAGCACGCGATGGGTAATTTAACGATCGGGGTTCATCCTTACCGGAATCCCGACTGGAGACCTGGTTTGGCCCTTACATACGTCTTTGGAATTTTGTATGTGACAGTTGAATCTGGTTATACCCCTTATGTGAGTATTACGATATTCGTAATCCTATTTTAGGGGAAGGGGCCAAGTGACTTGGTGTGGTATGGACCTGGCACCAGGTCAGGTTATTCTAATTTTAGGGTTGAATATATTTGTTCTCGATGTAAATATTCCGTTCTGATTTTGGGATTTTCCCCCCAATGCAGCAGGTTAAAATGGGATCGAACCCGTTTGCCCGGCCTTACATGACCTTAGCTGTTGATAGGCCGTTAAACACTAATAAACAAACAAACAAACTGTCGAGGGACCGTGCTTTGTTTCACATAGGACCTACACCCGAACTCCCAAGGTCAAGGTCACTTTATTTGTAAGGCAAATGCGTTGACGTTTTTAATGTTTTCTCAATTAACTCATTAACTCCTTCACCAATTTCAGTATTATTTGCCCACACTGTCTGTATAGGGATGGTGCTTTTTTAAATGTTTTTGGTGATAAAAATTGAGATATAGAGAATGGGAAAAATATCCGGCAAGGCTCAATAATTTCTTTATTTCTCATCAGAAGTATATGTTGTGACCACTCATTTGAACCGTCTCGCCGAGACGGTTCAAATGAGTGGTCACAACATATACTTTGGTTCAGAAATAAGGAAAATAGATAGAGAATAGTAGGTTAGTGCCGTGAATGTGAAAAAATATCTGGCAAGGCTCAGGAAACGGGATGGGCGAGGCTCTGCCGAGCACATCCCGTTTCCGTGCCGCGCCAGATATTTTTTCCCATTCACGGCACTAACTTACTATTCTATTTATCCCGTCAACACCTTCAAATGGCTGTAAAATGTAAAAATTGTGTTGACTGGATATCAAAAATGTTTTCACCGTGTTTCACGGCACATACGCACTGTGTTGACAGGATAATAACAAATAAACAGCAGACGACACAATTTAATTCAGCATTGTAAGGTTTAACAAAACAAAAATAATTTTTATAGATTATAGTAATGAATCAGTATTACTCATGAGTATATCATTCATCATTCACCTAAACAGGAGCTGTTAGAGAATGGCACATCCTATTAGTAAAAAGCTTTTGATGTACCCCGAGAAATATTTTCAGGTGTATAGTCCGCAGACGATAACTTGCTACTTGTTTACAAACAAACAGGTCATAAACAAAACACAGAATAGGTGAGACAGGTAAATATACCCGTGCCAGTATTCCTTTTCAATATTTATGTTGAGATGTGTCATCAAGTCCTATGTAGTCGAGGGGTTAGACTGACTGATATCAATGCCGTAGGTAGTGAGTTTGAATCTTAGTTTTTCATACACATACTATTTTGATTTGTTTATATTTTATTATATATTCCTTTTTTATGTGTGTTGCTCTTACAAATTACATTAATTAAGCATGACATATATTACATGTAGAACGTTAGTCTCACTTTGAAGACAACTAATAACTATGCACATTTCATATTTGTCTACATGAAGAATCTGGGAGTAAGTAAATAAGTAATTTGTTTATTATAGTGACAGGTGTTAAACGAAACAGGGAATCTGTACAATATGATATTGACGAAAAAACCCGGCCCTATGGACCTATATGTCACTATATGTCACTGTATGTCACTAACAAATGTGTGTGTACATATACAATATAAACTTGTATGTTCTCGCCGATCATATCACAATGAGATCATAAGGCAAGAGTGATAACCCTTGCCATTTCACTTATTCCCTTCTCCAGCAAGCAGTCATAAAAAAGAACAGAATGATATCGACCAAAGTAATGCATTTTGTGAGGTTCGAACTCACGACCAGATAAAATGAACAAAAGTTCTGCAAACGTATGGATATTCTCCCTCTTCGATACCACTGAGCCACACTACATGTCTATTTTGCCCACCAAGATACACTATTATATTGACATGCGTGCACGTGCACTTTATAATGTAGTTATTATGCACGAAAACGAGGCTATGATATGGTAATATACCTGGTCTACCTATATTTGGACTCGTCGATTGACCTCCAGCAACTTAATATCGTCTGTCATTTATACCCGAGTTGCATGATCACATGGTTACAACAACAATGGCTGACAGTGTTGAAAGTGTGCCCACTCCAAAGTAAGTATATTTTATATTTTCCTTGCTATGCAACGGATTTTGATGAAATATGGCGCAGCAAACGCGTCTTCATGAGCTGCATTTGGTGGTCCTGGGAGTTCGGCACATACATATGTCGTTTTTGTGAAGAATCGATTTCCGTGTCGGTAGACACGGAAATCGATTCTTCGCAAAAACGACAGAAGTTTGGGCCAAAGTACCGAGACCACCAAATGCAGCTTAACAAGATGCGTTTGATGCGTCATATTTCATACAAATCCGTTATATAATAAGGACAGTATAAAAGAATACGTACTTTGAATCGGAGAGCTTCTGGAAGTTTCAGTACTTGTTGTTGTTGTTGTAACCATGTAATCATACACCTTGGTACAACGAGAAATATTTTGGGGTACATATAGATGCCACAGGTGGAAGACTTGGACCTGTGACACAAAGAAAATGACCATTACAAAAAATCCTTTACCCCACCCACACCCACTTGGTCTCATACAGTACTATCTTCTATTAACGTAATGTACAGTACGATACCAGGTGGGTGGGGTAATGGGATTTTTTTAATGGGAATTTTTTTTGGATTCATAGGTCCGAGTCTTCCACCTGTGATAGACGCCACCCTGTCCATCTGTTCATCTGTTCGTCTTGTTTGTCTATATGTCCAAAATTTTGTTTTCGGCTCCCTACTATCCATTCTACCATAAGTACATGTAGCACTAATCCTATGGTGGTTGGTTGGGAGGGTAATTTAACGATCGGAATTCATCCTCATCCTCCGGTACATCTTTGGCTTTCTTGTATGTGAAAGTTTCAACTTCAGTTATGCCCCTTATTAGAGTAATCCTTCCGGTATTACTTATAGGGGAAGGGGCCAAGTGACTTTGGTGTGGTATGGACCTGGCGCCAGGTCCAGTTATTCTAATTTCAGGGCTGAATATGTATTCATTTCAATGTAAATATGTAAACACAAATAAATTAAATCTAATTTCAGGGCTGAATATATATTTTTTCTGTAAATGTTCAGTTCTGATTTGGGATATTTTTCATTTTTCTTCTGGCACCAAGTCAGGTTATGGTATAATTTCAGGGCTGAATATATTTTTTTTCTATGTAAATAATTTGGGATTTTCCCCCAATGGGTGGTTGGTCGGGCGAACGTGATGGTGTAAATTAACGTTAGGGGTTCCTCCTTATAGGCCCTGTGCAGGCACCGGGGCGGGATCAACTGATCCTGAGAATAATGCTGCAGTAGCCAT
Organism: Conchocele bisecta; assembly: GCA_029237695.1. Classification (NCBI taxonomy): domain Eukaryota; kingdom Metazoa; phylum Mollusca; class Bivalvia; order Lucinida; family Thyasiridae; genus Conchocele; species Conchocele bisecta. The sequence continues at coordinate 15,543,497 of CM055277.1, forward strand.
TGCTTGTCGTAAAAGGCGACTAAACTGGCTTAACGATTGGGTTCATACTTTCCGGAACCCACAATACCGGATTTGGCCCTCATGTACATTTTTGGCTTTCTTGTATGTGAGAGTTGAGTCAGGCTATGCCCCATATATAAAAGTAAGATTAGCACTAATCGTATTACTTTTAGTGGATGGGATAAATGATGCTGGTGTGGCGAGGGCCTGGCACCACATCAGGTTGTTCTAATTTCAGGACTGAATATATATTTTGATTGTAAATATTGAGTTCTGAAGTTGGGATTTACCCCCCTCGGACAGGTGGATACGGGACACGACCCCGTTGACCCGTCTGCGTGTAGACTCCCTGAGGCTTGTACCTCTATGTCAGAAAAGCGGACGTTAAACCCTATTCACTCACTCACTCACTCCTCCTTATAGGTATCACGATTTGCCTTGTTTGGCCCTCAGGTACGTTTTTATATTTGGCTCATTTGTTAGCTGAGAGTTGAATTGGGTTATTGCCCATTATAAAAGTAGTAAAATTATTACTGAACCTACTGCTTTTGGGAGGGCGCCAAGTGATTCTGGTGTGGCGAGGACCTGCATCAGATCTTGGGATTTCCCCTCCCCATTTGTACATGTACTTGAACATGAACATGTACTTGTACAGGTAATATGTGGGATTCAGTACTAAACCCATTGACCCGGCCTTGAATGACCTTAGCTGTTGATAGGCCGTTAAACCCCAACAAACAAACAAACGAAACCCCCCAAATGCAGGTTAAATTCTGGATCGAACCTGTTGACAAGGCATTAAATGACCTTATAGCTGTTGATAGTCTGTTAAACACCAATAAACCAAATCAAATCCATTTTTCTTAACAAAAACAGGAAATGATTCTCAAGTGTTGTCAAACCTTGTTTTTATTGAGAAAGGGTTAAGCAGTGTGAATTGATTTCTGGGTGCCAGATTTACAGATGTTCTGCTGTACAATCTTGTTTTAAGCTTGTGTTGTTTTATGGAACCAACACATTTTGTAATTTTCTATTGAAATGTTTTAGAACGTGTATATTTTGTGCTTCCATTATAGATTGTGGTTTTGTACGTATTTATATAATCTATAAGCTGGTTATCCACTCACCGATAGACATGCATAGATAGCCTTTCATTTCTTAATAATTCCAGCACAAAAGTATTTACACAATTCCCTAACATTTGATTGGTCCGTAGCAAGTCTCTGTCCAAAATTTATATCCCAGTAAACTCCCATGCCGAACTACTTTCCGTAACCGTCAGGCGCAGTTAAAATAATTCTTAAGAAAACGGAAAATAAACACATTTTATTGATGAATTTATTTCAAATGCTGGAATTATAAGGAATGAATGGCCTTTTTGTTGTTGAATTTATCGGGGATATAAACTTGGAAAAGTCGCGGGAATACTGGACGAAGGCCGGAAGGCCTCGTCCAGTATTCCCGCGACTTTTCCAAGTTTATACCCCGATAAATTCCACAAAAAGGCCATTCATTCCTATAATAACTTACCAGAGAGGGGATTTGTATAGTGATATTGATGCCTGGTTTTGCCTGGGCGTTTGTGTGCTATTTTATGCGTAGCGGCTGGCTTTACCTGGCTGATGTGTTTTGGCAAAATGGAACTTATTGCATTTTGACCAATTTTGAAAAGGAGGCCGCTGCAGAAAACATGTTTGGTGATTTGTTTCCCGATTTGTTTCCTTTTCCATTGTTCAGAGTTCTCGTAGATACCGTGAACGCCCGCCCCTTGTACGTATATACTACTCGCTCAACTTTTGTTTGTTTTGTTTTGTTTATTATTAATTCCATTATTGAGAGTGTTTGCAAGTGGCTTAATTTTCCAATTTGGTCAACCATTACTTGTTGATCTCCGAATATGTTACTCTATGCATGGTCTACAAAGTTGCTAGATACCCTCCACGTTAAGTAGTTTTTTTATTGTGTTGCTATATACAATACATTTTAGTGATATTGTGTTGCTAGATGCAATATTAGTTACTTTATACATACATATGCTGGGAAATTGTATATATATATATATATATTTGCAAAGCAAAAAGAAGTAAACATCCCCAAGAACAAGTGGTAACTATAGTGCACTATGTCATTCACTCGTAGTGCCCACTGGTGTTCACTCCAGTCCACTGGTGTTCACTCCAGTCCACTGATAGTCACTATAGTCTAACTAGTGAACCAGGGGCCCGTTTCACTAAACTTCGTACGACTAAAATGTTCGTAAGTCCAAAATTATGATAGTCTGTAAATTTCACATTAACAATGTTTTCTTGTAAACAATTATTGGATTTACATTTATTGAGCATAGGCTGCATATGCAGCCTATGCTCAATAAATGTATATCCATCAATTGATATTTCCAGGTGATCCTAAATTTGCACTTACGAACATTTTAGTCGTAAGAAGTTTAGTGAAACGGGCCCCAGGAGTGAACATTGTCAAGTTCCAGTAACTGTAATACTTTTGTGTGGCAAGATACACATATGTATTGACATAGTGCTGTGGTGTTGCACAAAACACATGCTACTTAGTGCTATGGTATTACCAGATAAACTTGTACTGTGATGTTATAAGATAAAATACATATATACTAGTACTTTGGTAAACATGGTTTACCCTAACCAAATTGGTCTGGGTTTGTGACCTACATCATTAGTTGGCCCTTACTATGCTGAATTAAATTTTGTCGTCTGCTGGAAGTGTTTTATTTTTCAATATTTCTCGACAAAAACCTGTTTTGACAGCGCACAAGAATCGTCGGAGACGATTCTCGTGTGCTGTAAAAACCTTCTTTTTTTTTTGTTAATGTTTAAGGCAAAAAAGAAAAACAGCAGACGACAATTTCCATCTTCTGTGTAGTGATGGTTAATAATAGTGTAATTTTTCCCATTAACCCTTACAATGCTGAATTAAACATTGTCATCTGCTGTTTTGTGTTTGCTTTTCAGTTTTGTCAATAAATGCGTGGTTGGCAGCACTTCAGAATCATTGGATTCTAAAATGCTGCCAAACCATGATTTTGAAATATGAAATAACAGCAGACGCCAATTTTTGTTTCCCACATTCTGAGGGTTATTGGTATTATGTGGTAGCTAGCTCCCTTGCCACACTGGCACCTTCTAATATCGCATACGGGTATAGACAATAAACCAGTCTTACAAATAGGATAGCGAACTGGAAAAATCACTAATAACTTGCCGTAGAACTACTTCCTGTGCATCATCAGCACTAGGCCGGGCGGAGTAAGTCGGTTTGACCTGGGAGTTGAATTGGGTTATTGCCCAATATAAAAGTAGTAAGATTATTACTGATCCTACTGCTTTTGGGAGGGGGCCAAGTGATTCTGGTGTGGCGAGGACCTGGCATCAGATCAGGATTATTCTGATTTCAGGGCTGAATATATTGTTTTTTATTGTAAATATTCAGTTCTGATTTTGGGATTTTCCCCCCATTTGTACTTGAACATGTACATGTACTTGTACAGGTAATATATGGGATTTAGTACTAAACCCATTGACCCGGCCTTAAATGACCGTAGCTGTTGATAGGCCATTAAACCCCAACAAACAAACAAACTAAACCATTGACCCGGCCTTAAATGACCTTAGCTGTTGATAGACTGTTAAACCCCAACAAATAAAACAAACAAACGGTTTGACGCCACACTGCTAACAACACCGCAAATTCTAACATAAAAAATGCCCTGGAACTTGTTGTACGGGAAGTACAATGTAACTCACGAAACCTATTTATAAGACTGGTGTATAAAAATCATGTGTGTGTCAATACTGTACCCACATTGAATAGTGTCATCTCTGCATGCATTTTGTTTCTGGGCATTAATTCTGCTTCCTTACAGGTTAACCCTTAAAAGGCGTGAAACAGAAATTGTTGTCTGCTGTTGTTTTATGATTTGTCTTTTTCTCAGTAAAAACATGTTTTGAAAGCACTTTAAAATCATTTCCAACTGCGTTTTTGAATGAGAAAAATTGAAAAAAAATGTTTAAATAAATTTAATTCAGCATTGTAAGGGTTAATTTTGATGGGTTAAAATCTTAATCACAATGGCGTCCAGGGGCCTGTTTCACTAAACTTCTTACTACTAAAATGCGTAAGTGCAAATTTAAGATCGTCTGTAAATTTCAATTTATGCATTTACATTTATTGAGCATAGGCTGCATATGCAGCCTATGCTCAATAAATGTAAATCCAATAATTATTTACAAGAAAACAATGTTAATGTGAATTTTGCACTTACAAACATTTGTCGTACAAATTTTAGTGAAACAGCCCCCTGGTGTCTCTGCCATGAGTCTTCATTAACATTGAACTGTTTTATTCATACTCTTGATCAATGAAATTTCATGCTTTCATAAATTTCATGTTCGCATATATTTCATGTTCGCATATATTACCGAGTAATCGTATCTCACACCATTTTACCATGAAGACACCCACCGTGTGTCGTGATGTTGAATCATATTTTGTCGTCTGCTGCTTATTTCTAATTCAAAGTTTTCAATCAATAATGACCCTTTGGGGGCATTTTGACCATTTAAATATAATTTTGACACTTGAAATTTGGAACACAAGTGTCAATTTGTGTCGAGTTAAAATTGTTTTTGCACTTTAAAAATGATACTGATCGGCCATTTTCGGAGTCTATTAAGAACCCTACTTTATTTTCCTTATTTGTATTGATTATAACATGTTTTGACAGCTCATGTTGATGATGCAAATCGTCTCCAATGGAGACAATTCTCATTTGCTATCTAACATGTTTCTAAATAAATAATATTAGACGACATTATCAATTTTCTTAATAAATAAGTTAAAATGAAAAAGAAAATTAAACTATCCATGAGGGGGTGTGAACAGTTTCAAATGCCAAATCCTGAAAACGGCTAAACAAATATATTTGTTTGCACCCAGAAATGCGTATAAGTCAAAGTGTGCTTCTCATGTCGAATCATTAGTAATTTTCTCCAATTATTGGGAACCTCAAATCCTGGTTTCAGGATATATCCTGAAAATTCCCACCCCTGACCAATGTTGTTTTTGTTTTTAAGTATTAAAGTTAAAAATGAAAAAAAGTTAAAATTAAATAAGTTAAAAATAAAAATCAGCAGACGACAGTATCTGTTTCCCGCCCTTTAGGGATTAGCGATGTATCGTATTTATGCACATGTGTGCTACCCCCCAGGGGTTCCCTGCGGGGTTATTTGTGCCACTGGTGACACACCTGTTATTGTTTACACAATGTACATGCCACGATAGTCACAATATATTTAGAAACTAGGTGTACGAGTGTTGGTTTTCATTTTGTATTCCAAGTAATATCCTGGCGGCCGTTTCACAAAACTTCGTACAACTACAATGTTCGTAAGTACAAATTTAGGATCGTCTGGAAATTTCAATTGATGGATTTACATTTATTGAGCATAGGCTGCATGCATGCATATATACAGATTTACGAGTTACAAGGTTGGTGACAGACGGACAGATGTGACGGACGGACGGACAAGGGTAACACTAAATGTACACTCCACTATCGTGGTGGGGCATAATGAAAGTAATAAGATTAGTACTAATATTACTTTAGGGGAAGGGGCTATGTGACTGCTGTGGTATGGACCTGGCACCAGGTCAGGTTATTCCAATTTCATGTACATGTATATTTTTCTGTTTGATTACTGTTTAATGGCCTATCAACAGCTAAGGTCATTTAAGGCCGGGCCAATGGGTTCAATCTCGCATTTAACCTGCTGCATTGGGGGAAGGGGGAAAATACCAAAATCATTTACAGAAAAAATGATATATTCAGCCCTGAAAATAACCCGACCTGGTGCCAGGTCCATACCACAACAAAGTCACTTGTCCCTTCCCCTAAAAGTAATACCGGTAGAATTACTCTTATAAGGGGTATAATATTGTTTACACAATGTACATGCCACGATAGTCACAATATATTTAGAAACTAGGTGTACGAGTGTTGGTTTTCATTTTGTATTCCAAGTAATATCCTGGCGGCAGTTTCACAAAACTTCGTACAACTACAATGTTCGTAAGTACAAATTTAGGATCGTCTGGAAATTTCAATTGATGGATTTACATTTATTGAGCATAGGCTGCATGCATATGCAGCCTATGCTCAATAAATATAAATCCAATAATTGTTTACAAGAAAACATTGTTAATGTAAAATTTACAGACTTATCATAATTTTGCAGTTACGAACATTTTAGTCGTACACAGTTTAGTGAAACAGCACCCTGTGGCGGTTGGTTGGGAGAATGTGATGGGTAAATTCAACGATCAGGATTCATGCTTACTGGAAGGTTTGGCCCTCAGGTACATCTTTCAAATTCTTGTATGTGAAAGTATAAGAGTACCGTAATATTTATAATCATATTACTTTTTAGGGAAGGGGCCACGTGACTTTGGTGTGGTATGGACCCGACACCAGGTCCGGTATTTTAATTTCAGGGCTGAATTATATATATTTTTTAAAAAATATTCCTTTCACAATATATTTAGAAACTAGGCAAAATCAGTTAGGCAAAATTGGGAAATTCTAAGTCGAAAAGGGGGAGATGATCCATGACCCGGGGGTCAAATCAAAAATCGAAATAAACTTTGTGCATCTACTCATCATAAGGAAGCTACATACTAAGTTTCACGTCTGTAACAGTACAGATTTACGAGTTACAAGGTTGGTGACAGACGGACAGATGTGACGGACGGACGGACAAGGGTAACACTAAATGTACACTCCACTATCGTGGTGGGGCATAATGAAAGTAATAAGATTAGTACTAATATTACTTTAGGGGAAGGGGCTATGTGACTGCTGTGGTATGGACCTGGCACCAGGTCAGGTTATTCCAATTTCATGTACATGTATATTTTTCTGTTTGATTACTGTTTAATGGCCTATCAACAGCTAAGGTCATTTAAGGCCGGGCCAATGGGTTCAATCTCGCATTTAACCTGCTGCATTGGGGGAAGGGGGAAAATACCAAAATCATTTACAGAAAAAATGATATATTCAGCCCTGAAAATAACCCGACCTGGTGCCAGGTCCATACCACAACAAAGTCACTTGGCCCTTCCCCTAAAAGTAATACCGGTAGAATTACTCTTATAAGGGGTATAATATTAATAATATAACCCGATTCAACTCTCAAATACAAGAAAGCCAAAGACGTAAGCCAAAGCCAAAGACTGCCAAACCAGGTCTCCAGTCTGATTCCGGTGGTAAGGATGAATCCCGATCGTTAAATTACCCATCACATGCTCCCAACCAACCACCATGTATATTTTTTCTGTAAATTTTAATCCCAAAATCAGAACGGAATATTTACCTGGAGAAAAAAAAAGATTCAGCCCTGAAATTACCTACCTAGGTCCATACCACACAACAGTCACTTGGCCCTTTATAACAACAATAAATATATGCGAGTAAACTGTTTTATTTCCATATATCATATAAACACTACATGTTACATGTGACAGTAGCATATTTTACCAACATTGCAAAGTATTCTTATCTAGCAAAGTATACTTTGAGGGAGACATTTTCAATTTTAGGATACATTTATTATCTTGTATTATACTGAATTTATTACATTATCACAGCCATTTTGGCTGTGATAATGTAATAAATTCAGTATAATAATTCTGAATACTTTTAATCATCAAATATATGCAGTCGTTAGGTCTATATGACATAATGCATTTCGGGAAAAATAAATGATTACTCAAAGTACACTTTGCTAGAAAAGTATACTTTGCAATGTTGGTGAAAAAGGCTACTGAACTGATTCTAAGTAGATATAAGTAACCAAATGTCACCGATTACATAATTATGTAATTGAAGGGGTCAGTGGAATAAGGGGACCAACTCCATGAGAGAGTGGAATAAGGGGGCTAACTCCACGAGGGAGTGGATTAAGGGGGCTAACTCCACGAGGGAGTGGAGTAAGGGGGCTAACTCCACGAGGGAGTGGATTAAGGGGGCTAACCCAATGAGAGAGTGGAATAAGGGGCTAACTCCATGAGAGAGTGGAATAAGGGGGCTAACTCCATGAGGGAGTGAATAATGGGGCTAACTCCATGAGGGAGTGGAATAATGGGGCTAACACCATGAGGGAGTGGAATACGGGGGCTAACTCAATGAGGGAGTGGAATAAGGGGTCTAACTCCATGAGGGAGTGGAATAAGGGGTGCTAACTCCATGAGGGAGTGGAATAAGGGGGCTAACTCCATAAGGGAGTGGAATAAGAGGCTAACTCAATGTGTGGTATAAGGGGGCTAACTCCATGAGGGAGTGGAATAAGGGGGCTAACTCCATAAGGAGTGGAATAAGAGGCTAACTCAATGAGAGAGTGGAATAAGGGGGCTAACTCCACGAGGGAGTGGAATAAGGGGGCTAACTCCATAAGGAGTGGAATAAGAGGCTAACTCAATGAGAGAGTGGAATAAGGGGGCTAACTCCACAAGGGAGTGGAATAAGGGGGCTAACTCCATAAGGGAGTGGAATAAGAGGCTAACTCAATGAGAGAGTGGAATAAGGGGGCTAACTCCACGAGGGAGTGGAATAAGGGGGCTAACTCCATTAGGGAGTGGAATAAGGGGCTAACTCCATGAGGGAGTGGAATAAGGGGGCTAACTCCATGAGAGAGTGGAATAAGTGGGAAAACTCCATAAGGGAGTGGAATAAGGGGGCTATTTCAATGAGAGAGTGGAATAAGGGGGCTAACTCCATGAGGGAGTGGAATAAGGGGGCTAACTCCATGAGGGAGTGGAATAAGGGGGCTAACTCCATAAGGGAGTGGAATAAGAGGCTAACCCAATGAGAGAGTGGAATAAGGGGGCTAACTCCATGAGGTAGTGGAATAAGGGGGCTAACTCCATGAGTGAGTGGAATAAGTGACATTTTGGATCCGCGCCTGACTGGCGAGGGCACGATCTGGACATGAATTATTGGACAACGACCACAGTATAGTAAATACATGGTTAGTGTCGTCGAATAGAAAATAATATTTGGTTGAGCCTTAGACAGCTTTATTGGGGCAAACCCATATAAAGTTGTCGAGGCAAAACCAAATATATTTTATATTAGACGGCCCTAATCTTTATTTAATTGATAACACATACTGAACTTCATTGATTGAACTTCATTGATTGAATGTGTGTGACGTTATGATTTGTCAACATTCCATCGCCATACCTCAACAAATCTAGTGACGTCATTCAAAGCAAACTGAGGTAGATTCGTTTTTTTTTATTGTTTATTAGTGTGTAACAGTCTATCAACAGCTAAGGTCATGAAAGGCCGGGCAAACGGGTTTGATCCCGTTTTAACCTGCTGCATTGGTATGATTAAATTTCTGATTTATTTACAATAAGCTTCACTGTTGGCTGGCTTTAGACTCCACAGTTGTCATAATAAGAAATAAAATCAAATAGACGTGTCCTTGTCATTGGTTACTTCACATATACTGTGAAAAATGGACAAAATTCAACTGAATCAAAAACGATTTAGATTTTAAAATCCACCACCAGCTTCTATTTGCTATCGCGACAGGGATTAGGGGTCAAAGGTGAAAAAAATAATGGCAAAAACAGCATGGTATATTAGGATACTTGCAGTTGATATTACTGTCCGTTTCACGAAAGCTGCCCAAATTTTACGACTGTGTAAATAATGTAAAAACAATATTTTTTTTGATAATATTAAACAAGGCAAAATTTAAGAATGAGCCTTCTTTTTATTTCGTGAAATTTGGTCAAATATTGATTTTATTGCGAAAAATTTCCCCACATCTCCTCCACTTCCTTTCCCCCATGTTAAATTCCCATAGACAAATAAATTTTTCGTAATAAAATAAATATTTTACCAAATTTCACGAACTAAAAAGAAGCTCATTCTTAAATTTTGATAAAATTTAATATTATCAAAAAAACACTGATTTTTTAATTATTTATATGGCCGTAAAATTTGGGCAGATTTCGTGAAACAGACAGTTTTTTAGGAGGTTACTTCGGATATAATTAGCATCTATTCACCCCCCTTTAGTATGCTACATGAAGCAATGCCTGCAGTATAAAAAACATATTCAGTCACATTTACGTCACATTCAATACAAACCACCAGTCCTAGACACACATTGTGGGCAAATATTATCAAAATCGGTTAATAAATTATTTAAAAATGAAAGGTGTTACTAACGTACATACGCACGCACATACGTGCATGGACGTGGGTGGTGGTCGGGCGAATGAGACGGCGTAAATTAACAGTATGGGTTCCTCCTTATAGGAATCACGATTTGCCTGGTTTTGCCCTTACGTTTTTTATCTTTGGCTCTTTAGTTACCTGGGAGTTGACTTGGGTTATTGCCCATTATAAAAGTAGTAAGATTATTACTGATCCTACTGCGTTTGGGAGGGGCCAAGTGATTCTGGTGTGGCGAGGACCTGGCATCAGATCAGGATTATTCTGATTTCAGGGCTGAATATATACATGTAGTTTTGTTATTGTAAATATTCAGTTCTGATTTTGGGATTTTCCCCCCATGTGTACATGTACTTGAACATGTACATGTACTTGTACAGGTAATATATGGGATTTAGTACTAAACCCATTGACCCGGGCTTAAATGACCTTAGCTGTTGATAGGCCGTTAAACCCCAACAAACAAACAAAAACGTGCATGGACCAATGCTATTATACCCCCCTTAACTATCGGCGAGGGGATAATTAATACTTGCACGTTTCTATTGCAACTGTGACCTCTGATAAACTTAACCCTAAGAATGCAGTCTTTTTCTCAATAACCCAACGGCCGCGGCTTACATGTCGAACCCGCCGAGGGATTGAATGGACTCCGAGTGTATTTATTTTAAGTTTGAAGTAACGGTTGTGCAGATGTATGGTATGTAAAAACGTTAACGCAAATTTCGAAGTCATTCGACCTTGGGCCTGTCGGGCCCCATGGTTGGACTATAGAATGAAAATATGAATGATGATAAAGAAGAATTTGAAGTTTTAAGTAAATCGGAGTATGGGTTGCGGAGGTATAAGGTATGTAAAAACAATAATGCAGAATCTGGACGGACGGACACACACACAGAGACGTCGTTGTGATCACTATATCTTGCCTTCCGCAAGCGGGCTCGACAAAAACATGGTTTGGTAGCACTTTAGAATCATTTCCATGGCATTCTGCCAGACCACGTTTCTGTTGAGTAAAGTGGAAACTAATAAACAGCAGATGATAAAATTCAATTCCACAATGCAAGGATTAAAACGCCACATGCCTGTATAGATAGTAGTATTGGCAAAACGTGTAGATCCAGATGAGCCGGCTCGTGACGAGCCGTCTCATCAGGATCTGCACTTTTTGCAAGTAAATTCCTATTTTTTTTAGAACAAAAACACCTCCGTTTCATAAATGGACGCTTGAAAATAATTTTGTGACGATTGGATTGGTTGCAAAATTAACATATCTAAATCAATTCCAGTTACTAAGGGGGGGAAAGGGTTAATGCCAAAAAGTCACGAATGGACAAAGCCTTGCATTGTCTATGATCATAATTTGGAAGCACCTCGTAACTGTGGTTCTAGTTTCTTAAACGCCTCTCTAGTTCTGTACACGATCGCATGACCGTCGTCAAAATTCTTCCCCAGTCGTTCCTTAACTCTGGCTACCCATGCTTTAACTTTGGCATTGGATTCAAATAAATCTTCCTCCAAGACGGGGATCAACTGCGTTAGCTCGCACACCCCAAACAAGTCCGCCACAGAAATATCATCGCCACCAATGAACTTATTATCCTTAAGGAAGTATGTGTCAATATGTTCGATGATCTTTGGTAGTTCGCGTCGGAATCTATCGACCTCTTCTTGGTTGATCGCTTCTTTTTTAGCTAATGGAATGACGAGCTGAAAAAAGAAATCTCCAAGAAATTTGATTTGTTACATAATCAAGGTGTACGATACCGTGGTTTACAGCGTGCAAGTCCATAGAGACAGTGCGGTCGTTAAACGTAAGCAAATAACACGTGGTTACAACAACAACAACAAGTACTGAAACGTCCAGAATGACATTGTATAAGTATGTGCCAAACTCCCGGGACCACAAAATGAGGCTCATGAAGACGCGTTTACTGCCCATATTTCATCAAAATCCATTGCCTATTAAGGAAAATATCAAATAATACATGTACTTACTTTGGAGTGGGCGGGCTTTCAACACTTTCAGCCATTGTTGTTGTTGTTGTAAGCACGTGATCATGCACCTTGATAATGTGGATACTAGTAAGTCAGAGTAAGTGATTGCGAGCGTTGTTTAACGCTTGACCCATTCAACCAGACATATCAGAAACAAATATATGCAAACACTGATCCAGATGGCCCAGCTCGTAATGAGACGTCCCAGTATTTTCAGTATTTATACAACTTAAATGGAATAGCCCCAAAATAAAATGGAATATTGCATGTCCGGTAACTAAGAGGGAAAAGGATAAAAGGCGGGACCCATGTTAAACCGTGAGAAATAATTACATTATTACACCCAATGCAACTCGATACTCGAAACACAAATTATTTGAGACGCGCCATGTGATTTTGTACCAAACAACACGTGTGATCTTCCATGAAATATTTAGAAACTTCTAAAGTTACAAAATCACATACTGTGTCTCAATTGTGTATCAGGTTGCCTACTGTCTGTTCCACGTTTTGCTGCCGACGAACTTTTGGCTATTAAACACATTTAATAAATCTAAAAAATCTTTAAAAGTAAGTACTTTTTCATCAATAACTAAAAAGTCACCCTCCCCAAAAAAATTTGTTTGATGAAATTCCATCAAATATTGATTTTATCATTTTATTGCGAAAAAAAGATTTTTCTATGGGAATTTAACATGGGGAGTCAATTTCCTGAAGAATCAAAAAAACGAAAAAAAATGGAAATCGACTCCGAAACCTGGCTTGAAAATAATGTAATTAAAAAAACAAAAGTTAGATTTTGAAAATCGGTCCACAAATAAAAAATATTTACCGGTAAAAACAATCTATTTTTAGCCCCCATGTTAAATTCCCATAGAAAAATTGATTTTTCACATTAAAATCAATATAAATTTAATAAATTTTAAATAAAATTAAATGGAAGTACTTTTTCATCAATATTAATAAAAAAGTCACCCTCTCAAAAATTTGTATTAGATAAAATTCATTCAAATGTTGATTTTATTGTGAAAAAATGATTTAACATGGGGGAAAATGAGATGGAGGAGCTGGGGGAGGAGTCAAAAACAAATTGCCTTCGAAACCGGGTTAGATAGCTTGGAAATGATGTAAATAAGAAAACAAAAGTTAGATTTTGAAAATCTGTCACAAAAATATTTGTGGTGGAGGGTGACTTATGTTTTTGATGAAAAAGTACTTTATAGTTTAACTATTTTTTAGATTTAATGTGTGTAATAGCCAAACGTTCGTCTGCAGCAAAACGTGGAACAGACAGACGCGGAAGCGTAACTTTGAATTATTATTGTCTTACCACCATATCAGATATACCAACAGAATCATCAATATAACGTTACACTGCTCTCAACTATGTATTACCTACATCAGGGCTCCAGATAAGGAATTAGTAATTGAGTATTGTCACTCCATCATTTCTGAAGCAATTGGGTATTTCAAAATTGTAATTGGGTAAAATAAAATCACACTACTACAATTACATACCACAATTATTGAATAGTTTGCTTCGAAATGAAAACATATCTTGGTATTTCATTAGAATTGTCTCCAAGGAGACAATTCTAATGAGTGAGTGAGTGAGTGAATAGGGTTTAACGTCCGCTTTTCTGACATAGAGGTACAAGCCTCAGGGAGTCTACACGCAGACGGGGCCAATTCTAATGAAATACCAAGATGTGTTTTCATGGAAAATAAGAAAAATATGCTATATTTGTGGTTTGTTTATTGTTTTCTGCAGCATGATAAAGATACCACAATTTTTGTATTGCTTTTTGAAACTCGCTACTTCTGATTTCAATTGGGTTTTTGGCAATTTTAATTGGGTATTTAAGCAAATACGCAGCTTATCTGGAGCTCTGCCCACCTTATTCCGGAAAACCATGGCCGCATTTAGTCGCGTGTTCAGGTGTTGCCAGTGTAGATACTCATTCACCCGCGCTTGGTGTTTCAGGTCCGTGCGAGGGTACCAGTGTTCTGGGACACCAAACATCTGGCTTAGGTACCGAACTATGGCCAAGCTAGAATATAAGATCTACTGTCTGTTTCACAAAAACATGCCCAAATTTTACAGCTATGTAAACAATAGTATTTTGGATTGATAATATTGAATGAACGTTCTTTTTATTTCGTAAAATTTGGTCAAATGTTGCTTTTATTATGAAAAATTGATCCGACAGTTTAAAACCATTGAATAAATGTGTGTGTGACTGGAGAAATGGGGCTTATGGGATTTGTGACCAGTGTATATCCAGATCAGACTGTGCGGATCTGCACTGTTCGCCATTCCAATAACAATTTATAACAAGGAGGCACCAAGGCATCTGGCTTCGAGACGAGACGTTCCACTGTAAATCATGTATATGACCACTCGAATATGTGCCTGTGAGCTTGACAATCATGAACACACGATATCATCTCATATAAATGACAGGACACCAATCAAAATTATGTAGACACGTGCATATACATACGACGTGATCACAGGTTGAAGTAATGGACCGAGGTCTATAAATACATGTAGATTAAATATGCCGAAAAGCATCAATAAATGAAGAAAAAAAAGAAGCTAAAATTATTTTGTTTACTCCCTCCATATACTCCATATTATGGAGTATATGGAGGGAGTAAAAAAAATGTTTTTACCTTATTTTTTTTCTTCATTTATTGATGCTTTTATGCATATTTAATGTATTTATAGACCTCGGTCCGTTACTTCAACCTGTGGACGTGATAGGACAAAACCGGGCTTATTGGATATGCGACTAGCGAAGACCAAAACATGTTCACCATCAGTAATAATAAAATGCGAGATTTAATGGTCTTAGGAGACGATTCTCATGTGCTGCCAAAACAAGTTTATTAGAAAAACAATTGACAAAACATGAGAATCGCCTCCTAAAACATTTGAATAGCATGGTGTCCTGTTAGCGCCAGGTTACAATCTAGCGCTTACACGTCCTCGACTTATAATCGAGAAAATGCGGGAGGTGGGTGTGGGGGGGGGGGGGGGGGGGGGGGGGGGGGGGGGTGGGGGGGGGGGGGGGGGGGGGGGGGGGGGGGGGGGGGGGGGGGGGGGGGGGGGGGGGGGGGGGTCACACTAATTGTACCAGCTACTTTGGGCCGACAGTTACGTCTGGACCGATTGACATTCTGAAATTTTAGAAGTCCTGTAGCCTATTTCATCAACATTGCAAAGTATACTTTACTAGCAAAGTATACTTTGAGGGAGTAATCATTTATTTTTCCTGAAATGCATTATTTCATATAGAACTAACAAATGCATATATTTCATGATTAAAAGTATGCAGAATTATTATACTTAATTTATTACATTATCACAGCCATTAAATGGCTGTGATAATGTAATAAATTCAGTATAATAAAAATTAATAAATTTATCATAAAATTGAAAATTTCTCCCTCAAAGTATACTTTGCTAGTAAAGTATACTTTGCAATGTTGATGAAATAGGCCCCTGGTACACAGTGGTTTAATAAATGGCTGGCTTAGAGAGGTTTCACTGTAGCACAACAGAGCTCCAGATAAGCTGCGTATTTCCTTAAATACCCAATTAAAGTTGCCAAAAACCCAATTGAAATCAGAAGTAGCGAGTATCAAAAAGCAATACAAATTTTATGGTACCTTTATCATGCTGCAGAAAACAATAAACAGACAACAAATATAGCATATTTTTCTCATTTTCTAAGAAAACACATCTTGGTATTTCATTAGAATTGTCTCCAAGGAAACAATCCTAATTAAATGCCAAAACTTGTTTTCATTTCGAAGCAAACTATTCAATAATTGCCGACTCTTGATGTGTAAACAGTAGTGTGATTTTATTTTACCCAATTAAAATTTTGAAATACCCAATTCAGAGGCGTCGGAAGTGGGGCGGCAGGGGCGGCAACCGCCGCCCCAATATTTGGACCAAAAATAAAAGGTGTCTCTTAAATGCAGTAGAATGCAGGAAATGGCATCTAGAATTTAAACAAGAGGGCCATGATGGCCCTAATTCGCTCACCTGACTCCATGAACACCAGAGGAGAATGTGACATTGAGTTCATAATTGTTTTAAAAAAATTGTGCTATTGTTAGATGGCAGTCATCTTGGATTAAGCGATGACTCTCATTTTACCAAATCTGAAAATGCTTCACCCAAGGATCTTAACTTACTATGAAGTTTGGCCAGCATCGGCCATGTGGTTCCTGAGAAAAAGACGTTCAAAATCTCGAATAAATGGACCTTTTGGAGGCCATCATGGATGACATAATCATCTGATTCCGACAGATATTGCACCAGAGCAATCGCCTCATCGATACCTTCAATTTGATATATGACATGAGCATATTTGGTCAAAAATAAAATTTGACCCCACGGGCCACGCCCATTTTTGACCCGGGGGTCACCATTTTAACACCTTTGAAAGAGCATTCTACGTCGATCATTCCTACCAAGTTTCGTCGAAATCCGGCTAGCGGTTCATGAGAAGAAGATTTTTTAAGAATTTGTGCTATTTTTAGACGGTGGCCATCTTGGATTAGCGACGACCTCCATTCTAACAAATCTAAAAAGGCTTCACCCATGGATCATAACTGTGAAGTTTGGCCACCATGGGCCAAGCGGTTCGTGTGAAGAAGAATTTTGAAATCTCTAATAAAAGAACGACCTTTTGACCTTTTGGTGGCCATCTTGGATGACATGACCATCCAATTTCGACAAATAATGTACCGGAGCGATCGCCTCTTTGATACCTTCGATTTCATATAGACATGACCATATTCGGTCGAAAATAAAATTTGACCCCAATTTGACCCCATGGGCCGGCCACGCCCATTTTTGACCCCAGGGTCACCATTTTAACAACTTTGAAAGAGCATTGTACATCGATCATTCCTACCAAGTTTCGTCGAAATCCGGCTTGCGGTTCATGAGAAGAAGATTTTTTAAGAATGTATGCTATTTTTAGACGGCGGCCATCTTGGATTAGCGATGACCTCCATTTTAACAAATCTGAAAAGACTTCACCCATGGACCATAACTTTGGACATAACTTTGGACATAACAATCCGATTTCGACAAAAAAATGCACCAGAGTGATCGCCTCATTGATACCTTCGATTTGATATACCGGTATGACATGACCATATCCGGTCAAAAATAAAATTTGACCCCTATTTGACCCCACGGGCCACGCCCATTTTTGACGCCGGGGTCACCATTTTAACAAATTTGAAATAGCATTGTACATCGATCATTCCTACCAAGTTTGGCGAAATCCGGTTGGCGGTTCTTGAGAAGAAGATTTTTGAAGAATTTGTGCTATTTTTAGACGGTGGCCATCTTGGAATACGTGATGACGTCATTTTAACAATTTTGTAATCCCCCTACCTAAGGACCATGACCATAAAGTTTGGTGACTATAGGCTCAATGGTTACCGAGGAGAAAATGTTCACGGACGACGTACGGACGACGGATGCCGGACGCCGACGGACGGACACATTGCGGTAACAATAGCTCACATGAGCTTCGCTCAGGTGAGCTAAAAAAAATCTCGGGTCGACATTCGCCTTCCCAATATTAATTTGCTTCCGACGCCTCTGCAATTGCTTAAGAAAAGATGGAATGACAATACTCAATTACGAAGTCCTTATCTGGAGCCCTGGCATAAAATAGTCCTTCAGTTGAGCCACACCTTTCCGTGAGTATGAATCCATTGTCATCTAGGACGGGGACTCTTTGCCACGGATTCACTTTGGTGAACTCTTCACCGAAATGTTCTCCTGAAATAAATTGAATAATCTGAAAATTTGACTAGATAAAAAGATACATACACATGTATTTGTCTTGGGGAGAGAAATAGAGAATACATGTAGTAGGTTAGTGCCGTGAATGGGAAAAATATCCGGCAAGGCTCAAGAATTTCTTTATTTCTCATCAGAAGTATATGTTGTGACCACTCATTTGAACTGTCTCGTCGAGATGGTTCAAATGAGTGGTCACAACATATACTTTGGTTCAGAAATAAGGAAAATAGATAGAGAATAGTAGGTTAGTGCCGTGAATGGGAAAAAATATCTGGCAAGGTTCAGGAAACGGGATGGGCGAGGCTCTGCCGAGCACATCCCGTTTCCGTGCCGCGCCAGATATTTTTCCCATTCATGGCACTAACCTACTATTCTATTTATCCCGTCAACATTACAAATAGCTTTAAAATGCAAAAAATAACCCCAGCCGCATCTTCAAATCGTATTGACAGGATATCAAAAATGTTTCACGGCACATACGCACTGTGTTGACGGGATAAAGTGTGCACCTGACCTGGGTCCTCTGGTTTAACTCTTTCACCCCTAAGTAACTGGAATTGATTTTGGTATGTTAATTTTGCAACCAATCCATCCGTCACGAAATGATTTTCAGACTACCGGTAGTCTATTTATGAAATTTTTTTTTTTTTGGTCTCAAAAATATGAAAAATACTTGCAAAAAGTGCAGATCCAGACGAGACGGCTCGTTATGAGCCGGCTCATCTGGATCTACACTATTTGCTAATACCACTAAACAGGTCTGTGGTGTCGAAAGGTTTTAACGTACCATAACTCTACCGAATTACCTAACCGGGCGCAGAAACAAACATCCTCCCCATAATGAGTTACATAACAACCGTGACATACTCCCCCGCCAAATTGAAATTCGTCCCCAAATTCCATTTTTATTTTGTTTCTGAATTCCATATTTTTAAGGAGTGAAATAGCACACCGGGACTCGAACCGACGACGTCTGGTTTACTGTCCAATCGCTCTATCGACCGAGCTCTACAGACCGGGCACAGATACACACTTCCTCCCCATAGTGAGTTACACACTAGTTGCGAAGGTAACTCTTGCAATCTACTCCCATACCGTCCGTAGGTAGTTACGATTCCACTCATAGGATTCCTCTGCAGAATAGCGCATCAGATCTGATCCACACTTTAGCAGTTAATTGTGACATATTTGAGATATTTTCCATCTGAAAAAAAATATTAGTATCATAAAAGTAATACAAACCAATTATTCTGAAACAATTTTTAACATTGTCGAAGCTTTAGAAAATTATTTTTTTTGCATTTACAGAAAATGAACCCAGTGTCAAAAAATTAAAAATGGACGCCAAGGGGAGTAAGTCATCGGATTTTTTTTAAAAACTAATGGCGTTCTTCATGTTGAAGCGATAAACAATTATACTGAATTTGGTTTACGATCGGTGAAGTAGAACTTGAGTTATTGTGTGGACAAGGATACAGAGTGCGAAAAATGGCCACCAAGGGGAGATAAGTCAAAGGCAGTTTTTCAAAATCAATAGGCTTCTTTGTCTTGCTGTGATAAACATGTACGTACGTCAGTGGTATACCGAATTTGGTTACGAGCGGTGAAGTAGAAATTGAATGACATTTCTGAGACCCCTGGTCCCCTGAAGTGGAAATAAAATATATAAAATCACGAGAACAATTGGCTATACTATTATAAATGTAACACCTGGACCGTCATCCAATGGAATAAACACAGTTTAATGAATTATTGGTTCTACCTCGAAACTAGAAAAACGACATCAAGATGTACATAAAATATAGAATCACTGATATATATATAGCCTTCCTGTGTGAGTTTTGAAATGTATCTCCATAAATTAAATTGCAATAACTAAACTATATATGTCCAGAAGTCATTTGTGCTAATAAAAACATTCATTCAATGCATTATACTTTGTTTTTAACTATTTCAAAAAGATGTTGGCATACAATTACTCGGCGAAATAAATATTGCAATATATGGAGGTGAGTCGGAGTCCAGGGCTTCTAAAATTTCAGAATGCCAATCGGTCCACAGTCCAGACGTAACACTGTCGGCCATTGTCGGAGGAGCAGACCCCCCCCCCCCCCCCCACCCCACCTATTAAAAACTTTTAACTAAAATTTTGAAGTTCAAACAAAATACTAGAAATAATGGGATAAATGTTGTATTGGGATAAATCGTGTTTATAAACAACAAAAGTGGACAAAATTGTGTATGCACCGGGTCACGTGGTGTGCCTAAATAGCGCAAAGACGGAAAAATGTGAAACGACAGAGACGAATCGTGATGCCGATTGATTGCATGTAAATTTTCGGTAGACTAAACTAAATTAAAGTTTTACAAGTCTGTGTCTTGTTTCGTTTTTTATTTATTCCACTCTGCCGGGTTGCCAAGCCGGTAAGTTGTGCCATTTCAATAATAATTGAATGACGGACAACATAGAAAAAAAAGGCGTTATATACCCAACTCGTAATTCATTGCTAATTATGCTATTATCACTGTTCACACAGACTTCAAAATTAATTGTCGGCCTAATTTGGCTAGTCTAGACACATCAATTTAATTTAATTACGTGTTAAACAATTAATTTGTACAATTGAATTAACATTCTGTGTTTCTTTAACTCTCAGATCGAGTTCAAAGTACATCAGCGGTGTGATTTAGGACTTCAATTGATCCCTAATCCCTGATCCCTAATGAGTCACGCTTTTAACACGACAGACGTACCTTGTCGTTTATCAAAATGTTTGCGAACTGTAGATCACGTGAGCCGGCTCATCTGGATCTGCGGCATTCCTACGATCATGTACATTTTATATACACAAAAATGATCCCTAATACAGCGTAATGTAACAGTTACTAACTTAATATCGAATAGCCCGGGCCGATAGTCCGTGTCAGTTACTTGGGGTTAAATATTACGAACACAGTGCATCGTTTCTTTATTTTATTTTAACATCATCAGAAATGGCGAGTCTAGGAACTCTCGTATCTTTACGCTGAAGCCAGTCTATTTAAGTCACTAAGCTGGTATACATACACCTGTCCACCACGCATGTGTTAAGAAAAATCGATACTAGGAGAAACTGAATACACAGCGAGTACACACTGGTTTAACACGGATAATGCCCACGGATATATGTGTCATAAAATAAAATGGACATTACTTGGTGGCCAAAAACGGTAAATTTACAAGGTTTATAGCGAAATAGCAGTCGACTGGCAATTTTTCTCGGACCGATTTTTAAGACTAGTTTTCAAATCTCAATCGGTCTGAGAGTTCAAAAATCGGTCCAGAACCGGTAAACTGAAAATTTTAGAATGTATGTGCCATATGAAATCATGATCGATGGCAACTTAAAGTTAGACAACTGAGACATAATTAATGAGTCTTTATCACGGTTTCCCGCGGAAATATGTGCTTTATTCTTCCCTTTTTCGGTCAAAATGTGCTTATTGTATGATATACTAATGATATATTATTGAAAACGTATATAATATAATCATAAATGTTATTTTTAATGAAGATTTGGGTAGATTTGGGTAAATCATGCTGCCGCTCAGTAGGCACAAACTATTCTTTATAGGAAGTAAATAAGTGTATAATTGTGTCACTATTCCACCAGTTCTAAAAATTACAAGTGCCCGCTATGCAGATATAATCATTACTGTCTGTTTCATGAAAGCTCCCCAAATTTGACGGCTATATAATCAATTCAAAAACAAGACTTCTTTTGATAATATTAAATTAAAGGAAAAATTAAGAATGAGCCTTCTTTTTATTTCGTGAAATTTGGTCAAATATTGATTTTATTGCGAAAAAACAATTTCCCCATGTTAAATCCCCATCGACATCTTCACAGAGTGAAGATGTCTATGGGGATTTAACATGGGGAAATTTTTTTGAATTTTAGAAATACTGGACCGATTTTCAAAATTTAACTTTTGTTTTCTTAGTTAGATCATATCCAAGCTATCTAGCTAGGTTTCGGAGTCAATTTCCAATTTTTTTTGTTTTTTGACTCCTCCCACACTGCTTTACCTCTTTTTCCCCCATGTTAAATTCCCATAGACAAATCAATTTTTCGTAATAAAATCAATATTTGACCGAATTTCACGAAATAAAAAGAAGGCTCATTCTTAAATTTTCCTTTAATTTAATATTATCGAAAATAATATTGTTTTTGAATTGTCTATATAGCCGTAAAATTTGGGCAGCTTTCGTGAAACAGACTATAAGTAATAGTTATTTTACTGCAAATGAGGCATGATATTTTTTAATTATTTACACTAAGTAAATGTGTCGCCTGAAAAAATTATATTTTCGACAGATTATAAAGTATGATCATTGCACATCAAAAAATAAATACAGAGAATCAATAGTATTGTCCGTTAACATGTTAAGGAAACACGGTTATCGCCCCTGATATCAGTGTGTAAATTTACGTCTGATATAAAATGTATAATAATGCCAATCAATACGCGGGTAATGGTGAATGAATGTTTATTTTGCCAGAAAATGTCTCGGATGATGTCACTGATATAAATAATATTATGCTTACTGAGTGGGCATGTATATATACCTTTAATAGTGGAATTTAGTGTATAGTAAACTATTTCAATTAAGAAGCCTCAACCAAACTCCCACACCCCACTAACCAGTTAGGCATATATTATCATCAACTATTCGTGACTTCATGACTTTCTTGATATACAGTCATGATGGCTTACTCTTGTAAAGTGGCATTTTCCTGCGGAATTTTCAAAAGTATCAAATTTACATATTTTTAAATTAAATAACTTGTGGGTTATTTCATATGCATGTAAATAGTAGTTGTGAAATATTTTAAGCTTTTATTTTTAAACATTTTTATTGACAAAATTGATGACATTGTATTGAAATCAACAATATCATGCTGGTTTATGTTTGTAAATGTAAACCAGGGCCTGAAAATAGCACTGGTCCGAGGTCCCGGATCTGCAAATTGTAATGTCGAACCTTTGTATTTTGCAAGCAACAAGTCCGGTAGACCTGTGATAAAATTGAAATTGCGATTGTAGCCGGGTCCTATATTTCCCATGCGGATTATATGCTAAGGATAGGGAAAGGGATAAGTTTACACGATCATCATTCAACTTGGCGATGTTAAATCCATTCTGATAATTTCTGGTGACAGTCAAGGATTTACACATGGTGTGACGAGTCATTTCACATGAAACAGACACATATTTCTACCATTTTTCTAGCGATTATTCTCTCGGACCTTCCAAAAAGTTCCTCGGACCTTTCACTTTTTTCCTCGTTAGACTCACAGGCAATGTTGAATATCCCCCACCCACTTGAATTCATGTTATCTATACAGATCGAGTTGAATACAATGGAATTATTTTAGTAGCCCTGTGCTGTGGTTAGACTTAGGTCACGGACTTAGTGGTAAAAGCTGCTATTTTCAGGCCCTGTAAATTAGGGTTCAATCCAAGTGTTTATACAGTTAGCTGCTGTATATGTTCAGTTTTATTGAAAATATAAAATGCCAATATACAAATAGCACGGCCAACTTGATTGGGTCGGTGTTGTTCTCGACTAATCATCAACAAGCAAATCCGCCTTCGTCCTAAATATTGACCATGTTTTAATGTTCAATGTTCAGATATATCTGATGTGTGTCAGAAGACAATACATGCTAAACAAATTTACCATTCCTTAAAGCAACAGGTTTCGCTTCAAACGGTATGTTGTTGGCCTTCATGAATATGTACACGGCCCTTGAAGGCTGAGACATCAAATCAAAATAATATTTCAGAGCCATTTCTTGTTGTTGTTGTTGGTACTACCGATTTGCACCGCGCTTATTTTTGGAGTCACTCTACAGTATAATCATAATAATGCACCATGTAAAGAACCAGGTAACGGACACAACACTGGACACATTTATTTATTTCGCGGTTTATGATATTTAGCCAGAACTCAGCAAGAATTTTTTTTTAATAAGTAAAATAATCATACTGTTCATAATGTTCGTCGATTTCAAATATGGACGCATCCATATAAACACGTGGTTTCTTAGTTCATTTTCTTCTTGTTTTTCCTAAACGTATGTTATCTTTTATAAGCACTATTTCATGTGTTCTATAGTAATAAGTCAATTCAAAACCATGTACGAGCCTGACCCTAAGTAAAGGACAACCCACTGTCTCCGGGAGGCACAGTTGAATAACGCGTGGCAGGGGTGGTAGCATGGGTAAAATTGATCTAATTATGTTTAGAAAGCAGCAGAAGTCAAAGAAATAAAAATTGCCATGAAAACAAATAATCACCGGCCAAGGCATAATAATGATGACAAAGATAAAATCGCCTCTAAATGCTTATTATTAATCTCTTGAGGCGAACTTTTGTTTATTTTCATGGCAATTTTTTATTTCCCTGACTTTCTGCTTGTTTATAAACATAAGTTTGGAAATATTAACCATTTTACAACCTTCCTGCTATGCGATATTTACCTGTGGTGGAATCGGAGTTATATATGTGCACTGCGTTTCAGATATGCCTAGAAAGTGATGAAGCATATTGGGTCAGAATAATTCCAGCACAAAAATATTTACACAATTCCCTAACATTTGATTGGCACATAGACAAGTCTCCCTGTCCAAAAATTTATAATCCCTGTAATTAAACTCCCACGCCGAAATTACCTACTTTCCGTAACCGTGAGGCGCAGTTAAAATAATTCTTAAGAAAATGGAAAATAAACACATTTTCTTGATGAATTTATTTCAAATGCTGGAATTATATGGAATGAATGGCCTTTTTGTTGAATTTATCGGGTTATAAACTTGGAAAAGTCGCGACAATACTGGACGAAGGCCGGAAGGCCTCGTCCAGTATTTCCCCCGACTTTTCCAAGTGTATATCCGATAAATTCCACAAAAAGGCCATTCATTCCTATAATAGTTTAATTGTAGAGTTGCATCGTATTTCTGTTTCCTATCATTGATCTGGGACTCGTAAAAGTTTTAGCAAGAAAATAATGTTTACTATGGGAAGTGAAAAAGTTGGCCTTTGTTCACAGGTGGTCTTTATTCGCAGGGTCATTTATATAGTAACTGTGCCATTGGCACAATACAAGTGTGGCTTTTACAGCCAGGTGATTGCTATTCAGTGGTGGTCTTTAGCACATGTTCGACTGTATAATATTATGTGGCTGTGACTGGAGAAGTGGGGCATATGGGATCTGTGATCAATGTAGCTCCTGCTCAAATAGCACACTCATGTAGCATGATAACGATCTGTTTTTGCTTTTTAGAAGCATAATGCGTGTTTCATTGATGGACTATTACACGTATTACACTTGTGTATGTCAAATAGTGTTTATACATCGTGCTATTGCACTGTGAAAGCCAAGTTTACGCAATAAATAGGATTTCTTTCCAAAAAATCAAAAGCCGCTAAACATACTGAACATATTTACACGTAGTATGATCTAGGACTGCAATGTTCGCAAATTATGTAATGTATTTGCTTCATTCTAATCATTTATAGATACAATAATTGTATTTCATTAAAATATGGGTCATTGTAACTTAAATATATATGATTAAATAGAGGATCGTACATTTTGAATAGCGGGAGATAATACACGAGTGTTCGTCGGTTTCCGCGTAAGCAATGAGTGAGCGTAGTGAATGAGTTGCTTGCACGGACGCCGACGGACACTAGTGTATTATTTCCGCTATTCAAACTTGTACGATGGAATATCCTATTTATTACACTTTCATGGCGGATATATATATGCACATTTAGTCTATTTTTGAGATTATAATCAATGAATTGTGATATGCACATGAATAATTATACAATGACGTGTTTTTCCGCGTTTTGACGTTGCGTTGTGTGACGTCAAACGTGACGTTATGCAAACTTTTTGAAATCCAAATTACGCAGCTGTTTCTATGAGCCAGATATATTTGAGTGCATATTTGGAATGTGTTCAATCACATTAACATTCTAGATTAGTCGAGACCCTTTCCAAAGTTTCAAATAACTTTATTTTGACTGTAATACAAATTAAACTGTTTGCATGGTAGCTCGTGGTTTCCAAGAAAACAGGCGCGCACTTACGGGTGTTCTCTTCACGGTGTATTATTTGTAAGGAGTTGATTACGGGTTTTCTCTCACAGCGAATCGAAACCCGTGCAAATATTTGCAAGAGTCTAATAAAACACTTTTTATTTTAAGAAAAATATCTCTATGGTTACATACCATTATCAAAACATTTGTGTTAATGTTTTCTCTCTCTATTTTAGACAATCAGTTTCTGGATTGCCTCCTGTCAGATCTGCAAAAGACGCAATGGTGATTTAGCACGGAAAATAGACTTAAACTGTGCACTCAATATGTTTGCATTGTCTGCTGTTTTGCTATAGATGTATACATATAAAAACTAGAAAAAAGGGTTTAGAGTGTAATATTTGAGGTAGCTATACTGTCTGTTCCACGTTTTGCTGCCGACGAACTTTTGGCTATTAAACACATTAAATCTAAAAAATAGTTAAAAAGTAAGTACTTTTTTTATCAATAACAAGTCACCCTGCCCAAAAAAATAAATTGATGAAATTCCTCAAATATTGATTTTATTGCGGGAAAACGATTTTCCTATGGGAATTTAACATGGGGGCTAAAAATAGTATTTTTTTAAATATTATTTTTATTCCTGGACCGATTTGCTAACTTTTGTTTTCTTAGTTACATCATTTTCAAGTTATCTCGCCAGGTTTCGGAAAGTTTTGGAAATTGACTCCCCATGTTAAATTCACATCAGAAAATCGGTTTTCACAATAAAATCAATATTTGATGGAATTTCATCAAATACTTTTTTTTGGGGGAGGGTGACTTTATTTGTTATTGATGAAAAATTACTTACTTTTAAATATTTTTTAGATTTAATGTGTTTAATAGCCAAATGTTCGTCGGCAGAAAAACGTGGAACAGACAGTAGTGAGTTTCCATAACCACCCTCTCCAATAGTATATAAGAGTGATAATGATACAAGTTGATATGGAAGCCACCCCACTACGTGTGGTGGCTTCCACACGAAACTTGTAATCATTATGACTCTTATATACTACTACCGCGAGACCATATATTTATGACATGAGAAGATACACCCTATTAGAGATAAAAATCCCTATGTTATACTCAGTATATACAACATAATGGTTCTAGTTAAGTGTGCATGGTTGAAGACAGGTAGTCACGAGAGATGTTTTCGCACCGGTATTTACGAATATTGCAAACATCACCGTGCATGGATGCGAAGAGGTTCTGTTTCGCCTCGCCCATGTCGACATTGTGGGGTAGGGACCAAAGCCGAGTCACTGCTATGTCCACCATGTGGTGGCACTCAGGCTACTCATCGAATGGTTAACAAGGGATTACGTGCTCGCAAGTATTATCGTTTAGTAATAATTCAAATCGGAAAGTCAGTTAGAAAGATAGAATCGATCTAATAAGTCACGGTGTTTCTACAGCATTAAAACACTGTAAAAAACATTATCAAACTAATTTTATAAAATTGAACAGAAAAAACAAGTACCAATATAAAAGAGAAAATGGATAATACAATACAATTGGAATTGAAAGTTTTTAATGGCTGTGTTGAAGAAGTTTACGAAGAATACGGGGGTTATAATCCTGTATATAAATTCTATAAAATGAGAACACTAGGCGATATCGAATATATGAAATACCAGCGTAATTTATTACGCTCCGACAAAAACGTTTACAATATTATACCGGCAATTATGTCAACTATACAAGAGGCAAATACGAACATTAAGACAGATAATGCGTATCGGATATGAAACTAAGGCGTATTATATATATTAAAACCAAACGATTTCGTTTACGAACGTACTTTCTACGATATCACTTATAAATTTATGTTGTAATCACAACACCAAGCAGACGACAATGTTTCACTTACACGTGTTATGAAAATGTAAATTATGTGTCCTACCTTACACGTATATTAAGTGTCCATTTTATAGAGAGATTACACGATTACGTCTTCCGGGATGGAAAATAAACACACTATAATATATTACACACACGGCTATTTATAGCCTTATCGATGGTATGTAAACGGGCTATCGATTTACACAGGTGGTGTACACAGTTTATAAACACTTAGTGAGGGTTATATAATTCACGAATTTCCGGGATGGTTCGTTATTTAATTAATTTTAATAAAATTATTTATAATTTAAAGCTGAACACCCCCTATTATATAGAAAACATATTAATTAATATAATAAATTAATTAATTAATAATAAATAACAATTTTTTTTTATTTCACCAGCAAAGTTAAGTTTATATACGAGAAATAAACAGATAAGTGTCGGGACGCCGGCATTAATATCTCAACAGTGAGATAAGTTTCACCACATGTAATTCACTCTGGCCGCTCTGCACATTATAGCGGATGGAGGTAACGATGAGGTGGGGTCCGCGGCATCGGTCCAATGATGGAGTGTAGGAGATGTGAGTGCAGGGCTGTACAAATTGATTTTTTAGCCACTTGTCCCAGACAAGTGACTTGACAAATGTGACTTGTCCCGACTTGTCCTGGAAATTATAATTTTCAGGGCAAGTGGTTTTGAAAAAATGACTTGTCCTCGTAAAACTTCTTATACGAAACTGTAACAACGCAACCATAGAGAACTATGACACGGGTATAATGGTGGTTGCAGAGTCTGCAATTAGGACCAGTCGTTCCCGGTCAGTTACTCAAAAATAGAAAAGCCAGATTGAATGTTTTCTTTTCCGGGTGCAAAGAGAGAGAGAATAACTACAGCTCATCAATCAACAATTTATTACATAAACAATCATGTCTCAATCACGCAATATATCAGTGCATCACAAATTGGATTGATTGATGTTTAACGGTATATCTATAGTGCCGTTAGTACATGTAATATGAACACATGGACACACATTACCAACTCCATATAGAAGCTTCCAACCAACGGTTCTCGGCGTATGTATATCCATATCTGCATAATACATGCACTTTAGTTGCTATAAAATGTTGGCAATAACATATATTACTAGTAACGGGAACCCTGGCAATCAGCAAAGATAGATTGATTGGTGTTTAATGGTCTATCTATAATTTCGAGCGTATATCCAGAATTTTTGGTGTAAAAACATCGAGTTTTGTGAATTAAAAATACGGAGTCTACTCATTTGACCGTCTCGAAAATGAAATCACGTCTATATTTACAATATTTAATGTCTATCAGTATGTTTGCGGAACGGCAAATAATAAACTTTTTGAAATTTCAGTTTTTTTTTGTTGGCAACAGCTGTTAATTCACTAATTACACTGCAGCTCCATTATAACGCGATCGCGTATAGCGCGATCTCCATTATAACGCGGGTCTCTGTGGATCCAAAAAAATAGAGAAAAGGAAAACAAAGAAAAAAAAATAAAAAAAAAATCGTCCGACGTCGTAGTCATCGTGTAATTAGTTGATTCGTGATTTCTGTAAGTTTATTAAAACAACGACATTCAAAGTACATGAACTAATTATTATTAGTATGTTAGCAAATGTAATACCTTTAATCAGGTAATCATGTTAATATGCATACAGTGCGACCCCCCTATTGCACGGAAGTCCGGCGACATACGACCTTCCGTGTTGCTTATCCGAACCGTGCAATATCCGTGCCAGGGGATATATGAATTCCAAATCCAGATGCGATTACACCCGACACATATTACACAGACGAGATTTGTGTGATGCTTTGTGCAAAAAACCGATACACCCAGCTGTGTGTACAGGTGTTTATTGTATGACCTCATTCAGCACGAGGCTGTAAACTGTGACCTTTAGGCTATGTTTTGAAATGTTACTGATTGGTCAACACGCCTTTTGATGTGCCACAGACGTCGCGAACGTGCGACTTTCATCATCGCATCACGGGAAATAAATCATGCAGTAACCCATTTCATGCTGAGGATACGCTTATGTTTGCGGACAAATATTTTCCTTCTATGCACTCGGAAGTATATGCCGCGACCACCATTTAATCCGTCTCGTCGAGACAGTTCAAATGAGTGGTCACATCGTATACTTTCATTGAGAAATGACAAAAATAAAAATATTTTTTTTAATAATTTCATACCCGTAAATGTGTATTCCGAAAGGAATGGATTAAAAAACAAGAAATGCGTCTGTCGAACGCGGATGCCACCTGCAGCATATTTGAGAAACTGTGACAAATTGGTTAACCGAAAAGTGTGACAGACGGACGGTCCAAACACTATATGCCACCCGTTTCTTCGAAACCCGGTGGCATAAAAACTCTGAATCATACGCAGATCTGTCGCCATATATCGCCGATATTGATTTCGAAAATATTTTCCGTAAATTGTGTTGAAAAGTTGACACAAAATTCAGAGTTCATGCGGAATTGTCGGTGGGATTATTCTTTCAAATTCGAATAAATTAATCTAATCAGGGTCACAGCTAGTATATCACTTTTCTTGCTATATACACAGTATAGCAGCTTCTGTGTAAGTGTGTATCGCCACAGGGAAGCCGACACAAGCCTCGATGGAACCTAAAACTTGTTTTCTTTTTTTTCTTTTTAAATTGTTAATAATTTTCCTAAAATTAATTAATAAATTGTTTACTGCACCAATATAATTAATTTTATAATTAATTTTATAATTTTCTTTAAATTAATTATATTAATTATTTTATAAAATATCACAATGGTGCTGTAATAACATTTCTTCCGACTTTATCTCCAAGTTTTTCCCTAAATTTATCCCAATCAGTACACTCAATTTTGGGCATGGTGGCGCGCGCCTTGATTCTTATATCATTTTTTAATTGTTCATATCTCCCCATTTCTTCCACCACGGATTCAAACTCTAAATTTGATATTTTCTTATCGGCCAATGCTTTGGACACCATAACGTCGATGGTATTTTTCTTCGACCTGGCGAGAACGGATATTCTATCATGTTTTCTACATTTTTTCTTGAGTTTTCCACCCGACGCCCTAATTACCATACACAACAACACAGAAACGGCCGACACCGCACATAAAATCCCCGCTACGGGAACCGTTATAATGGTGGATATAGTTGCAGCTTTCCCCGCCCCACACAACACAGAAACACTCGCCAGAGCCGTGCTAGATACTTCAGCCATGTTCACCGCGCGCCTATATTTTTTAGCGTTTCTTTTTCTATTTGTATATTCTCTAACTAAAATATCCTGCATAGCGACGATATTATTCAACCTAAAATCTGAACTTCTTTCGTTAATTGTACACAGTGTTGATGGAGTGGTATTGACAATTGGAAGCGTTGATTCGTCATATTTAAATTTTACAAATTTATTTCAATATTATTAGTATTTACAAAATAAGTTCAATTAACAACGAGACAATAGTGGAAGAACTCTCTTGGTCACCGAATTTCGTAACAAAGTTAATAACACTACCTTTGGAAAGTCTATTTCGATCATAACCGGAGAACGAAACCACCGTCGAACTATCTCCAGAGATTTTAGTGACTCCAACCCCCCGTTCTTCCCCATCTACTACAATATTTATCGCGACCGCGCCCACAGGTTTACCACTACCATTAACCGAGCAGACCGCCATTTGGATACTTCACCTGCGGCTGTCATAGTGTATCCCCCACATTTATTATATCGCTTTGGCACCGAACGAATATTCTAGTGCCCCTCAACCAATGGGCCCCGCTTCTCAGCCCAAACTGTGATGGCACGTTTTAGCGTTTTCATTGTTCGCACTATTCCGGCAAGCGCACTGTTTGCGTTATATGCCTCAGTACGAATATTATAAGAGGCCTCCTCAAGAGCTTTGGTCACGGCTATACGATCATGTTTCAATTTATCGGAAACTTCGGTTATCTTTCCGTCTAGTTCGGTAAGTGCCGCTTCTCTACTGAGAGAGTCCTCTAAGCGCAACGCATCATAAGCCTCCGTAATGGTCGCCTGGTGGCCTTTTAGGGCTTTCTGAACACCCGACCGGGGCTCTTTTTGAAATTCGGTTATTTTCCCGTCTAGTTCGGCAACCGCCGCTTTTCTGATGAGAGAGTCCTCTGAGCGCAACACCTCATAAGCCTTCGCAAGGGCTACCTGGTGGTCTTCTCGGGCTTTCTCAACACCCGACCGGGCCTCTTTTTGAAATTCGGTTATTTTTCCATCTAGTTCACCAACCGCCGCTTCTCTGATGAGAGAGTCCTCTGAGCGCAACACCCTATAAACCTCCGTAAGGTCCGCCTGGTGGTCTTCTCGGGCTTTCTCAATACCCGTTCGTACCCCCTCAACCCCCAACCGGGCCTCTTTTCGAAATTTGGTTATTTTTTCGTCTAGTTCGGTAAGTGCCGCTTCTCTGTTGAGAGAGTCCTCTGAGCGCAACGCCCCATAAGCCTCCGCAATGGCCTCCTTGTGGTCTTCTCGGACCCCCTCAACCCCCGACCTGGTCTCTTTCAGAAATTCGGCTATTTTCCCGTCTGGTTCAGTAAGTGTAGCTTCTTTGCTGAGAGAGTCCTCTAAGCGCAACACATCATAAGCCTCCGCAAGGGCCTCCGCAAGGTTCGACTGGTGGTCTTCTCGGACTTTATCGATACCCGACCGGGTCTCTTTTCGAAATTCGGTTATTTTTCCGTCTAGTTCAACAACCGCCGCTTCTTTGCTGAGAGAGTCCTCTAAGCGCAACACCCTATAAGCCTCCGTAAGGTCCGCCTGGTGGTCTTCTCGGGTTTTCTCAATACCCGACGTGGCCGCTTTCAGAAATTTGGTTATTTTTTTTATCTAGTTCGGTAAATGCCGCATCTCTAATGAGAGAGTCCTCTAAGCGCAACGTAAGTGCCGCCTTGCGGTCTGCTCGGACTTTATCAATATCCGACCTGCTCTCTTTTCGAAATTTGGTTATTTTTTTACCTAGTTCGTTTAGTTCCGTTTCTCTGATGAGAGAGTCCTCTGAGCGCAACACCTTATAAGCCGCCTGATCTTTCTCAATTTGTGCAGTCGCCGTCAGCACTTCTACTCTAAACATCTGATATACCCTCCTGTGAATCCCGTTTGTGACCATTCGATATGGTTTTATTGATCAGGGTGGTTGGTTTTTTCCAGTAGTTAAAAAGTCGCCCTCTGTCGGGATGAATCCACCTTCTGCCGGTTCCAAATTCTTTGAATTTGTCACCCAATCGGAAGAACTACCTGGTCCGTATATACTCATAATAAAATTAATTATATATTGGGCACCTATACTCAATTAGAAATTTCGAGAAACTACCGAAAATCGGGGGTAATCGTTTTTCAACTTTCTCGCTTGATCATCGAGAATAGAGACCGTAAATTCGTGGATATGTCCCGATTCCAAAACTTTCATCTCGGGGTGTGGGAAGTCTAAGGTCACAGTCTCACCATAGAAAACAGTCGCTGGCTTGCACGGTTTTCAGTAATGTGCTGGGAGTGCCGTCTACCGTGTTGTACGATGTGTTCACCCGATCCAGGTGCACCCTGAGAGTTTTCGTGAAGGCGAAGTCCACCGGGTTATCACCGACGTACTCACCCGGGGTAAACACTCCTTTGTTTGAGGAGTATGTCTCTCTAAAACCGAGTTGAATACCCAACCCCAGGGGAGACCACTACCTTATTATCAGTGCTGATGGTCATTGTTGCGAGCCCGGTAGCATTCGATACTGTGAGGTTGATTACACCGTCAAGCTCTGAGTTGACAAAATCTTTGAGCTGTCTTATTCCCCACAGTCCGTGAGGCAGCTTTACACCTAATTGTTGTCCATCCTTCACATAGTAAAACCCTTCGCTCTTCCCCACATTCTGCCACCCGACCGTGAAGGTGATTGATCTGAGGCCCACCCGGCGTTTTCCGCAGCAGTTGTCGATTAATTTTTGAAGTTCACAACTCCCTTTTTGAACATTAGTGATAGTAGCAAACATAATAATATCTTTCAATGGATACAAAAGCATTTAGCTTTAATTCTAATGCAAAGTATAAAGTTGGTGGTGTATACACTCAAAAGAACACCATTGGTGAGCTTGTGCACCCTAAAATAAGAGTCAGTTTGGGCCTAGGTTTCGACACAATTTTCACTAACATGTTTGAGAAATATAGGGTGACCAAGATTAGTACGGTGGATGGGGTAAACAGATGGCGGGCAACTCCGATGCAGTTCTGGCAGAACCAACTAAATTTTGCTGTGTGGTGTGCCACAACTGGGTGTGGTGTATCTTTCGGAGACCACATACAACCAAGTAACAGCATGATGAGCAGTAGCTTATACAACTTTCATGTTTATTATACTATTAGAAGGATTTTGAATGAATTACGTGTTCCACTACACAAGATGCTGCATGGAATCTACATCTAACACATATGATAGGAGAGCGTTTGAGAAAATAGCCAACGAATTTGGTGTGGACCCAAACCGTGATTGGAAACAAAAAGTTACACCAAGAACGATTCAATGGGGGACCCTTTTTTGAAGAAGCTGGAAATGATGTAAAAGTTGTTGATGGCACATTCGATAGCAGTACTATGAGGTACACGTCAAGTTTCTTAATACATAAAAGACCAAGTTTTTTTCTTTAATATATCAGATAAAACCTACTACCAAACATATCCGGCTTCACTACACCAACCATCTAAAGTTGGAATAGTATGGAGTACATTTATATTAGATAAAAGCACTGGATTTACTCAGGCCGGTGTTAGTCGGCTTAATGATTCAATTCGTACATATGTGTGGGCTATACTAGGTGCGCAAAAACAAACTCGCAGTTCTATAATAGGAGTCGGAACGGCGTTGGATGCGCAAAAAAATAAAACAGTTCTTGGCACTTGTCGAGGACGCCATCTCAGCTAAGGTGGACCTGGAGAAGGCGATCCAGAATTATCAGACGTTTTGCAGACTGCCAGCACCCCAGTTGGACTATGTATTTGGAATAGGTCTTTATATGGCGCGAGCAATGATACTACGAGACGATCCGGTTGATGGTTACAATAATAAAATCGTAATCGCCACCGCCAATCAAAAAATCGGTCACAACGGTAACGTGAACACGGATATCATCAAGCGCACCCCCAAAATGATCGGGCGCGGAGTTGTAAATTCAAATAAATTTGAAAAAGATTTCATAAAACACCCAAAACACAAAATGGATACACCTCCCTCAACACAATCGAACCCAGTACCCCAATTAGTAAATTGGATGCACCATCGAGTTCCATCAACAATGTTGAAACACCAATCGAGATTGGAAGCACAACACACGAGGAGGAGAAATTAGCGCTCGTCGTCGCCCTCGTGGCGATCGGACTATTTACGCTTTGGTTTTAGGAACTCTCTGGCGAAGAATAGTAGGAGACCGGCGATGGCCACGATTAAAGCCCAGGTATTCTCGACGAGCCATCCGACCGTTTTTGATAATATGATAACAAGAAGGAGAGGAGACCTCCTATCAAACCAGGCAGCGCGGCAGCCAACTTTTCCTGCTAATTTAGCCAGGAGACTGGCGAGGGCTTTTAGTTGTTTTTTTATCCACTCCTTGGCTCCGCCGGATGGCGCGGGTGCTGGTGCGGGTGCTGGTGCTGGTGCGGGTGCTGGTGCGGCACCAGCATTGACAGCTACAAATAGAGACGATATAGATAGAATTAGGGTCGATATAATCATGCTGAAAGCTGCGATGATGGTTAATATCGTGACGCCCTTCTCTCTGAACAGAGTGCGAAGACGCTCACCGAGTGTCGTGTCCTCGTGCAGAATCCTCGAGATTGTTTCGCGGCTCCGACTTAATTGGCCGGAAAGCGTCTCACGGTTAGTCGAAGCAGCCTCCAAGCGAGCTTCTCTTTCGTCCCGCAACGACCGCAGGAGTTTGTTGATCCGCTCGGTAGATTCTCTATCGTCACGGATTTCCCCAAGTTTTCTTTCATCCAGCGCGATATGTTTGTCCAGCGCCGTGAGTTTGGAGAGGTTATTGACCAGTTCGCCCCGAGTTGTTTGCAGAGCCTTATCGAGTCCCCGGAGTTCGCGAAGAGGTAATGGTGGGTCATATTTCGTGCCGTTCATTTCGTTGACCGTAGTTTCCACTGTGTTAATAGCGTCGGTGGCTATACGAGGGACATCGCTGAGCTCGCTCATTTCTATAGCGGCGGCCGTCTTCGCCAGCGTTTCGTCGGTAGACTGTAGGGTTTTTACCATTTGTTGAGGCATCTGCGATCGATCATCGATCACTCCGAGAGCTCGAGCGAGGGATACTCCATATCGGTTCAAGGAAGAGGCCCCGAGGAACCGGTTCGGGTCGTTCTTGTACGTCAGCAACTTCCAGCTCTTACCCCATTTAACCCACAAGTCTCCTCTTTTAGTGCTGCGGAACTCCAACGTGGCCTTGATGCCGTTTTTAGACACCTCACTCTCCCACCGTTTCACCCGAGAATTCGTTTCCTCGAGAGGCGCCAGCTCATCCTTGGAGATCCCCGCAGGAATCTCGGCACCGCCCGCCCACGCCGGAGTTGCGGATGGGGCCTCCCACGTAGGGAAATGTTGGAAGGGCGTATTTTTGGGTGCGTCTCGACCAAACAAAGATGAGCGTGGATTAAACAAAAGTGGAATTGGGGGTGCTGGTGTCTCTATGAAGGTCGTTTCGTCATAGTTATCGATGTCATCATCGATGTCATCATCATCGTGGAAATCGTCCATGTCATCCATGTCAATATCGTAATCAGCCATATTAATTTCTTAAAATTAATTATGTATTAAAGACAAAACCATACGGGTTTAATATAGATTCACTAAATTTTGTCTTCGAGTCAATACGGTCGCAAACTCAATCCATACCGCAGACTGCGTGAGCCCCTCGGGGCAAAAGGCGTGAGACAGAGTGTCGTTATTACGAACAACCCATCGACGATCGACCAGAACCAGCAGCTCTTGGCCCGCTTCCCCAACCTCGGAGCTAACGACGTCATTGTGCCGGGTACTGTTCGCCTCGCTTTCACTATTTCGCTGACGTCGACGGACCAGGACCGAACCGTCGTTCAGAACCTTGGTCGCGCCATCGTCAAGAAGACCATGATAAAGATTTCTGGTAATGAGGTGATGTCGATCGACGACAGCGACGTCTACCATTGTTATCAGGACCTATGGAAGACGGCGCAAGAGCGTGAAGACGCTGTCTATCAGGGTATTGACACCAGCAAAAATAAGAACGTAACCAAACTTAGAATCGGGGCTGGTAACAAGGTAGATAACAACGCGAGTGACAATGCGGTCGCGGGCGCTTACGGCAACAGCTTCTACATCCCGCTCGACTTTGAGTTGCTTGAGAGTCACATGCCCTACTATCAGAGCGCTTTGGCTGACCGCCTCGAATACGAACTAACGTTCAAACGACTACGGCCGAGTTCTCATAACCAGTGACATGTTATCGAGTATACGATCGATAATGTTTCGTGCTGGGAGTACGACATGGTCACGATGCCCGAACTCGCGCGATTGATCAGAACCCAGTACGCCGGGCGCGTTGCCATACTTACGACCGAGTTCTTCGCCATGGCAAGATGACGAAAGACAAAGGCGACACATTGTGGAATATTAATGTCAACGTACCCGCCCGCTCGATGAAAGGTATACTGATGCTGTTCGAGGATGCTCGGTTCGCGTTCGGTGCTAGAAAAACCGACAAATTCTATAACCCCAAAATCACGAAGGTAGAGGTGACGATCGAGGGAGTTCCCAATCAACTCTACAGCGCGGGTCTTCGCGCGCACCAGCAGTGGGACGAAGTAAGAAAGCAGTTTGCTGCCGGCTCTAAGCGCCCTCCGGAGGTTGCGGCGGTTGCGGCGGTTGCGGCGGTTGCGGCGGTTGCCAAAGACCTGCATCTCTCGGCCGTCTCCCTCGCGGAGTTCCTGAATACCAAATACGCATTATGGCTAGACATGCGAGCCAACGACAACGACCAAATACACGGCAGCGGACGCCAAGTTGAGAACGCTAGCGAGGGTGTGACGATCCAGATAACCAAAGAGGCGGACGGAGCCGGGCCATTGAACGTGTACTTATATATAATTACAGACGCACAACTCAACATCGAAGATGGCCGATACATCTCAGCACTCTACTGATTTAATAAAAAAATCATATAACGATTTATTAATTAATAAATTTGAAAAAATTAAGAAAATTAGCAATCAATACCAATTCACGATTGGAGATGCCCACTCTGCCATAATATTTGGGCAGACAGAATGTGGAAAAACGGTTTTCATCCTAGACTTGCTCGAGGGCTCCTACCGCGATGCCTTTCGTCATATTGTGATCCTGTGTCCCACTGTGCGGCACAACGATACTTATCAGCGGCGAACGTGGATATGGACCGACCCTGAGGTATACGTTATTGACCCCAGTGATAGGCTTCACGATTGGTTGCGTGGTTTATACCAAAAATTCCAGGGTGAGCCCACCCTATACGTGATTGATGATTGCTCGGCCAAGGCGGCGATGACCAAAAAGAACGACATGCTCTCCGAGCTCGCATTTTCTGGCCGCCATGCTAGGCAAAGCGTATGGATATCCACTCAAAAGTACAACGCTGTCCTCAAGGATCTGCGCGAGCAAACGAAATGGGTCGCCCTCTTTCACTGCAAGGACCGAGACTCATTCGATGACTGTCTTCGAGAGAATGACGTTATCCCAACGCGCGAGGAGCGCCTGGAGGTTCGACGGATGCTTTCGGAAACTAAGCACGCCAAGCTTTTGCTAAAGACTGATCAACCAACTACTTACGAAGTTAACAATTAATTTTATAATTAATTAGCAATTACTGAACAAATGCTGAACAATGCTGAACAATGCTTAGCAATTGCTGAACAATGCTGAACAAATGCTTAACAAATGTTGAACAAATGCTGAACAATGGTTAACAATGTTAACAATTTGGTGCTCCGCTGCGAGCTTTGTTGCGAGCATAATGGTGATCATAAGTATCGGGTGGTGCGCTTGGCAATATGTTAAAGTGATGAGACTTGTTAGAATTGTTAAATTAATTTTATTTTTAAGAAAAATGAACTGCGACGAACTTCTCGATCAGCTAATAGAAGAAACCTCAACTCCGACTGTCAACATAGATAATGATCCGACAGAGCAATCGGAATCAACTCCAACGGCGGTTGGTATTGGGTTGAGTGCAACGACTCCGAATGAAAATGAAAATGCGGCGCGACGAGAGCGGCTAGCTGCGCTGGTTGCTGGGGGACAATCGGAGCATTATCTCGGTAGGCATCTCTCAGTTTTTCAGGTGGATAAGATGTCAGATGCGGAGATCGATAAAATTTATGCGCGATACGAATCCAAATTGGGAGCGGAGATGACAAAAACTCTCGGATCGGCGGCTATTCATTTGTACGCAACCGCCGTTAGTATACTTCTCCCTATACCAAACACCGCGGGATTGATTGATGATCTAGAGACTGACCCTTTTATAGGTCACACATCTAGAACAGCTGCTGCTCAATTTATCACAAGTTTGGAATGTACTTAGCTCCGCTGACAACCGCGTTGACCACGGGTAAACACTGTCAATTTGGACATATATGCCCACGAACTATAAGCCCTAATATTATAAATGATGACACAAGACACACCCACGAGAGTGACGGAACCACACTCAACCCAATCGAAATTGGAGTTGAACCAGAGCACGTTGGATGAACCCTCAACAGCACGACATAAAAACCCGAAAAGACATGGCAGCTGGGCGGGCGGCGGCTGTCACCCGAAAAGTTAAACAAGATAAAAATACTCGCTGAGCTTCAAGATGTCAAACTCAAATTGAGATTGGAGTTGCAATCGGAGACGACAAACAAAAACACCCGGTGGCAGCTGTTTCTCCCCCAATCGCTATTGGATCGAAACCGATTGCTCCAACTCCCAATACTAATTGGATCCCGTGGGTTGTTGTTGGTGGTCTGTCGGTTGTAGGCACCCTGTATGTGCTTTACCGTTTCAACAACAGGTCATCAACGAGGTTGAAATTGAAAAAACAACCCCGACACTGTTGGACGCGCCCCATTTAAACATTGATCGCGACCCTTTTTATATGCAATAATTATAATGGCTGAACAAGATGGTAAAATGTTAGTGAATGCGCTTTATCACGCCGTGGTGATATCGGGTTTCAGTATCGGGTATGCTCGACTATCAAAGATGGCCCTAGGAGGATCTGCTCCCAAATTGGACTTTACTGCGAGAGACGTAGGGCTCACGACCTTAGATGTAGCGGCCGCAGTTTGGACCCGAGATTATATAGTTAAAGCTGGAATTCTACCAGTTAATATATGGAAATAAATGGCTTCAATCGCAGTAATAGTAGGTGGTGCGCTCGTAAACGCATTGGCGTTCAGCGGTAGCAACTTTATATTCTCTAAAATGAAAAGCTCGAACGTGGATGAGGAGCGTAAGCGTCACGATTTAGCTGTAGAACAACTCAATAGCGCAAAGGAAGCGTGGTCGAAAAAACGAACCGCCCATCTTGACTGGGTCAATGAAGAGCTTCGCCGCGAAAATCACCCCGCACAAACTTTTCAGAACGTTGAAGAAGCCAACCGCGAGTACGCGCTGGCATATCCGCAGAAAAGTCTAGCGCCGCTGGATCGCGAGCCCCAACTTTCAGATTTCTATGTACCGTCAGAGCCCCAAAAAGACAGTGAGATCGCGTTGATCGTCGTGGGAATGGGTGTGGTGGGGCTCATCGGCTACTATATTCGATCGAGATTTTAAATTAATTATTTTAAATAACTTTTTTTATAAATATATATATATAGAACGATGTCAGTTGACGAACTTTATTTTGCTATGATTGATGTAGGCTACACTGCCCTTAAACACCGCATGGTTGGTGCAAAGGGTATGATTCGTCTGGCCCGAGATTCTCTCGAGACGTGGCGGGAGGACGAAAAAGTGGCCACCCTTCGCAAAGCGGATGTTAGATTCCTCCACCAATCCTGGGGGATTATATTTTCCCAATTTCCTTCAGAACTTAACCCCCAATCGCGATTGTACTTCCAACAAAGGTTTATTATTATCGACGCAGTTACCGGACGATCTGGCGAGGGCATGTTGGAGATTGTCAGATATATTAGAATACATCGCATACGATGAACACGCGCAAACTTAATACCAAACTATCGGTTCGCCTAACGCTCAAGCTAGCGAATAAGTACTATAGCCCCCACGGCTACTGGAAAGGACTCGCTGCCATCAAGAACCTCGCGGCGGCGACCAAGGTTTCAGAAAACGCTGTCAAGGAATGGCTCAAGAAGCAGGCCATCTGGCAGATCTATTTACCCGCGCCTCACAATATTCAGCGCCCGAAATTCGACGTGCCGGTACCGAACCAAGTTCACCAAGCGGTCTCCTGTTTCTCCCTCACGATCGCGTCGGTCGTAAGACGTACAAGTACGCGCTGACAGTCGTTGACGTAGCGAGTCGTTATAAGGGGGCTGAGCCGTTGGCCACTAAAGAGTCTAAGGAGGTGGCCGAGGCTCTCTCCCGAATATATAAGAGGAGTCCTCTCAAATGGCCGAATCTTCTCCAGGTCGATCCCGGCCGCGAGTTCATGGGCGCGGTCTCTCATCTATTGTCTAAGCACGAAGTTTCTGTCAGACGCGGCCGCGTCAACATCCACTGGGACCAGGGGATCGTGGAACGCTTCAATCGAACCCTTGCTGAGAGACTGTTCGGACACCAATACGCTAAAGAACTTGTAGACCCTCATTCGCGATCGACCGAGTGGGTGGCCAGACTGCCCGCCGTGGTCTCCGCATTGAGAGGTGACCAGATTGATAGGTAAGAAGCCTGTAGATGCTATCAAGTTTAAAAGGGTGACGAGCGATCCCTCTGCCGTCTCGCGCGGGTGACCCGTTGGTTTAGAGGAGCAACGGCTTCCATCGGATATTGATGTCCGGTACCTCTATCAACCGGGAGAGCTCGAAGGTGGCAGCCGCCGTGCGACTGATCCCGTGTGGTCTCTCAATGTATATCATCTAGATCGATATATTACCAAACCTGATGAGCCTGTGCTCTACTATTTGGATGATGGGCCATCTCGAGGGTTTGTTCGCGAAGAACTTCTTATGGTGCCTTCTGACACCCAGCTACCCCCGGATCGTCAGAGTCTTTAGTATTCTCTCTCGGAGTTCTTTTTTTTTTTTTACCTATCCTATAGGCTCAGTGTGTAACCCGTCTTCCATCACTCTCCTCTTGTCGTAGTACGCCGAGAGTCCTAATTTTTGTTGACAGTACGTCTTCATCACCCCGTTAATCATTCGGAATCCCCTGTTCTCCGCCATATCCCTACCCCCTTCGAGAGCACTCTTATACCTCCCCCAAGTCAGATCGTTAGATCTCTTCGACATCCCCTTGGCCGAGTGCTTAGATTTTCCATCACCGCTCACGTAGTAACACTTGCTACACAGAGCGATGGCTCTATCCCCTTCGAATTCCAGCTTGAACAGTCCCGGAGTTCTGTTGCTCCACACGTCCCACGCCAACCACTCGGTCTTCTCCTTATTAAACTTTCTCTTCATATTCTTTCTCACCACCGCCGCCAGCGTCTTCTCCGACAGTGCGAAGTACATGCTGTCAGTGTCCATCTGTATCAGTTCGAAATCTCCGCGGACCCTCCTCCACCAAAGCTCTGGCGATATCTCTCCTCTTCTTGGGAGGTCCCCCCACCAACCCTTGATAAATCTTATTGTAGTACGCCTTGTATAGGGGTTTTCTACGTGCGCTGGGATCTTCTTTTACACACGCTGCACGTAAGCGGTGGCGCGCAGACTGGCCGTCGTCTCGTTCTCCAATTTCTCGGAGCGTTTTTCGGGGTCGGCGGACAGTCGTCCGGTCGAAACCGCACGCCGCATCCTCTCCTCGTAGACGACGGCTCGCGCGTCACTTATCCTATCTGCTATATCTTTCTTGAGTCTCAAACCTCTTAGGGAAATTCCCCAACTCTTAGCTTGCTCTCTCATT
Source organism: Conchocele bisecta (assembly GCA_029237695.1). Taxonomy (NCBI): domain Eukaryota; kingdom Metazoa; phylum Mollusca; class Bivalvia; order Lucinida; family Thyasiridae; genus Conchocele; species Conchocele bisecta. Next base: position 15,586,738 of record CM055277.1, read on the forward strand.
TGCTTTATGGTAGGCATTATACTGAGTATAACCAATAGATTTTTTATCTTCAATAGGGTGTAAGTTTATATTTATTCGTAATAAATATATGACAGATTGTTGTAATATACTTAGTATAACTTATGGATAACTTGTCTTTAATAGGGTGTCAGTTTATATTTGTGACAGATTGGTGTAAAATACTGAGTATAACTTATAGATTTCTTATCTTTAATATGGTGTCAGTTGTTATTTTATTCGTAATAAAAGTATGACAGATTGTTGTATATATATACTGAGTATAACATAGGGATTTTTATCTCTAATAGGGTGTATCTTCTCATGTCATAAATATATGGTCTCGCGGTAGTAGTATATAAGAGTCATACTGATTACAAGTTTCGTGTGGAAGCCACCACATGTAGACTCTTATGTACTACTTCTCCCCCAAAAATCAGACGAGTTGGTTAGCGGGCGTGTTGACTGACACCACCCGGGAACCAATACTTGCGGAAGTAATGTGTTTAGTAGCCTGTTCTTGTCTTTTAGACTTTCTGCCATATATATTCTTAGTCACAATTCCATTCTTTGGCTCCTTCTGCGGGATAGAAATTATTCTCAGACTTTCGCTGCTGATTTACGTGTACTCGGTTGCCAGTTCATATACTCCACGATTTCTGGTATGTCATTGGTTTTCGTGGCTTTGTGTTCAACTTAAAATTATCAGATACTATTTACACCTGTCATGATTGCATAATGGAACTATTCAACGTATTGTGTTCATATCTCAATCCATTACATTAGCCCCATGTGATGTCACGCAATGTTGATTCGTTAAAGTTGGTTTGACGTCGTTATTCCCCATGACATTGTTAATAACAGCACGCTATTGACAAGCGACGACTCTTTTCCATCAGGCCCGTAGCCAGGGGCGGTCGGAGCGGTCGGACGACCCCCACCGCCCAGCCTCGAGGTTCACTTTTTTAGCCTTGAGGTCCACTTTTTTAGACCCCCATAGATACTTCAGACCCCTTGAGCCTTCGAAACGACCCCCCCCTTCAAACAGGTAAATACTTCAGACCCCTTGAGCCTTCGAAATGACCACCCCTTCAAACAGGTCTGGCTACGGGCCTGTCCATGAATTGCGACAAAATGACGTAAAACAAGATGATTCTTAGTTTTAATGGCATATTTGGTTATTTAAATTTTTGAAACTATGTGATAATGCAATGTAAATATAGAGAAAAGTTGATGGCGCCATTGACTTGTCTCTATATTTACATTGCATTATTACTTCACCAAATATCTAAGCTACATGTATATAACCAAATATCAAGTCAACAGCTATTACGGTTTAAATTGTTTACTTCTTACAAGTGACAGACGGACAGACTCCTGTGATGAAAACAATATACCCGGTACCCATTTTTTCCTCAAAAGAGGTTACATGTATAATAAAACTATAATGGGTTGTTGCGTTTACTGACTGGTACTTCAGACTCCATGCACTTTAAACCGACCATAATTATGTTTTTCTATTTACAGTAAACGCAATGGTTCATGGCTTTATTCCTTAACCCTTTCAACATTACATACCTGTATAGTGGTTTTGTCAAACAGTGTAGATCCAGATGAGCAGGCTCGTGACGAGCCGTCTCTACAGGATCTGCACTTTTTGCAATAATTTTCACATTTTTGAGAACAAAAGCATCCCCTTTCATAAATGGACTAGTGTGAAAATCATTTTGTGACAATTGGATTGGCTGCAAAATTAGCATAATTTGGGGCTGTAGTGTTGAAAGGGTTAAGTTACTTACCGGTATATCTCTGCAACAACAAGTCAGAATGACATAAAATATAACATTAAACTTGATATGCTTGTTTATCATCATCCATATTTTAACTTGATGAACCAGTCATGTGGCCGGTATGCCCATTATCAAATGAAAATCCCAGTTTGTATGCAAGAATATAATATTACCGTACTTCGGATTGTCATCGCTAATTTCTCCTCATGTTTTGCAGTTCTATATCATTCCGTACCTGAACCTCGGCTTACTATGTCTAATCGTCATCTACGTGCCTGTGAACATAATCCCGTACCCCGTGGTATGGCTCTACGACAAGATCCTCTGGCTCTCTGACCCCGTGCTCTTGACAATCGAGGTTGTGCTCGCTCTCAACTTTGTGATGCACTGCAGTCGGCGGGCGGCTGAGAACATAGAGGAAGATGAAGATGAAGCTTGGAAGTGGAAGGTGAATCGAGCACAGCCAACAAGGCCATACATAATTATATCTCCGTTTCCTGTAACCCGACCGACCCGCTAAAAACGGTGCGACCCGATTTTTTTTATTGCAATTTCGTTTACAATTTTCTTTTATTTTATTTTTACAATTTATTTTACAATTGTTTTTTTATTATTTTTTTTTTTTTTTCAATTTAGTGCTACAGTGGGTTAAAAGGGTTAATATAATCTCTGGCCCTAAATGGCATACATGTTCATACAACAACACATACAGCAATTGACATACTTATATCGCAAGACTTGCAATATTGAATTTAAAAATTATTAATATTAAAAAGGTACAATATGTTAACACTTGCAATGCAATGCAAGTGTTAAAATATTGTACCTTTTTAATATTAATAATTTTTAAATTCAATATGTCATGTGACAGAAAAAAAAAGAAATTGCCTACCGACCGACCCACTTCTAAAATTCTGGGTCGGGTTACAGGAAACAAACAATTTTTTACGGACGGCCCGATGAACAAAAGCTGGGAACCAAATATTGTTGTCTTCTGTTGTTTATTTTCTTCATATTGTTTTGTTTCTCCATTGGAGACCATTCTCATTCGCTGTCAAAACATTTATTGGGAAGTATTTAAAATAAGCAGCAGAAAAAGTAACAGACAAGTTTATCAGGCTCGGCTCGGAAATGGTAGGAATTCCTGGGCGAGCCTCGGAAATCCTACATGTTTCCTAGCCTAGCCTGGTAAGCTTGCTATCAATATCAATCAAAGGACAGTAGCCTGGTATTCTCTATGTTTGAGTGATGATTGATCAGGATCTGCATTGGTCAACCACTCAATGAGCCCGTTTTTATATGTTATCTCCCTTGAGATAGCATATTGTGTCACGCAAATATCTATGGGGACAGCCATAATTATTGTTTTGTAGTTTTCAGTTTTGGGCCGAGTTTATCAGTTAAATTCTGGAAAATACAAATCAAGACATTTCGTGCGCATGAATACAGCAGCTATTATCTTTAGTTCTCACAGTTGGGTAGCAGTGACCAGTTAGCCGCCAGTTTCGTACAACTTTTTTCTGGTTTCAAACAGTAATTTATTCTAGAGAAAATGTATGGATGGGAACGGGTTTGAACTATCACAGTACATTTGCCTCTGGATGATGATTGAGAAAATATGCAACTTTCTAGTTTCAGTCTCTAGTTCCACAAGAGATCAGTTTTTGTGGCGATAAATTAGTTCAGTACTTTCAGTACTATGATTGTTTTAGTTTTCATAACTGTATAGTACCATATTTAATAAAGTGTATTGTATTTTATGTCTCCATAACAACACTTCTGTTTGTTGCGGCGTATCATAATTGTAGACTTCCGTGCTTAATATAAATTGCATTGTGTTTGCAGTTGCTGCTAACCGTGTTTTCCGCGCTTTGCTACGCCATCATGGTCTCGCTTGGAATGGAAATGTACAAGGAAGGATCTAACATACATTTCTGGTGAGTCGTATGTTAGATGGAGCTCCAGATGAGGTTTGTGTCTAAAGAGTATCGTGCCCTTGGATTTCAAATTCAATGCGTATTTTATCATTGCAATTGGATTTCAGAGTTTATCACATGTATTTCCAATGCGGGCAGCATGCATTTGTGGACAAGTGTCAATTTTTAGTTATCAGATTGTATTTCTGTTATTCGTAATCCTATTTTAGGGGAAGGGGTCAAGTGACTTTTGTGTGGTATGGACCTGGCACCAGGTCAGGTTATTCTAATAGCTGTTGATAGGCCGTTAAACACCAAATTTTATTTTTCAGGATGTTACTGATAGTGAGTTGTTCAAGTATAGTCCTGGCCGCCCACAACATGATGTGGATGTCACATGTTGGTATGTACATGCACAATGGTCACAAATACAAAACCCATAGGCCCCATTTCTCCAGTCACAGCCATATAAATACATGCATGTACAACATAGAAAAGCCATATATATGCAAAATGGAATATATACATGTGTCGTGTGGTCATGTCGTATGCTGTAACAACACATTTCTATGTTGAATATGTGACTGCGACTGGAGAAATGTGCCCAGTGTAAGTCCTGATTAAATAGTACACTCCTGTAGCCTGGTAACAATATAGGAATGAATGGCCTTTTTGTGGAATTTATCGGGGTATAAACTTGGAAAAGTCGCGGGAATACTGGACGGAGGCCGGAAGGCCTCGTCCAGTATTCCCGCGACTTTTCCAAGTTTATATCCCCGATAAATTCCACAAAAGGCCATTCATTCCTTATAATTCCAGCATTTGAAATAAATTCATCAAGAAAATGTGTTTATTTTCCGTTTTCTTAAGAATTATTTTAACTGCGCCTGACGGTTACGGAAAGTAGTTTGGCATGGAGTTTACTGGGATATAAATTCTGGACGGAGACTTGCTACGGACCAATCAAATGTTAGGGAATTGTGTAAATATTTTTGTGCTGGAATTATTCTATATTGCTTGCTAGAAGCTGGTGTTTCATTGCTGGAAAGGCGAACAGTGTCGTTCATGATCAGGCTGTGTGAACAGTGTAGTTCATGATCAGACTGTGTGAATGCACAGGCTGATCTGGATCAACATTGGTCGCAAAATCCATAAGCCCCATTTCTCCTGTCATAGCCACATATCTGGAAACATTTGTTTTGTATCATCATCAAGATATAGAGACGGGTAGTAAGTGTGTCTGGCACCAGATCAGGATTTTGAGTATTCTATCTATCAGAGGGACCTTAGACATGAGAAGATCAGAGCTCCAGATAAGCTGCATATTTGCTTATTTTTACCAATTAAAATTGCCAAAAACCCAATTGAAATCAGTAGTAGCGAGTATCAAAAAGCAATGAAAAATGTGTGGTATCTTTATCATGCTACAGAAAACAATAAACAGACCACAAATATAGCATATTTTTCTTATTTTCCATGAAAACACATCTTGGTATTTCATTAGAATTGTCTCCTTGGAGACAATTCTAATGAAATACCAAAATGTGTTTTCATTTAGAAGCAAACTATTCAATAAGTGCGGTCTGTTGATGTGTAAACAGTAGTGTGATTTTATTTTACCCAATTAAAATATTGAAATACCCAATTGCTTCAGAAATGATGGAGTAACAATACTCAATTACTAATTCCTTATCTGGAGCGCTGATATGTTTTAATCAATACTCGGATCAGACTGTTTCATAACCTACTGTCTGTTTCACGAAAGCTGCCCAAATGTTACGGCTAAGACAATTCAAAAACAATATTTTTTTTGATAATATTAAATTAAAGGAAAATTTAAGAATGAGCCTTCTTTTTATTTCTTGAAATTTGGTCAAATATTGATTTTATTTCGAAAAGAGGTAAGGAAGTGTGGGAGGAGTCAAAAAACGAAAAAATTTGGAAATTGACTCCGAAACCTAGCTAGATAGTTTGGATATGATCTAACTAAGAAAACAAAAGTTAAATTTTAAAAATCGGTCCAGTATTTCTAAAATTCAAAAAAATTCCCCCCCCCCCATGTTAAATCCCCATAGACATCTTCACTCCGAAATTGTTTTTTCATATTATTCCAAAAAATATTGCTTTTGAATTGTTTATATGGCCGTAAAATTTGGGCAGCTTTCGTGAAACAGACAGTAGTTAATTTCAGTATGTTCAGGCCTGTAGCCAGACCTGTTTGAAGGGGGGGTCGTTTCGAAGGCCCAAGGGGTCTGAGGTATCTAGGGGGTCCGGGGGGCATGCTTTTTGCTAAAAAAGTTGACCTCGAGGCTGGGCAGGGGGTTCGTCTTGATGTTGTTTACATATTTGATCTTTAAGGAACCAAATGCTGCGGTAGCTGATGCTCCTTCCCATTTACTGTCTGTTCCACATTTTGCTGCCGACGAACATTTGGCCATTAAACACAGTAAATCTAAAAAATATTTAACAGTAAGTACTTTTTCATCAATAACAAAAAAGTCACCCTCCCCAAAAAAAATTATTTCATGAAATTCCATCAAATAATGATTTTATTGCGAAAAAACGATTTTCCTATGGGAATTTCACATGGGGAGTCAATTTCCAAAACTTTTGGAAATTGACTCCGGAACCTGTCGAGATAACTACGAAAACAAGTTGGATTTTGAAAATCGGTCCACAAATAAAAAAAATATTTAAAAAAAATCCATTTTTAGCCCCTATGTTAAATTCTCATAGGAAAATATTCTTTTCGCAATAAAATCAATATTTGACGGAATTTCATCAAATAAATTTTTTTGGGGAGGGTGACTTTTATTATTGATGAAAAAGTACTAGTTATATTTAAATATTTTTAAGATTTAATGTGTTTTATGGCCAAAAGATCGTCGGCAGCAAAACGTGGAACAGACAGTAATTCCTTAAAAATATGTGAACAATAACTTGTACGTATTCAGGTATTATAAGTGATGTGGCGTTTACAAGCCTATGTTCCATGGTGATCATCTATACGATGCGGGAGGAAGTGAACATAATCAAGTCTCCGCTGTCGAAACCCTTCTCGTGGTACAGGTAATAACCCTATATATTTGGACATGATTTGTTTTGGGAAACCCCTAGGGGTTTCCCAAAACTAATCTTGTCCAAATACATTGTTATTGTGATGAACCTGTACAATAATACTGACCATAGCTATTGGGACACTCTTCATTATGGGAAACCATATATTCATTTGTGTTTCCTAAAATAAATTGCTGAATATATAGGTTCATATGCATTATGGTAATGAGGCATTCTGTTACAATGTCTGTTGTTTATACGTGGTTGGACTTGGCCCTAAATGATACTCTTTTCTGTTGATGGGCCGTTAAGCACCATTCCGAGGTCTATAAATACATTAAATATGCATAAAAGCATCAATAAATGAAGAAAAAATAAGCTAAATTTTACTCCCTCCATATAGACTTTTTTCATTTATTGATGCTTTTAGGCATATTTAATTGATTTATAGACCTCGGTCCGTTACTTCAACCTGTGACCTCACATAGGGCATCAAAAAAGACTTACACCATATTTCCATCCCACTGGTCTGTTAGATGAGACTTTAAACTGTGGTCCCATCACTATATGACCTTCAGTTGTTGCTGGGACGTTAAACCCTTTCACTTTATCCCAAAATTGAAGAAAGATTTTCAGTTTTAGACTATTAAGGAATTAATTTCTCCCATCAGTGACTGTCAATGTTGTACATGTAACAGTATACATATATCGCATGTAATGTCGATTATTATTCATATTTTACAGTCTGCGAAAAGACGATTCGTTACTGCAGCTGTCGTATAATATTATAAATACAAGTTTGGGTAAGTGGTTATTTTAAGTGTAAGTTTGATCTGATAAATCAGTACCCAGTTGAGAAAAGGTACCTTATGCGACCAGCGTAGTCACTGATCAGTCTGCTGAGAAAATGCACCTTACTATGTATGCGACCAGCATAGTCCCAGATCAGACTGCGCATATGCGCAGTCTGATCTGGGTCTATGCTGGTTGACGTCCAATCACTTATGCATGAATTTTGTCATCAGAGAAAGTGTTGTCCTGTTGGCCTCGACAATTTCTTAATTTTCCACTGGTCCAGATTCGATTTCAACACGTACATTCCTAGATATGTCAGAGCTCCTGATATGAAAGCTGCGTATTTGCTTAAATCCCCAATTAATATTGCCAAAAACCCACTTGAAATCAGAAGTAGCGTGTATCAAAAAGCAATACAAAAATTGTGGTACCTTTATCATGCTGCAGAAAACAATAAACAGACCACACATATAGCATATTTTTATGCCACCGGGTTTCGAAGAAACGGGTGGCATATAGTGTTTGGACCGTCTGTCCGTCCGTCACACTTTTCGGTTAACCACTTTGTCACAGTTTCTCAAATATGCTGCAGGTGGCATCCACGTTCGACAGACGCATTTCTTGTTATTTTCCATGAAAACACATTTCGTTATTAGACTGTTTCTCCAAGGAGACAATTCTAATGAAATACTAAGACATTTTTTCATTTCGAAGCAAACTATTCAATGATGTGTAAACAGTAGTGTCATTTTATTTTACCCAATTAAAATTTTGAAATACCCAATTGCTTCAGAAATGATGGAGTGACAATACTCAATTACTAATTCCTTATCTGGAGTGCTGATATGTTTTAATGTTTATGCCACACTGTCTCTTCAAATTACCACTCGTCCAGATTGAAAATTCTCTCGACAATACAAGTGAATTTGTCTAGGCGTGACGATCAGGATCTACGCTGTCATTCAGTCACTCGGGTACTGCTGTCAACAAACAAAGTACGCCCTGAGGTAACAGTGGAAGTGTGCACAATAATCAGGATCTAGATTTGCCACAAATACGCACAGTCTGATCAGGACCTAAGGCATCACGGGACGGTTGAAAATAGCCAAAGTTTACCATTTTTCTGACAGCGGCTGGCGTCTTATAAAAATCACTGCCTCTCGCAATTATTTAAGGAGGCTCTTGTGACAAATAATGAAAAATACTGACAAATGAAGTACAAATCGCGTGCCACAATAAAAATGCCGTAACCGCCTGAGATGGGTATATTTAATTTTTTACAAATTTACCCCACCGACCTCTTTTTTGGTCCAGAAATGTCAACATGGCTGAATTGGTTGGTTGTATTGAGGCACAGAGGCTTTTGTTATGACTTGTTCTCTTATAACACCTCACCATTTCCTGAAAATGATACCAAAGCGGGGTCATAACCACCTCAATTTTTTCCTACAAATTCATCGAGAATGATTAATTTACAGAGAATGGGCGTGTAGCGGTGCAGTTCCTAAAACAGTACCTCAACCCGCTGTTTGTGACGCTACTCGGGGTGCGACTGTACAGTATACTCTTCCTCATACAGAGGGTCATCAAAAACTTTGATCTCGAGGTGAGTAATCGATAGTATATTCATGCTCCAGATAAGACACGGACTGATCACAGTGTATGACTCAAACCTGTGACACAAAAAAATCCCAATTAAAGAATCCCATTACCTGGTCTCGCACTGCTTGCTTTCAAACACAATATTCAAGTATTTATTTATTGAGCATAGCCTATGTTCAATAAACGTAAATCCATCAATTGAAATTTCCTAAATTTGCACTTGCAAAACATTTTAGTTGTACAAAGTTTAGTGAAACTGCCCCCCGATGTTTAAATGTGTTTCTGAGAAGGAATTGTGTCTGAATACTAGTTTATCCCGTCAACACAGTGCGTATGTGCTGTGAAACACGGTGCCGTGAAACAGTTTTGATATCCTGTCAATACGACCTAATCACTGCGTATGAATATGTGTGGTAGCTGGGGTTATTTTTTTTTGCATTTTAAAGCTATGTGTAGGTGTTGACGGGATAAATAGAATAGTATGTTAGTGCTGTGAACGGGAAAAAATATCTGGCGCGGCATGCCTAAGCCTTGCCAGATATTTTTTCCCATTCACGGCACTAACCTACTATTCTCTATATTTAGGGTTACTATTGTATTTCAGGACGAAGATTCATTTATGGCGGAGGAAATGGAATCTGACATGTCACCATGGCGATCTCCACTCATCGTCAAGTGTTCAATTATATTCATGATCACACAGACGACACATCGGTTATTCTACCAATGTAGTGGTATGTCCATTCTTCCATCGTGGTGGAGTGCGATCTTGAATGTCGTCTGGCCGAGGGAATTGTTGTTCGGCCGTCTGCTGCAGATTATCGTCGTGAACGTGTTCTATATTTGGCGTTTGTACTGTGCAGATGACTGGCAGTGGAGTGAGTGGTTCTCTGCATAGTGCCAATGTGTGAATATTTTCCTTTCAGAGTATTTTCTACTTTTTTAAATAAAATTAAAAACAAAGTGCTAGATTTTGTTGAAACTGCCGAAAAATCAATCTTCAATACTTTTGTGGAGTGGTGAATGGGTTTACTTTTTTTTGTCACAACGTCTTAAAAATTCACTCGCCATGTTCGCCATGGCGAGTCAATTTTCGTGTTGGTGAGAGGATTTTCTTGTCACTGGCCCAATTTGAAGAGTGACAAATCGGGAAAGGCCATTCTGTATTTTCCGAAAATTTACTTGAAGCTGACAAAATTCGCTTCTTAAGTTCCATTGTTTTATTGGTTTTCCTAAAGCTTTCCTCGATTTCAAAACCGGAAATGATATGTTTTTAATGTTTACATTAGAAACCGGGATATTGATAAATTACAGCATCCCTGTACTAGACAATTGGACGTCTAGACAGTTGCTATCCGCTCGGCGGATAGTTTTTACTCGCTCCTAAAACAGGCCACAGTCTCATTCTGCCGACATTGTGCCTCGTGCAATTTATACAGGGCGTTTCGCTGGAAGTGTACTGCGTTAACTACACACTTTTTACGACAGGTCCGCATCTTGGTTTGGCCCTCATATACGTCATTGGCATTCTTGTATGTGACAGTTGAATCTGGTTATACCCCTTATGTGAGTATTACGATTAGTCGTAATCCTACTTTAAGGGAAGGGGCCAAGTGACTTTCGTGTGGTATGGACCTGTCACCAGGTAAGGTTATTCTAATTTCAGGGCTGAATATAGTTTTTTTTAATGTAAATATTCCGTTCTGATTTTGGGATTTTCCTCCCTATGCAGCAGGTTACATGCGGGATCGAACCTGTTGGCCCGGCCTTAAATGACCTTAGCTGTTGATAGGCCGGTAAACACCAATAAACAATATTTTTCATAAATGGTGTCAAAAGTTGACAAAATTTTCAGAGTACATGCGGAATTCGTACGCGTTTCCTAGCCTTGCCTGATAAACTTGATATCAAAAGACAGTAGCTTGGTATTCTATTTATCAGGTAACGTTTTATGCTTGAAAATTACCACCGATGACGTAGTTATCTATGGACAGAAAGCGGACTTGTTTACGTTGCATCATTGTGGGTGGTGGTCGGGCGAATGAGACGGTGTAAATTAACGGTATGGGTTCCTCCTTACAGGAATCACGATTTGTCTGGTTTGGCCCTCAGGTACGTTTTTATCTTTGGCTCTTTAGTTACCTGGGAGTTGAATTGGGTTATTGCCCATTATAAAAGTAGTAAGATTATTACTGATCCTACTGCTTTTGGGAGGGGCCAAGTGATTCTGGTGCGGCAAGGACCTGGCATCAGATCAGGATTATTCTGATTTCAGGCCTGAATATATAGTTTTGTTATTGTAAATATTCAGTTCTGATTTTGAGATTTTCCCCCCATTTGTACATGTACTTGAACATGTACATGTACTGGTAATATGTGGGATTTTGTACTAAACCCATTGACCCGGCCTTAAATGACCTTAGCCTTTAAACCCCAACAAACAAAACAAACAAACAAAACGTTGCATCATTACACTGACGTCATTCGGTAACGTAATAATTATGACGTCATCCGACCAATGGAACGTCAGTTTACACTTCGTCGTAACCAGGATGTTTTTATCAGTAGCTGATTTCACCAACTTTGCAAAGTATACTTTTCTAGCAATGTATACTTTGAGGGAGAAATTTTCAATTTTAGGGTAATTTTTTATTATACTGAATTTATTACATTATCACAGCCATTTTGGCTGTGATAATGTAATAAATTCAGTGTAATAATTCTGCATACTTTTAATCATCAAATATATGCAGTCGTTAGTTCTATATGAAATAATGCATTTCAGGAAAAATAAATGATTACTCCCTCAAAGTATACTTTGCTAGAAAAGTATACTTTGCAATGTTGGTGAAATCGGCTACTGGTCAATGCCTGATACATGTTATCAGTCAGTATCTAGTCGGCCAGTACAAAGCTTGTTACATGATGAATTTTAATTATGGTTGGCAACAAGCGCGGACACTGATCAGAAAAAGTGAAAATGAACGAGTCTTGTTTGTTGGGGTTTAACTGCCTATCAACAGCTAAGGTCATTTAAGGCCGGGTTATTGGGTTTAGTACTAAATCCCATCTTTTACCTGTACAAGTACATGTACATGTTCAAATACATGTACAAATGGGGAAAATCCCAAAATCAGAACCGACTCTTTACAATAATAAAAGCTATATATTCAGCCCTGAAATCAGAATAATCCTGATCTGATGCCAGGTCCTCGCCACACCAGAATCACTTGGCCACCTCCCAAAAGTAGTAGGATCAGTAATAATCTTACTACTTTTATAATGGGCAATAACCCAATTCAACTCCCAGGTAACAAAAGAGCCACTTCAAATTTAATTTGTACTCTCTGGAACTTACAGCACAGGGGTCAAATTTGATATATAAAATGTACGAAGTCTGTATTTTATATTTTAGTCTTGATCAGCCAGTTTGACGCTTGATTAATGGTCACCTACGGTCATTTAACACCGGGCCAAAGGGTTAGACTATCCCCGTAATGTCCATAATGAGGGAAATTCCCAAAATCAGAACTGAATATTTACAGAAAAAAAGAAATATATTTCGGCGCTGAAATTTGAATATCCTGACTTGGTGCCAGGCCCATCCCACACCAGTCACTTACTTAGCTCCAACCCCAAAAGTAATATGATCAGTACTAATCTAGTATTAAAAATCCTGATTGAACTACAACCAATCAATCCATTGGTATTGTGTCTGGTTCCCCAATCTGAAACCTATGGAACTATCGAGTTGTTCGGTTAGCAGCATGCACACTTCACACCAATGTCGCCCGGGTTCGATCCTCAACCGATGCAGTATGGAACGCCAAATGTACATAAACTCAAATAATTATTGCTAGCTCTAAATAATTGGAGCTAACATTAAATATTTAGAGCTATGATTAAATATTTAGAGCTAGCATTAATTATTGTACATAAACTCAAATAATTAGTGCTAGCTCTAAATATTTAGAGCTAGCTCCAAATGATTTAGAGAGCTCTTCAAATGATTATTTGAGTTATGTAGATTTGGCGTTCCATAGACGGGGTGATCGCCAAACCAGACAAGTAGATTTCCTCTGTGTACTCTGGCTTCTTCCACATTAATACAACCAATCCAACCATCACAAAATGGTTTTCAGACTATTCCATTTATGAAAAGGAGGTGTTTTTCTTCTGAAAAATATGAAAATTACTTTCAAACGGTGCAGATCCTGATGAGACGGCTCGTTGCGAGCCGGCTCATCTGGATCTGCACTGTTTGCATAAACCGCTATAGCGGGCTTTCGGGGTTAAATACTGTAGTATGGAACGCAAGCAAGAAACAACAAACGTGTAACCAGTTGAAAAGTTTTATTTTGGAGTAAAGTCGACATTTACAGTAACATATAGACCATAAAACGATCATGGTTAGACTGAGACATGTAGTATCCCCTCTTCTCCCAACACTTGCACAGCACAAAACATGAACTTGATGATAATCCGCGACGACTAACAGCCATTTGTGGTTGATTTATTGGTGTTTAATGGCCTATCAACAGCTAAGGTCATTTAAGGCCGGGCCAACGGGTTCAATCTCGCATTTAACCTGCTGCATTGGGGGAAAGTCTAAAACTCATAGGGAAATATTTACATATATATTCAGCCAATCATTTGTGTTTGTTTACTGGTGTTTAACAGATTATCAACAGCTAAGGTCATGTAAAGCCAGGCCAACGGGTTCTGATCTGTGCCTAAGCTGTTTGCTATTGAATTTGGGAAACTTTCCCTCATGTAACTTGTTCAAACAGACGATTCCGCTTTGTATGTATTGTGTATCGGACTGCACAAGAATGTTCACCATCGATTTAATAAACGCAATTAGCCACTGGTTATTGGATGGTACAGTTTTAACCACAGAGTCTGATGGTGCTAGAGCGTCATGGTGATTTCTAGACCCAGAAACAGCGTATTTCAATGTCGGTTTAGATAGAGATGCGATGGTAATTCATCTCCAAGACAGATGCACAATTTCACAACCAGCCCATTTCACAACGTTTCCTTCCAGAATGCCAACAAAGAACATGTGTTGTGCTGTATATTAGTGTGTTTATCAACAAATGGCTCTCTCTTTCCAATAAATGGATGCATCAATTTTCCTAGCTGAAACACTAAATATTATCCAAACATCCACCGGAAAATTTAATTGACAATATCCAAAAATGCATTTGAAAATATAAATGTCAATAGTGTAAATTCATTAAATAATCAATTAAGGATCTTACACCTGTGAGGATTGAATATATTTCTCATACAAATTTACCAATTTCAGAAGAAACTCAGCTATGCTATTTTGAATTTAATTTCTTAAATAATTCAATACGTAAGCAATAAATTATATTTTATGCTTAAGTTATTAATATTTTTGTTTGTTTTCACTTAGAAATCAATAAAAATGTTACCAAAATATAGAAAGTAAATTAATGCATCCTTTTACCGGTCTGGTATTAGATTTAATTCGATACACATTTATTCATCTTGACATGTTCACGGCAGATTACAAAACACTGACATTTTGGCACATGAAAAGTTATCCCATGGCTTTAACCCTTACTACGCTGAATTAAAGTTTGTCGTCTGTTGGAAATGTTTTATTTTCAATATTTCTTGATAAAAACCCGTTTTGTCAGCGCATGAGAATCCACTGGAGACGATTCTCATGTGCTGCCAAAACAGGTTTTTTGTTAAGAATTAAGGTAAAAATGAAAAACAGCAACTACATTTTTTATCTCCCGCGTAGCGAGGGTTAATACAAAACATCTGTAAAATATTTGTCAGAATATGTGCAAATTGTATTTGTCTCTCCTATACTTTGTGATTGTGTATTTAATACAGTTTATCGTAAACATCCATTTTTATAAGCCGTGGAATATTTTGCAGACAAATTCAAAATAATTTTCTTGTCAAAACATTCAACAATCGCCGATAAAATTGCAGAAATATCCATACTGTGTGCGTTTTCTGAGTGCAGACGTGCCAACAAATATTTTACAGTAGTCTAGATCATGTGGTTATACTAGAGAGGTACATTGTACATGTAATCTAACGTTTCACTGACACAGACTACAAATAAAGGTGGGTAACTCTGCAGTGATATTCTCACTTTATTGACAAATACGGCGGGAAATGTAGTCGTCTGCTGTTTTTTAATTTTTGTTATTTTTGTTTGCTTTCTTGTCACAAATATGTTTGCTGTCGATACATATTTTGCTAAGAAATATTGAAAATAAAAAAAATATCAGCAGATGACAACATTTTAGCCCGCTCTTCTGAAGCTTAATAACTGCCTGCTTTTTCAAAGAACTCCAAATATGTTTGAAGCGTGAAAATGTAGGTTCAATAATATGTAACTTATCCTGAATATATAGAATACCAGGCTAGTGTCTTTTGATATCAAGTTTATCAGGCAAGGCTGGAAAACGCGTAGGAATCGCGAGGCTTGCCGAGCGATTCCTCGCGTTTTCCAGCCGAGCCTGATAAACTTGATATCAAAAGACACTTGCCTGGTATTCTATTTATCATGCCATTCGTTCAACATCAGAAAAACACATTTATTTATTGAGTTTACCTTGATTTTGCGCTCGTTCAGTGCATCCGAATTCAAACTTGTTTACGTAACGTAACGTCGGTGTTGACGTCATGTGACGTAAACCACCAATGAAATGACGTTGTTCTGACCGGAAGTGCCTGATAAACTTTGCACATGCTCAGAAGTGCATTGACCTGTTATAACTTTGGTTTATCAGGCAGCTGTTATCAGTGCGAGAATGCATTAATGGCATGATAAATATAGCTACTAACTCGTCCGGAAAACATCAGGGTGGATATTTTCAACAATTCATGTAAGTTATCCCCCTTTGCATAGCTACAGCACTTTAATATAAAATTGATATTTACAGACGTTTTGCATCTTTTTCATGCATTTATCTAAAAATGGTAGTTTCAATTTAATTAAACTGTTAATTTTTAGTCTAATTGTGTTAATAGCCTGTCAACAGCTAAGGCCATTATAGGCCGGGTTAATGGGGTGTTGTGACAAAGCTTGATTTTTAAAAACATTCCGAATGAAAATAGGTTACCGGTAATAATGCACAATGCATTAGTTGTAAATACTTTTAAAATAAACTTTGTAATTACTACTTGCAATGAAAATTGGCGGAAATAATATTCCATTTTCAAGAAATAATGATTTTCAGTGAATATAAGTCTAAATAAAACTCCCAATGTGTACCGACTGCATGCTCAAATGCTCGTGCTCAAATATCAACGTAATAAACATGTTTCCCTGGGAATGTAACATGCCAATAGACTAACAAACGTAACTATCATACCAATTTGGGACTAATGTTAACAACCATCAACAATTTATTGTTTCACATAATGAGACTACAAGAACATTCATATCTACATGGTTTCAATCAAACGGTTTGCAATTACACTTCCAATTAAGACATCCATAGTTGTGGCTGTGACTGAAGAAATGGGCTTACGGGACTTGTGACCAGTGTAGCGCTTGACCAACTATCAAAACTCATGTAGCCTGATAACGATCTATATTGCTTATTGGAAGCACAACAAGTTTTACGTTGATGGTATGGCGAGCAATGCAGATCCTGCGGATGCATAGGTTGATCTGGATCTACACTACAGAGGAACCTCTCCAAACCGGACACCCTGGGAGGTCCCCAGGGTGCCCGGTTTGGAGATGTTCCACTGTAAATCAGACATTCTAGTGTTTTGCCATCATGAAAAGTCATTGTAATCGGAGATACATAACAGCGAAAATATCTAAGTGAAACATTCCCCGAGTGTCCCTTTTAGAGGATTCCACTGTAGTCGCAAAACCCATCAGCCCCATTTCTCCAGTCACAGCCACTTATTTGCGTTGAATTCACCTGCCATCTGGCTAGTCCTCTATTGCTCCCATCGATACGGTAAACTCCTTGCACATGAATATTATCAGTTTCTTCAAAATGCCGTCTAAACCTACAAGTTTCACATAATCAGTACCATTAGGCCTAAAAAAAAAACCAGGTGCGTTTCACGTTATGGACTGGGAAAAAATAGGGTCGGTCAGTTGGGGTTTTATTTATTTTTTACTTTTATACGACGATATTTCTGTTGACAACATTGACATTGTGTTAAAATAAAACGTTCATGATGATTGCGGACGGGGTAAAAAAATAGGGTTGGTCGGGTAACATGAAACACATACCGTCCATTCAATTTACAATCAATTATTTCAACTCTGCGCGCATTCTCTGCAAGCGGTAATTTCATATGATCACTGTAGCCTATTTCATCAACATTGCAAAGTATACTTTAGTAGCAAAGTATACTTTGAGGGAGAAATTTTCAATTTTATGATAAATTTATTAATTTTTATTATACTGAATTTATTACATTATAATTCTGCATACTTTTAATCATGAAATATATGCATTTGTTAGTTCTATATGAAATATTCTGCATACTTTTAATCATGAAATATATGCATTTGTTAGTTCTATATGAAATAATGCATTTCAGGAAAAATAAATGATTACTCCCTCAAAGTATACTTTGCTAGTAAAGTATACTTTGCAATGTTGATGAAATCGGCTACTGACAATGTTATCTACCAAATGCCACGATATACGTGGATGAGTTGAAGAATAATGTCTTAACGGCTTCGATGAAAAAACGATAAATATTACGAGCTCAAGGTACCACTGATATACACGTTAACATATCCCACATTCAATACACGTGATTATTTACAATACATGTACCGTATATCGCAAAATTCAGCATGCTATGTACACGTCATAAAACTTTGAACATATAACAGTTTTCATTACACATTACACACTATTGTAAAAGCAGCACAAATGTGACTGTGACTGGAGAAATGTGGCTTATGGTATATATGGCCAGTCTATATTCTGATCTAACGCACTTCCAGAGCCTGATAATGATCTATACTGTTTGTTACAAGCTCCAGATAAGGTGTGTATTGGCGTATCTTACGCACTTATTTGATCAGGATACGCATTATCAAAACTGGAGTACAAAATACTCACAGCAATGTAAAAATATGCATTGATTTTCAAATTGAGTTGTGAAAATAATGAAATAAAGTTAAACATTTACTTAATACTTGAGCTTTTTGCAGCTTTTTTAAATTTGCCACATTTCTCCAGTCACAGCCACAAATATGTCCGATGTACAAACAATTAATGGCTGAATATAAAGCTCTTGGTTCTTCATGGTTTTGGTTAATGTTCACAGTAACTAAATGCATGCATAGTCATTTGTAAATTGTTCACAAAATAAATTATTGCCATAATCGAAAATTCATTTTAAAATGTATAAATATTTAAAAATTATTAGGTGGTTAGATTTCAAAAAAAAATCACAACAATTATTACGATTCTTCACCAGAGAAAAACTTGGCTTGCGTAATAATAATAATAATAAAAAAAAAAAATAACAATCGTTGTAAATTTTTAAATCATTTGTAAATAAAAAAGACAATTTGATTCTGATATTGCCATGCATGGCAATATAAGAATCAAATTGTCTTTTTTTCTAATTTAAATCTTCTTAAAAGACTTCAGCAGTTTTTTTTTGTCTTATTAACAAAATCCTCACTTCCGAGTCTCTTGCAAAATACAAAATAAATTTGCTTGTTGTGTTGTTTTTTACAAGTTATACGCATTAAAAAGAATTGTACACTTAATTGGATATGATCTACATTGGCGAAGGTCATTGCAATGACCTTCACTTTATGCAACAGTCAAACAAGGTCGTTGGGATCTGGGTTGGTTGCTCATGTAAATACATGCTAACAAATCATTATATACAAAAATACATTTATGAGACATATCAGATTCGGCTGTATCGTTGCCATGGTAACAGGTAAAATACAAATTAGATACATTCTTAATCTTGCGTATATTTTAACAAATTTTGAGAGAAAGATATACTATTTTTCGCTTCAAGATTACACAAGTTTTCACTTTGTTGTATAGTACGTTGTATGTAGTCGAAAATTAATATTCACAATCTTTGGTTACCATAGCAACTAACCACAACCAGTTTACTGCACATGGTACAGTTAATACCCTGCCCTGTACTGTTAAACACATTTAACCCTTAGAACGCGGGAAATGTAAATTGTCGTCTGCTGTCGATTTATGTTTTGTCTTTTTTCTCAATAAAAACATGGTTTGACAACACTTCAGAATCATTTCCATTGGTTGGAAATGATTCTAAAGTGTTGTAAAAACATGGTTTTGATGAGAAAAAATGGAAAATAAAAATAAACAGCAGACGACAAATTCTAATTCAGCATTGTAAGGGTTAATATACCATATCTGCCCTAAAGACCACACAAATGCCCAAATTCATGCAGTGACAATCAGGCATTTTGTTTCTATCACTTTCCATTGTATGAAAGGTTCATCAATAGCACGAGTCGGTGGAATAACGGGGCTTCGGAGTTAGCCCCGTTCTTCCACTGAACCGTTTGTTTATCGATTCATCGCATGGTTATTTATGCGCCAAAAAAATGGTGATGCCTGTTGTCTATAATACGTGTATCACAGCGTGCATCTTAGGGGCAAAAATAGTGTATATGAACAAAAGTTTAAGTTAGTGGAGCCCATCGGATTTGACCACGATATCATTTATAAAAACAATTGCTAAAGAATTTTATTTTTTTGGCAAAACATTTGCACCAGAATAGCTTGCTGCTACTGGCTTGCAAGTCCTTTTTAAGCAAATGGTGTGGATGGCTTGACTGATGGTTGGATTTGTATGTACATTCAGCAGCAAGAAAATATTGAAACTATTAAAAGTATATTTATGGAACATTTGTGTTCATTTCACACAAGATCGCTCATTCTCATTAGACGAGACTGGTGATACTTTATGCAACCAATCAACATTATCCTTACATTCAGGAACGAATGAAGATTGTTGTTACATTAGGAAATAATCAAGATGTTCGTTGTTACAATCGGGAACAAATCAGGATTGAAGTTACGTAGTCAAATCCGACACGGCCTCGCAAACCAACTATCACATGTTGGATGAACATGACATAATGTCAATATCAAGAGACATGACCAAAAATTATGTCGCACGCCACGTTCTGACAACAGGGGTCTTAGTTTTAACTGCAACCAATGACGATGCATGTAATTAACATATTAACGCTTTCACCACTACCGTAAGTAACTGGAATGGATTTTGATATGTTGATTTTCCCACCAATCCAATCGTCACAAAATGATTTTCAGACTAGTACATTTATGAAAAGGGTATGTTTTTGTTCTCAAAAATATGAAAATTACGGTTAATCTTGTTGTTTTTTTAACTTTCCTCAATTAAACAATGTTTTGCCAGCACCTTAGAGAACCATCTCCTATTGAGATGATTCTAATGTGCTGGCAAAACATTCTTTTTTTTAGAGAGATAAGACAATTTCGAAAAATCAGAAAATGGCAATATTTGTTTCCAGTTACCGGATGGTTGAAAGTGCGCTAGTGTTTATTTAGATCACAATATCATTTCACCAGAAGTAGAGATCCTCCGCAAATTCAATACGACCCCTTTTGTCAGAACACGGCACTTAGACATACGGGCGAGTAGACCACGACCATAAACAACTTTGCATCTCTAATGAGCATGTACACAGATCAGTTTCCACATTTTTTACAACAATCATCTGAGTGCATGAACACGGTGAGCAAGGTACGACACTCGCACTTGAAGGCACATTCTTAAATTTTGCTAAACTTTAATATTATCAAAAAATATATTGTTTTTGCATTGTTTATATAGCCGTCAAATTGGGGCATGCTGTAAGTTGGCTTGAAGTAACTGCAACGGTTGCAGATATGAGGATGCTGTCATCGGCAGACGATAGTATGAAATTTGCGTAGACATGCACGCTTTATCGCATAAAAATTGCTCGCATAATTTGTAGGAAAATGCAGATCGAAGCGGAGGTATGCCTGTCAAACATTGCTCGCCATGAAAATTGCCAATCAATATATGCATATGCAGCCTATGTTCAATAAATGTAAATCCAATAATTGTTAGAAAACATTGTTAATGTGAAATTTACCGACCTTTGCACTTACAAACATTTTAGTCATACAAAGTTTCGTGAAACGGCCCTCTGGTATTTATACAGAACGGGCATACAAACTGATCTGGGCAAAGTTGTGTAAGGTCGTAAAAAACGGCCCTCAGATCACCTACAAAATAAAACGATCAACAAGTAGAAGTTAACTGTACAAAACGTATCGTGTAAACACGTCAAAATTAAAAACCCATTCACACACCAGAGCAGTCAGTCAAACGCCATTCAAGACAGTCACGACAAACGGGTTACATGTACATGTCAAATAAACTGATCACATGTGTATATAACATGCATTTCTGCATTTAAAAATCGTAAAACAGGAACTACGTTTCAACAAGGAATCAACAACGTATAAATTAGCGAGGAATTTGTAAAATTTTGTGTAGTAACGTTTCTATACCAAATATGCTAAGGATGCCCGTATTAGTTCTGTCCATACTACGATAGTTAGGTACTACAGCAGACACAAAGACTAAAGTTAGGCGCTATTTTTAAAACAAACTTGCGTTAGGTAAAGTTTATGTGTATATGTATGCGTAGAACCAGAGTATGGGGATGTGTTTCTGCAATTTCATTACTGCAGAACGTAATTTATTTAGCTACTAAAAATAGATTCTGATAATGCTTGTACATTTCACTTGAAAAGCAGACGGCATGAAATACGTCAGATTTTAAACCAATATTGATTGAAGTGATTTCACGTGTGCGGATTATATTAGGTTCTGATATTCGCTTTTGATATTATCCCTTACGAAACAAATATTGTTATCTGCTGTTTTTCATTTTTGTCTCGTTTCTTAACAAAAAAGACAACTTTTGGCAGCACATGAGAATCATCTCGGTATTAAAACTTGTTTTCATCAGGACATACGGTAAAACAATTTTCAGACTAGTCCATTTATAAGAAGGGGTGTTTTTTATTTCTCTTAAAAAAGATGAAAATTACTTGCAAAAAGTGCAGATCCTCATGAGACAACCCTTTCACCCCTAAGTAACTGGAATGGATTTTGATTTGTTCATTTTGCGACCAATCTAAATCATCACAAACTGACTTTCAGACCAGTCCATTTATGAACATGTGGTGTTTTTCTTCTGAAAATTAATTGCAAAAAGTGCAGATCCTGATGAGACGGCTCGTTACGAGCCGGCTCATCTGGATCTACACTGTTTGCAAACACCACTATAGAGGTATGTAGTGTTGAAAGTAAAGTAAAACGAGCAGACAACAAAATTGAACTTCATTTACGTATTGCCTGTAAATAACAACGAGAAGTTAATTAAGAACTCCAGATTACTGTGAATCTGTAATAAAACCCCAGGAACTCGAGGATTTTCATTCAAACCTGATTATTTCCTAATCTAAAAAGTACTCAATAACTTGTACCATATGTCTAGCAAACGATGGATCTATGTTAACTTGGTCAAACCATTACTATTAGGATATGCTTTACAACTTAAAATTTATTTATTCACAACCATGCATTACTGCATCTCATTGAAATAAATAAGATGTTTATTTTCATCGGAAAACAAGAGAAAGTGAAAGGGTTTAACATTCCAGCAACAATTTTGGGAATCGGCTTCCAATCTCTTTCAGAAGACCAAGGAAATAAGTTTGTTTGTTTATTGGTGTTTAACGGCCTATCAACAGCTAAGGTCATGTACCAAGGAAATAAGTAAAATTTAACTCGTAAAAGTCGTATTCCAAAAGTAAACTGGTTCGACACACTATCCTAATTACTGTAACATTTTATACAAATAAACACCATGTTATGTGTGACAACCATCTGACAACATAATAATGAACACTACTTTGCGTAAAACAAGAAGGTAAACGAGACACTGTGTCGCGTTAATCTGAACACATCGTTTTCAGTAGTATGGACAAAACAAAATGGCGGGACATTCCTGACTAAAGCTAAGTAAGTAGTCTATATAAACTAATCTTTCCTACACGATTATTGCTTAGTTAAATATAGTAAAAATACCCGGTTCACAAGAGGATCATAAATACGCTTCACTTAAAAATATATATATCATAATATATACGTATGAAACATGTGGCATAATTGTCGAATAGGTCGGAGTTTCGTATACAAGCGGTACACTATAGTGGCGATTTGTACATTTCTTTAACCCTTAGACCGCTATCTTATTTTGTTTGTCGTCTGCTGTTTATTTTCTATTTTCCATTTTCATCATCAAAAACATGCTTTGACAGCACTTCAGAATCATTTCCATTTCCATTGGAAATGATTCTGAAGTGCTGTCAAACCATGTTTTTATTGAGAAATAAGGCAAGATATAAAAGCAACAGCAGACGACAATTGTTGTGAGTAGCGGTCTAAGGGTTAGTCATCAATAATTAGCCCTAACACCAGGCTGTGACTGGAGAAATGGGGCTTGATATCGATCGGGCTTGAAATCAATCACAGGTACTGCTTGTATGCAAAAAAAGGACCTATTTGTACAAAACATGTTGCAATAGTTAATGGTCATGAGTAATAAATTACACAATGATGACCTTGACATAATCAGGATCAGTGGAGGGATGAATTTTACTTATCACACAATGGGCATGTGTAGATCATGCAGCTAGGTGATGCGGATGAGATTATAAATATCAAGCATTTCAATGACATGGACATGGTATGGTACATTTCATACATAAACTATCAATGTCAATACAATCTGTACATTATTATTATTCACAATAACGCAATGCCACAAATTAAATGCGTAGCTTTTCAAGTTTAGTTCCACAGAAACAGTGACGGATTACGGTACTCGTAACTGCTTAAATTTGTGGAAATATGTCGGCCATATTGACAAACAGAGACAAGCAGAATGAAATACTACACCTTTGGTAACGAAACGTAGGTCGATAATTATTTTTTTCAACAGTGTGAGATCAGAAAATACAATATTTATTGCTTGCACTATGTGGCTGTGACTGGAGAAATAGGGCGTATAGGTTTTGTGTAGCTCCTGATGGCACACTCGTGTAGCCCGATACCATTCTATATCACTTATTAGAAGCAAGAGTTTCATTAATGGAATGGCGAACAGTGCAGATCCTGATCAGACTGTGCGGATCTACACTGGTCGGAAAACGTGTTAAGCCCCATTTCTCCGATCACATCAACGTATCATGCCATTTTATCGCTTAAAAAAAAAAAACAACATTATTTTTAGCAAATGTGCTATCCAGGTAGACAGAATCGCTAACTTATGACATGTGGAATTAGAGAAGAGAATACACATATCATTATTTCCGTCCACCCTCCAACCCTGGATTCTAGTACCAAATGGTCAACATCTACACATTTGCCGTAAGGTCCATTTTGTTGGCCGCCGATCCAGACTTCAACAGTGTTTAATATGGGCATTTAAAGTGACAATGTTTGCACGGGGCACGGTGCCATTGCAAAGTGATAAAATCGAGTTAAAACAATGGTATAGGATAAAACAGCAACACCTCCAAATATAGATACAAAGTTACAGGTCAAAGGTGAAGAGGAAATATCATGTAAAGTTGATCTTTATGGCAGTTCTCAAAGAGGAAGGCAAGTAAACCCACACGAAAAATAGCTATACAAATTCCATACCAGTATGAAATGTATAAAGCTAAAGTATGCAGTATGCAAAGCCAACTGCAGGAAAAACAATGGCCGTCAACCCTTACATTGCAGAATTAAAGTTTGTCGTCTGCTGTTTATTTTTATTTTCCATTTTTCTCATCATAAACATGGTTTGGCAGCACTTTAGAATCATTTCCATTGGAAATGATTATAAAGTGCTGCCAAACCATGTTTTTACTGTAAGAAAAGACAAAATATCAAATAACAGCAGATGATAATTTTTGGTTCCCGCATTCTACGGGTTAATGGTTTTCAAGCAGGCAGCTTTTTTTATTCCACTAGAAAAGAAATGCCTCATGCTTTCAGCATTGTTCCTAAATTTGGGTTGAACACTTCACAGCAGTTTTCACAATGAATTATAAGATCTTTATAATTTATTAACATTTTCAAATAAATTCAAACAGAACTTCCGAAAAATATGTCAGGAAAACAAACCACAAAAAAAACCCCAGAACATATCTGCTTTAAGAGCAGTAAGGGTTAAATACTTAGACCGGTGTTTGTTTGTTTGTTTGGGTTTAACGGCCTATCAACAGCTAAGGGCATTTAAGGCCGGGTCAATGGGTTTAGTACTACCATAGACCGGCGTAGAAAACTGCTGCAGAAGTATTCACCCAGTCACACTTCTGCTGCGTAGATGATCTACAATCGACTACAACGTCTCCACACAAGATGAGAATTCATGACAACACAAAACCATAGCACCTGGAAGTTAAAACGTGGCTGTGACTGGAGAAATGTGGCTTATGGGATTTGTGATCAGTGTATCTCCTGATCGAATAGCACACGCCGGTAGCCTGATAACAATCAATATTGATTGTTAGAAAGAAGCATGGCGGGCGTTTCATTGATGTAATGGCGAACAGTGCAGATCCTGATCAGACTGCGAATGCACAGGCTGATCTGGATCTACACTGGCCGCAAAACCCATAAGCCCCAATTCTCCAGTCACAGCCACAAATGAAAAAAAGCAAAAGAACAGCACTATTATGGATGTAATCCAGATCGATGGAGCCCTAAACTAATCGTCCTATATTCTGGAAGCGGGTGAAAACACCATTGCAGTTCAAAGTTGACATGATAAATAGAATACCAGACTAGCGAAGTTTGCATGAAGCAACAGGAATTCTGCACGGAATTCCTACACATTTCCAAGTCTTGCCTGATAAACTTGATGTCACTAGCCTTTGAATTCCTATGCGTTTCCTAGCTTTGCCTGATAAACTTGATGTCACTAGCCTCGGAATTCCTACGCGTTTCCTAGCCTTGTGTGATAAACTTGATGTCAATAGCCTCAGAATTCCTATGCGTTTTCTAGCCTTGCCTGATAAACTTGATGTCATTAGCCCGACGTTCAATGTATACATCGGTGTATACACTCCACAGACTGGATTACAGAAAAATGAATGGCATCCAATAGCAGACGAGGATGTGAAAGCAAATACTGTGGGACCAGTCTATCAATTTTAGTTGCCATAGCAACATACATGTTGTTAGCAGATGTAAGTATATACAAATCTTGGATCACGATACGACAAAAACACACTCCCCAATCTGCATTGTTTGCCTGAGACTACATTAATGAATAAATGCTCAGAACTACATCTAGGGAGACTAGTTGTCATTCCATATAAGAGCATTGCCATATATGGAAATTTCTAAATATGGAAGTTTCCATATATGGTAAAAAGCATTGCCATATATGGAGTGAGTGAGTGAATAGGGTTTAACGTCCGCTTTTCTGACATAGAGGTACAAGCCTCAGGGAGTCTACACGCAGACGGGTCAACGGGGTCGTGTCCCGTATCCACCTGTCCGAGGGGGGTAAATCCCAACTTCAGAACTCAATATTTACAATCAAAATATATATTCAGTCCTGAAATTAGAACAACCTGATCTGGTGCCAGGCCCTCGCCACACCAGCATCATTTATCCCATCCCCTAAAAGTAATAGGATTAGCACTAATCTTACTTTTATATATGGGGCATAGCCCGACTCAACTCTCACATACAAGAAAGCCAAAAATGTACATGAGGGCCAAATCCGGTATAGTGGGTTCCGGAAAGTATGAACCCAATCGTTAAGCCAGTTTAGTCGCCTTTTACGACAAGCAATGGCTACTGCAGCACTATTCTCAGGATCAGTTGATCCCACCCCGGTGCCTGCACGGGGCTGCCATATATGGAAAATTTCCATATTTCCACCATATATGACAATGCCCTTATATGGGCATTGAACAGAGTTTCAAGAACACTGGAGGATATTCGCATTAAAATGCATTAAAAATGAAATATACAGCAGAAAGCAGACGTTTAATAATGTCGTCTGCTTAGACGATCAGTCTGGGACCAACACAGATTGTGATGAAATGATATGATTTGAACATGTTGAAAAGTCAGTCACATGACAAAACTGGATCATGTGACATATCACATGGCAATAAATGAAATTTGCATACATGATTCAAATACAAACTCAAAATATCGAACAATGTCCAAGTGACGACACATTGATTGGGTGACATTGACCTACATTTTGCATGCAACGACTTCTGCAAATTCTATTTTTTGGCTAGATTTTAATGAGAGTGAAATAACCTGAAGAAAATTGCAAAATTCCATCCTTTCAGCAAGACAATTTTGATATGTACACGTGAAAGTTAATTAGCCCAGTCGTGATATACCAACCAATCTGTCGTTACAATGCGACATTCTGTTCCAAAAATAGATCAGAAAATAAACACTACATAGGTGGAAGCAACGCAATAAGAAAGGAAGTAATTGGTCCTATGTACAAAAGGTAAAAAATACAACTCATTTCTCGTATTGTATGCTACAATATATATATACACAATATCAGCCAAATATTAAAAAATTTAATATGTTTCCGATTCACGTGGTTACAACAAGTACTGAAACTTCCAGTAGCCCTCAGATTCAAAGTACGTATTTGTTTATTTTGTCCTTATTACGCAACGGAATTTAATGAAATATGGCCCATCAAACGTGTCTTGTTAAGCTGCAGTTGGTGGTCTCGGTACTTTGGCCCAACCTTCTGTCGTTTTGCGAAGAATCAATTTCCGTGTCTACTGACACGGAAATCGATTCTTTGCAAAAATGACGCATGCCGAACTCCCCAGACCACCAAATGCGGCTTAAAGACGCGCTTGATGTGCCATATTTCATCAGAATCCATTGGATATTAAGGAAAATATCTTACTTTGGAGTGGGCACGCTTTCAACACTTTCAGCCATTGGTGGTGTTGTAACCATGTGATCATGCACCTTCTTACTCAGACAAAAAAAAATTGAAAAAATAATAATCCAAAATTCAGATTTGGTCCCAAATTTGTATTCTTTTTATTTACATTTTTCAACTCGTAATCATAGCATAGCATGTACGTTAGTATTTTTAACAAGTTTTTTTTTAATGTAAATATTCAGCAAAATTTAAATTCCTGAATATACATACTCTTCTGCAAAACGCTATTATTAATAAATATTAGTTTCTCAAAATAAGTCACAGCAGTTGCCATAGCTACAATAACCTACATATACTTCTACAAATAAAATGGAAGCTTTTATTGAAAAGAAAAAAAAAATTGTCAAAAGGACAAAAGATAATTAAAAATATGAAATAAAACATTGGTAAAAATCACAAAAAGTAGAATGTTCAGCAACAAAATGCTCTCAAGCACAAGTTTATACAAGATTAACCATTTACATGCAATGAACAAAAGTTGCCGTCCTCAATAGTTGTACTATTTTCTTTAAATCTACTATATAACACCTACTAAAACAACCCAACATAAATGCAAGTCGCGTACTAGCAAGACGTTTCTCATGTGGTGTTCCATTTTGAAAGAAAATACTAAAACCAATAGTCGGCAATGTTAGTCACGTATATGTAAAGGGAAACAAGTTTTGTGAAGCGTATGGGGATGTTATGTACACAACGATGGTCCATGGCGTTAGTTTACCATCTATCTTCAGTTTTCTCCACGATTTTACTGGGTTTTCTCACTGCGATGTCAAATGGGTCACGTCCTCTGAGCATCAACAACACATAGAGAATCCCAAATATGGCCATTTTAGAAGTGCCCACAATGCACCTCATATGCAGCACCTCCCTTCAGCAGTATTTTATTACTATAAACACGTTATATTGCCAATGAAAAATGCCATTTTATTATAAAACATAACGATATGTTTCCTAGACTTTATTGGTGAATATTAAATTGGGCATTTGTTGAATAATAGTTCCAATTAAGCAATATCGTTGCTGTATTAACCCGGTCGCCGCATCAAGCCAGTTATTTAGTCATTCTCTTCGATTACCACGATTAATCCACTAATCACTGGGTAATTCGCCGTTGTCAACCACTATCACTTAGTGGCGTCGTTGTTAAGCATGTCGACATTCATTCATCATAACGCTGGCCCATGCCGTTATTACAACGGGTTTGAATCTTAACCCTTAAGTCGTCTGCTGTTTTTTATTTTCAAATCATTTCTTAATAAACAAACATATTTTGGCAGCACATGAGAATCGTCTCCATTGGAGACGATTCTCATGCACTGGCAAAATATATGTTAATTAATAAAAAATGAAAATTAAATAAAAAACGATCAGCAGATGATACACTTGCATCATTGGAAGGGTTAATTTAAATCAATATATTCAGGTTGTGGGACAAATTTAACATAATATTCAATATGGAGGAGACTCGGCATAATTCACGTTTCCATGGTAACGTTATATATATTGCCATGGATACTGCAGATTAACAACAACACGGCGATTTCACCGTAGCAGACGACACAAACAGACTGGGCATTCAGCTTCAGCGTTTTCGACTGGTTGTGGACTGTGCCATCTCCAGCCAACAGGTACGACAGTCTGCAGTGCCGGTGTCGGTTTAATGGTAGCCATTTTGGAACGTCACCATCTGCGTGGGCTGAAAACAAAGCGCAGAAAATGGTTGAAAACCAGTAGCCAATTTCACCAAAATTGCAAAGCATACTTTTGTCTAAGCTGAGTTAAGAAAATCAATAATAAAAGTAAAATACACATTGAATTTGAAATCTGGTGGTATAATACTCTTTTAACACAAAACTTATATGGAGCTTTGATGAGCGTACATACCCTGTTTAGCGCGAGCCCGCCGAGGCCGTTGGGCTGAGGACTGGTGGCCTGCAGGTAGCTGAGGGCGTCCTGGTGGGTGTAGAGATCGAGAGGTCCGGGGCTGCCCGCCCCCTGCATCACACGGCCCATGTTTATGTTCGTTAGCGGCGAGGTAGCTTGTGGCATCTGTGGGAGGCTGCTCAGCTGCACTGTAATCGCAAGGGAGATAACTTGTACAATGGGAGATAACTTGTACAGTAATCACAAGGGAGATAACTTGTACAATGGGAGATAACTTGTACACTAATCACAAGGGAGATAACTTGTACAAAGGGAGATAATAGCAAATAGTACACTAATAACAATGGAAATAACTTGTACACTAATACCAAGGGAGATAACGTGTACTCTAATACCAAGGGAGATAACTTGTACTCTAATACCAAGGGAGATACGTTGTACATTAATGTAAATTGATCACAAGCGATATAACTTGCACACCAATACTAAGTATTAACTTGTTCTTGTTTGTTTGTTAGGGTTTAACGGCCTATCAACAGCTAAGGTCATTTTAGGCTAAATCCCATGCCAGGTCCTACCCACACCAGAATCACTTGCCCCACCCCCTCCCAAAAGCAGTTGGATCTTACCACTTTTATAATGGGCAATAACCCAATTCAACTCCTAGGTAAAAAAAGAGCCAAAGATAGGTACCTGAGGGCCAAAGCAGGCAAATCGTAATTCATATAAGTAGGAACCCCTACCGTTAATTTACGCCGTCGCATTCACCGGTCAACCATTTAAGGCCGGGTCAATGGGTTTAGTACTAAATCCCATATATTGCCTGTACAAGTACATGTACATGTTCAAGTGATCACTACGGAAATAACTTGTACACTAATAACAAGGGAGACAACTTGTACACTGATCACAAGGGAAATAACCTTTACACTGATCACAAGGGAAATAACTTTTACACTGATCACAAGGGAGACAACTTGTACACTGATCACAAGGGAAATAACCTTTACACTGATCACAAGGGAAATAACTTTTACAATAATAACAAGGGAGATAACTTGTACACTGATCACAAGGGAAATAAGGAATCACGGGACGGTTGAAAATAGCCAAAATTGACTGCTTTTCTGAGGGCGGCGGGTGACTTATAAAAATCACCGCCTCTCACAATCAGTTAAGGAGGCTCTTGCGACAAGTATTGAAAAATACTCGCAAATGAAGTACAAATGGCGCGCCACAATAAAAATTCAGTAACCGCATCAGATGTGTTCAATTAATTTTTTACAAAGTTACCCCACCCACCTATTTTTGGCCAAAAGTTTCAACACGACTGAATTTATCGGAATTGTTTTCATGAAAATATGAGGCACAGATACTTTGTTATGTCTTGTTCTATCACTTGTAACACCACACCATTTTCATGTGAAAATATTTATTTCAAAGCGGGGTCATAACCAGCTCAAATTTTCGCTACAAATGCCCGAAAAATACCTTAAAGTCTGACGCGAAACCGTACCGGCGAGACAGCATAGCAGGCGACATTTTCCAAGATGTCGAAATCAACTGGAGCTAACATTCAGTTTCGTAGAATTATGAAATACTCTAAAAAATACACCTAGTCAAGCCTCCCAAAGTCAAGAAATATTCATAAACCTATTTTTCTAGACACACTGGTGTAACTTACAGGGTCGGTAATGAAGTATATAGAAAATCGTCCACCCCCTTTTTAAAGCTAGCTGCCCACTGTCCCGTGAGACCTAAAGTGTACACTAATAACAAGGGAGACAACTTGTACACTGATCACAAGGGAAATAACTTTTACACTAATAATAAGGGAGACAACTTGTACACTGATCACAAGGGAAATAACTTTTTACACTAATAACAAGGGAGATAACTTGTACACTGATCACAAGGGAAATAACTTTTACATTAATAACAAGGGAGATAACTTGCCACTGATCACAAGGGAAATAACGTGTACACTAGTAACAAGGGAGATAACTTGTACACTGATCACAAGGGAAATAACTTTTACACTGATCACAAGGAGATAACTTTACACTGATCACAAGGGAGATAACTTGTACACTAATAACAAGGGAGATAACGTGCAAAAAACAACAACAATTGAAATCAGAAGTAGCTAGTATCAAAAAGCAATAACAACTTTGTGGCACCTTTATCATTCTGCAGAAAACAAAAGACAGATCACAAATATAGCATATTTTTTCTTACTTTCCATGAAAACACATCTTGGTATTTAATTAGATTTGTCTCCAAGGAGACAATTCTAATGAAATTCCAAGATATGTTTTCATTTCGAAGCAAACTAATTCAATAATTGCTGTCTGTTGATGTGTGTGCACAGTAGTGTGATTTTATTTAAACCAATTAAAATTTTGAAATTTAACAGATAGCAATTATTGAATTAGTTTGCTTCGAAATGAAAACATATTTTGGCATTTCATGAGAATCGTCTCTTTGGAGACAATTCTAATGAAATACGTAGATGTGTTTTCATGGAAAAATAAGAAAATATGCTATATTTGAGGTCTGTTTATTGTTTTCTGTAGCATGATAAAGATACCACAAATTTTTCATTGCTTTTTGATACTCACTTTCTGATTTCAATTGGGTTTTTGGCAATTTTAATTGGGTGTTTACGCAAATACGCAGCTTTTCTGGAGCTCTGTAACGAGTACAGAAATTCAAAGTACTGAACGAACTGATCATACGGTGGAGCTTCCGATTCCTATATCACAACCAGCCCCCACATCCGGTAAGGATGAATCCTTATCATTAAATTAACAATCGCATGCTCCCAACCAAAGGCACACCAGGAAGAGTGAGTGAGTGAGTGAATAGGGTTTAACGTCCGCTTTTCTGACATAGAGGTACAAGCCTCAGGGAGTCTACACGCAGACGGGTCAACGGGGTCGAGTCCCATATCCACCTGTCCAAGGGGGGTAAATCCCAACTTCAGAACTCAATATTTACAATCAAAATATATATTCAGTCCAGAAATTAGAACAACTCCTGATCTGGTGCCAGGCCCTCGCCACACCAGCATCATTTATCCCATCCCCTAAAAGTAATAGGATTAGCGCTAATCTTACTTTTATATATGGGGCATAGCCCGACTCAACTCTCACATACAAGAAAGCCAAAAATGTACATGAGGGCCAAATCCGGTATAGTGGGTTCCGGAAAGTATGAACCCAATCGTTAAGCCAGTTTAGTCGCCTTTTACGACAAGCAATGGCTACTGCAGCACTATTCTCAGGATCAGTTGATCCCGCCCCGGTGCCTGCACGGGGCACACCAGGAAGAAATGAGAGCAATACGAGGACTATAGATGATACATACCTGCTGTGCGCTGAGCTGAGACAAGTGCCTGTGCCTGTGCCTGCGACACCGTCACGAGTCCCTGTGACTCGGCCGCTCGTTGTAACGGGGACGTTGTAACGGGCAGCGGCGACGGTTCGTTGCGCATGCCGGCTTGGATGCAATTCGCGGTCAGGTCACCCATGGTGAATGCGGAGGGCGACACTTGGCGGTCGCCGTGGATCAGGCCGTAACTAGGGAAGCCTACGTGAACAAGGGAACCAATTTATATTGTCGTAAATTCAACGCAGTATCTTCAGTTTTTGAGAAGAATGGTGTAAGAATGTTATACTAGTAACTCTGGGTGATGCAATAAAGTACATTTAATATAAAACTTGAATGATCGGAAGATTTTCAAAAGGAGTTTTTTTTAATTTTGACCAAAGTAAAATTATGAACTCTAAATCCAATGATTTGTTTGTCCAACACATGCTAACCCTTACAAGGCAAGAACTTAATATTGCCGTCTGCTGTTTTTCATTTTTAGCCTATTCTTTACCAAAATAAATGTCTTCACTGACAAACCATGTTTTCATCATGAAATATTTAAAACAAACACCAGGTGCCCGTTTCACTAAACTTTGTACGACTAAAATGTTCGTAAGTGCAAATTTAGGATCATCTGAAAATGTCAATTGATAGATTTACATTTATTGAGCATAGGCTGCATATGCAGCCTATGCTCAATAAATGTGAATCCAATAATTGTTTACAAGAAAACAGTGTTAATGTAAAATTTACAGACTATCATAATTTTGCACTTACAAACATTTTAGTCGTACAAAGTTTAGTGAAACGGCCCCCAGATAACTAGAATTCATTCAGCATTGTAAGGGTTAATTTTGATGAGGATTATTATAAAATATAAATCGATTTTTAAAACCAGAGTTACTAAATAAACATTTTTTTTTTTAAATATTATGCATAGAGTGGCTTCCCTTGTTATTGCTCTGTTGTCGGGATCAGTCTAAACCGCACACATTCTACTATCTGACCTTCAGTTGTCAAGGAAACGGGGTATTGCTCGACTACTCAGTTCTGATATCTACATTTTTGTTCGGGATCTATGGTTGGCTGCTTCAAAACTAGTGGATTAATGGATTGCTAATATTCAAACTAATTCTACAATCTACTGAATTTCATTGGTTAAAATTAATTGTAAAATGGGTAAAATGCTTTTTTAAAATAATTCAATTTCAAATCAAAACACATGCAGAACGGTGGATCTACAGTCAAGACAAACTACAGTCTACAAGCAGACTCAGATATGTGTGCTGTAGGACTAAATCACGACATGCAGAGCAAATATTCAGGAGGAGCCATAGTTTCGTATTTGAAACACATAATTCCACAAATAGATATAGCGCATAATAATCTAGTATCTGTTATTGAAAATAGAAACTACACAATATAAAACAGATGGAATGGCATGTACAAAATAATAATATCAGGAATTAGTAATTTAGTAAATAGTAAATTGGGTTGCCAAAGAAATGACATGTATCTTATGGCAAACAAACCACATTCACATGTATATAGCCACTAAATATATAGCAAAGAAAATCTAAGTTGGTGAACAATATTAACCCTTAGAACGCGGGAAACGTAAGCTGTCGTCTGCTGTCGATTTATGTTTCGTCTTCTTTTTTTCGCAAGATCAAAAACAACAAATTCCCCCAAAATATTTATTGTCTGAAAATGTTTTATTATTAAAATCTTCTCTGCAGTAGGTCTTTTTTTTAATCTTTCTTGAAAAAAAAATAAAAATGTTTTACTGCACAAGATGAGATCACAGATTGAGGTTGTACCCCTGAAAAACTTTAACGCAGATCTCTAAGTCATTTCACCTTGACCTTGTGCACAAGGGTGGGCTACAGAATGTGGATGATGACAAATAAGTATATGACGTTTCAAGCCAATCCAACTTATGGTAACACAGATAGTGGGAAGCCAAAAACTGTAATGCAAATCTCGGACAGACAGACGAACAGATAACAATATATACCCTGAAATAATGTTCTATTTTAGACTGATTAACTCTTTGCATGCTGGGAAACTTGTGGGCTATAAATAGTTCAAAACTAGCAGACAAAAATTCATCATATTTTCTTGTATTTCTCCCCGTAAATATCATGAATATGTCTTGGAATTTCATTAGAATTGAGTCCTGAGGACTCGATTCTAATGAAATTTCAAGACATATTTACAGAGAGAAATAAAACATATACTCCTAATTCGTTTGGCGGATGTTTTCGCCGCTAGCACGCAAAGAGTTAAAGAGATTGGTGTGAAATCAGTCGCAGGTTAGTAACAAAGTCACAAAGCACACCACAGTAATAACAGTTAACCCTCACAATGCTGAATTCAATTTAGTCGTCTGCTGTTTATATTTTAATTCACATTATATCAAGGAAAAACATCGTTTGACAGCACTTTAGAATCATTTTGCCAAACCATGTTTTCAATGAGAAAAATGACAAAATATGAAACAACAGCAGACGACAATTTTAGTTTCCCACATTCTAAGGATTTAACATCTGAACGTAAGAAACACAAGTTACGGAACTCCCAACTTGCGAATCTACGTAACATACACAAAATCAAATTTAAATTCTGTGTAACGAGCATAAATATTGGCATGCACAACAAACACATAAAAACGCCATATTGTGCAATGGCTGCTGGGAGTTTTGGGGCATAACCAATCAAGCAACGTTAACTAGAAATTCAAATAATATATGGTAGATTTCACATTGCGACTGCTGAAGACAAAGATTGAGACACATGCGGATTTGCGTGACAATCATCGGTCTTGGAGCCTCAGTTTCAATTTGAGTTCAAGTGCAGAACTCTCGCCCGATTTTCTATTTTAACCCTTTCACCCCTAAATATATAACCTCAGTCCTGGTATGTTCCATGTTAATTTTGGACTATTCCATTGATCCAAAAAATGGAGTAGTTTTTCAAAATCTTAAAAAGAATAATGACAAACGCTGCAGATACTGAGACGGCTCGACAGAATATGGCACATCAGGATCTACAGTGTTTGCAAATGTTGGCTTTATGGTCTGCAGGGTTGAAAGATGAAAGCGGTAACCTTCTCAACCCTAAATAACTGGAATGGACTTTGATAAGTTCATTTTCTGACCAATCCAATTGTCATAAAATGATTGCCAGACTGGTCCATTTATGAAAAGGGGGTGGGTTTTTTTTTCTTCACAAAAAATATTAAAATTACTTACTAAAAGTGCAGATCCTGATGAGACGGCTCATGACGAGCCGTCTCATCTGGATCTACACTGTTTGCAAAGATGGCTATAGAGGTATGTAGTGTTGAAAGGGTTAACATATAAAGGCACGAAGGCATGTAGTGTATAATCCTGAACTGAATTGTGAATTTGGGGACTCGTGTTTCAATTCTGTTATTTCTCCAGGGGTTAGTACGAATTGTGTAATACAAGCATACAGAAAATAACAAACCGATTATACATAATAATTATTTCACATAAAATATCAAAATATGTTGTGGGAAATGCAAAGAACACCGATATTGACTACAAATAAAATTATAAGAACATTAACTGATATCAGGTTACCATAATACATGTAAAATTCACATTGGAGACGATTCCAATGTGCTGTCAGTACATGTTTTTGTTAACAAACAAGTTAAGAATGAAATGTTTGTTTACAACATTTTAAAGATTGAAGATATCAAAACTAAAAGGATTACTCCCAGTAACTCTCCAGATAGGAGGTGATAATGGCAGTCAGACTGGTTCAGCAAACATTCACAATTCCCCACAACATGGAACAAATAACGTAGAAGCAGACTGGCCATTCATTCTATAAGCGATCTAAGTGAAATATATAACATGAGATCTGCAATGGGCATCGAAATTGACAGAAATCTGTTTGATTCATTTTTTTTACAGAATTGTTGATTTCCCGGGTGTATTGCGATATTTTATATCGCAATACACCCGGGAAACCAACAATTTTGTACAAACATAATAATCTTATTTTTCTAATTACAAAATTTATAAATTAAGTGAAACATCAAAATATTTTGATGTTTCACTTAATTTATTCATTATGCAATAAGAAAATGGAGACAGAAAAACAGCAGACGGCAACATTTATTCTAATGAACTAAAATATTGTTGAAATTTAATTTTCTGCAGTTCGATGCCCATTTAGATAATAATGTATGTGTAAACAAACCAAGCAGAACATCGCTAATGTACACATTTACACAATAAACAGATCATAACACATGCATGACAAGTTTAACTCACATCTTTTTAAATATTTGATTGATTGATTGATTGATTGATTGATTGAGGTGTTAAGTTCATTCGATAGCAAGGATATAAACAGACGGTGCGATTGATATTCAAAAGAAATTTAATTATCACACAATTAATATCGGAAATTGCAAGAAAAAACAGCAGACAACAAAATGTAATCTGGTGTTGTAAGAGTAAACTCTTTGCATGCTACCGGTGAAAATAACAGCCAACAAATTAGGAATATTTTTCTTATTTCCCTCTGTAAATATGTTTTGGAATTTCACAAGACTCGATTCTAATGATATTCCACGACATATTCATGATACCGGTACATGTATTTACAGGGAGAAATAAAAGAAAATATAAGAATTTTCATCTAATACAAGTTTCCCAGCATGCAGCATATTTATAAAGATGTTTGGTAGCTAAACTTGACATCAATCTTTCACAGCCAACCAGTTTCCAAAACACAAATAAATGTAGGTCAAATAAATGTGGCTGTGACTGGAGAAATGGGGCCTATACGATGTATGACCAGTGCAGCTCCTGATCAAATAGCACCCACATGCAGTCTGATGACGATCTATATTGCTTGTTACAAGCATGACGGGTGTTTCATTGATGGAATGGCGAACAGTGCAGATCCTGATCAGACTGTGCGGATGCACAGGCTGATCTGGATCTACACTGGTCACATTTCTCCAGTTACAGCCACATATAATATGAATTCTAAAACAAACATTCAACCCGAAAAGTGCGGGGAAACAAAAACTGTCGTCTGCTGATTTTTCATATTTGTTTTATTTCTTAATGGAAACATGCTGTGACAGCACATCAGAATTGTCTTAATATGAGCTGATTCTAATGCACTGTCAAATCATGTTATCATTGAAAACAGCAGACGACAAAATTTAAATCCAGCGTTGTCAGATTTAATTAAATATACTCTTAGCAACAATTGCTAAAAAATACCGGTACATGTACCGCATAAGACAATATGCGAAGATATTTTAAATCTCGGTGTATGTACCGGTATACACAATATAACACGACAAAATGGCTATCACATAAAGACATGAACGTCACAATGATCAATGTTCATTTTATTCATATAAAACACATTTCAGTTGGTTAACAAAGTTCACAGAAACAATTGTTCTACATTAAAACAACTTGGTCTTTTGTAGTGGAGATTACAAGACAAAAATAGACTGTGCCAAAACGATGACGAAACGAGGCTGTTGGCATGGAAACTCACGGCAGAGGTCAAGGTTGAAAACAACAACAGGGTCACATGTCAGTGTGATCATGTTATATAATTAATCAAAGCATTCCTCATCCGACATGGATGCATATTTTCCATGGCTGCATATAAAATTACCAATTTTAATGAGATATTTTTATGTATACAAAATAATTAACCAGATATAATCCTCTTGTTTGTCGAGCCCGCTGAGGAGCTGTTAGTTGCAAACTAATATTTTAAACATTAACCCTTAAAATGCTAATTAAATTGTGTTAGCGCTAAATAGGTCTACGTGGCGTAGATTAACCCTTCCTACGCTGGAGACGGAAATTGCCGTCTGCTGTTTTTCATTTTTGCTTTAATTCTTGACAAAAAACTGGTTCTGACAGCACATGAGAATCGTCTCCACTGGAGACGATTCTCATGTGCTGTCAGAACAGGTTTTTGTCGAGAAATATTGAAAATAAAACATTTCCAGCAGACGACAACATTTAATTCAACGTAGTAAGGGTTAACAAAGAAACATCCTTCAAGCTTCTTTACTTTCATCTATGCAGCATAGAAACGAAATGTCCCTAACGAGCTACCATAGATCAAAATCTCCAAAAGCGGGCTTGACAAACAATAATTATGAGCAAAAATAAATGAAAATTGAAGCAGAAAACTCTCAATAGGAAGTATAAGACACGCACATTCTGCTATATAGGTTTGCTTCAATCTACATTTTCCTAAATACCACTACTGGAGCTACGAGTTTGAAGCAATGAAGTGCAGATATTCTGAGAAATTCCATAATACTAAAAGAGTATTGCCATCGTCTCAGCTTTAGGCATTCAGTAGTAATTTCGAGAAAACTAAATGTAATTCTAACATACGCAAAAATGTGCGTCTGTACTTGATACTTGTAGAAAAAGTTTGGTTCGACAACATATTTTCAGCCTACCCCCTCTCCCCACAGATCTGAGTTCCAGAGTTTTAATGCTGATTCACCCCCCGCCCCCCCCCCCCCCCCCCCCCCCCCACTGCCCCCTCAACCCACACAAAAAAAAAATGATCTGGAGCCCTGTTGATAACGTCAAAATTGCTCCCGTACATATTGAGGAAAAATGCAGCTGGAAGCGAGTCTACACAGCAGATGTGTGTCGCCACACGTTATCCACCGTGAAACACCGTTTTGCATAACTGTTTTAACACGTACAACACCGAATACAACATGTTATTTTTTTACAATAGAACAGCTTGTGTATAAATACGAAGTTCCTCGAACTCAACAGTTGGTGTATAAATACGCAGTTCCTAGAACTCAACAGTTGGTGTATAAATACGCAGTTCCTAGAACTCAACAGTTGGTGTATAAATACGCAGTTCCTAGAACTTATAACGGACAACATGAGCCTGCATCTAAATCACCGCCGGCACTGATCTTGCCACTAGTTGTCAATTTCTTCATTACAAAATACTTTAATATTATACCTGAAAGCAAGCAGCTTGATTGGCTGAGCCTGAGCTGTGCTACAGCTCAGGCACAGCCAATCAAGCTGCTTGATTGCAAGTTGATATTGCCAATAGATGTCCAGAAACGCTGACATTTGGGCAAGATTAACGCAGGTGTATCTGTAAAAGAACAAACTTGCGATATTGATGATTCTTGTCGGATAATCAACGATTGCTTGATTGATTACTAGAGTTTAAAGGTCATTTTAGGCCGGGTTAACGGGGTCGAATCCCGGGGTCGAATCCCGGGGTCGAATCCCATATTTCACCTATACGGATGGGGGAAATCACAAAATCAGAACTGAATATTTACAGAAAAATATATATTCAGACCTGAAATTAGAATAACATGATCTGGTGCAAGGTCCTCCTCATTACACCAGTCACTTAGCCCCAGCCCATAAAAGTAATAGGATTAGTACTAATCATACTACTTTTATAGTGGGTAATAGGGTTAGTATTAATCCTACTACTTGTATAATGGGTGTAACCGGATTCAATTCCCGCATACAAGAAAGCCAAAAATGTACCTGAAGGCCAAAACAGGGATATCGGGGTTCCGGTAAGGAAGGCTGAACCTCAACGTTAAATTACCCTTCACATGCTCTTGACCAACCACCCTCGACAACAGATGAAAAATCATGATTGATTTTTGACAGAATGGGGTTTCACGTTCAGATACAGACATCCGAAATGTTTTCAAACCAATTCCATTGTTTTCTCATAAATGCAGGCCCATATTTGTGGGTTAAAATGACAAATACCTGAGACAAGTTACAAAATAATATAAGTTATTGTGATTTTGCACAGTCAATATGGTGTCATACTGCCCGTCTGAATCTCTATATTTACTGAATCTATATCGGATACCAAGATAACGTGTAGAATCACAATAACGTATTTGTCATACCACAGATTCTTTAATTTCTCCAGAATTTAATTTAAAAAAAAAAGTGTAGTCGTACATGTATAAAGTCGCACAAATATGGCGCCAAATGGCACGACGTCATAAATATTACCCGACGTCAAGCAGTAGAAATTTGTTAATTTGGCAATTTCTGGACTGATTTTCAAAATCTAACTTTTGATATTTTAGTTCATTACCAGTCGATTCCATTTACATTGTATTTTCTTTTTCGAGTCCATCTCAACCCGCCGCCATTTTGAGTCGAGTCTGTTGATGGGCTTGACAGGTAACATGGGCACATATTACCCGTCAAGCTGATCAATCAAAACTGGAGAAATGTATCTGCGGTATGACAATGAGTATTATAAAATTTCAGGGAACATGGTAAAAAGGTTGCGCGTCTGTGACTGGAAATATGGGGCTTATGGGTTTTGCGACCAGTGTAGATCCAGATCAGACTGTGCATCCGCACAGTCTGATCAGGATCTACACTGTTCGAAATTCCATAAATGAAATGCCGTCATGCTTATAACAAGCAATATAGATAGTTACCAGGCTACAGGAGTGTGCTATTTGATCAGGAGCCACAATGGTCACAAAAAACATAAGCCCGATTTCGCAAGTCACTTTAGGAATAAATGGCCTTTTTGTGGAATTAATCGGGGTATAAACTTGGAAAAGTCGCGGGAATATTGGACGAAGGCCGGAAGGCCTCGTCCAGTATTCCCGCGACTTTCCCAAGTTTATATCCCCGATAAATTCCACAAAAAGGCCATTCATTCCTTATAATTCCAGCATTTGAAATAAATTCATCAAGAAAATGTGTTTATTTTCCGTTTTCTTAAGAATTATTTTAACTGCGCCTGACGGTTACGGAAAATAGTTCGGCGTGGGAGTTTACTGGGATATAAATTTAGGACAGAGACTTGCTACGAGCCAATCAAATGTTAGGGAATTGTGTAAACATTTGTGTGCTGGAATTATAGCCATATATATAGGTTTAATTCATTTGCTTTTTTGAAGAAAAGGGAGAAAAACAACATATTTGGTGTTCTCATTATGGTAGTATTTTTCATATGATTTTGAGCTTAGGAAAAAGACACCTTTTATTGCCAGTAATTGACACTTTTCCGCAAATGAAGCGGAAAATTGTTGGACAAATCTTTTTGTTACCGGTACGTCACATATGTATAAAACAAATAATTGACGATAGCAGACATTTCAAAATACTGTTATGGCATATGCAATAAGACAGACATATGCAAATACGAACATTTGGCATATAGTATACTTTTTGGCACTTTCTTTGTATGACATATAATTAGTATAAATATTTAGATGTATATAACTGATGTA
Source organism: Conchocele bisecta (assembly GCA_029237695.1). Lineage (NCBI taxonomy): Eukaryota > Metazoa > Mollusca > Bivalvia > Lucinida > Thyasiridae > Conchocele > Conchocele bisecta. The sequence goes on from CM055277.1 coordinate 15,629,539, forward strand.
TATAAATAATATTTACAGTATGTACCATTTTTACAAATGTGTCGGCAAAAACATTGTGTGGTAATCAAGTTTGGCCAATTTTAGCTGATAAAACGTTTAACGTTTGCAACCAGTTTGTTCAGGTCCTATACCGTTCGCCAGTCAGGTAGATTATTATCGGTAGTCTTGCGTCTCTGACTGGAGAAATGGCGCTCCTGCAGCCGATTTAACCAAAATTGCAAAGCATACTTATCCAAGTTTATATCCTCGATAAATTCCACAAAAAGGCCATTCATTCCTTATAATTCCAGCATTTGAAATAAATTCATCAAGAAAATGTGTTTATTTTCCGTTTTCTTTAGAATTATTTTAACTGCGCCTCAGTTACGGAAAGTAGTTTGGCATGGGAGTTTACTGGGATATAAATTTTGGACAGAGACTTGCTACGGACCAATCAAATGTTAGGGAATTGTGTAAATAATTTTGTGCTGGAATTTATTCTGCCAGTGAAAGACTCTAGATGCTTCTAGCAAAGGCTATAGATCCTGAACACTGGCTGTAGGAGTTGAGACTATATATAGTCACAAATGTCATAGGCCTCATTTCTCCAGTCCAATCAGACTAGTTACGAACAATAACTCTTGCGATCTACTCCCGTACAGTCTGTACGGGAGTAGATTGCAAGAGTTACTATTCGCAACTACTATCAAACTGGCCGGAAATATGACAAGTCTTAATTTCTCACATCGGATTGAATACACTCAATGACCAGGAACTACGCTGGTAACAAACGCTCCCATGTGCTATTTTTATCACTCACAATTGGCAAATTTGCACACACATATTGACCATTATAATGCGGGGAAAAAAATGTTGTCATTTGTAATCTTCCATATTTACCTTATTTTTGAAAAGAAATACTTCCAGAGCAATATCTGGACAAAGCAATATCTTCACACACAGGTGATTCTGATGTGCTACCTAAATATCTTTGTGTTGCAAATATGGGAAATGACAAACAACAACATTTTAATCCAGAACTATAAAGATGAAGGAAGAACACACTTTTCCAAACAATTTCCCTATCATCCTCTCAATATAGCAGACAAATTTTGTGAACAACATTTTTTTAACCATTAGAATGCTACTTATTGTTTATTTTCCATGTTTCTCATCAAAAGTATATATGCTTTGCCAACATTTTAGAATAATTTCCAAAGAATACGATTCTAGAATGCCGTCATTTCAACCATACTTTTATTGAGAAAGAAGACAAATATAAAACAAAAGCAGACGTTTCCCGCTTTCTAAGGGTTAAGTTTTCAAATTTCAAATCGGAAATATTTATTGTCAACAATCCATTATGAAGACACGATAGACCGGACTACTAAATTGGAAACACGATGGTGCCAAAAATGGAGAACAAACCAGAATATTTGCAATTAATTAAATATGTCTGCCATATTCAGAAGCGGAAAAATTGTATTGAGTTATCTCCCATGTATACTTAAGTAATCCGGCGATAATACTGCAATTAAATTTTATTTTATTTATCAATTTAAAGCTTTGACACCCACCAGAAGACTGAATGTGTTTGAGAATTAAATAAATAATGTGAAATTCAAACAAATTACAATGTATTACAGTTGTAGCATGGTTGTCATGGAAACTTGCACAATTAGTCTTATGAAATAAATGATAAGGTACAAAACTATGCTGTCAAAACATTTTGTTTGAATGAGTTAAAACTGTAAAGCTGCAGACAACAATATTGTTTCTTGCATTTAAAGCATTTTTTTTACAGATTATTTCATCACAGCCTGACTTGATCGTCCTGAGTATTCAAGGGAGATAATCCATTAATCAGTAAGACCCCTATTAGCTGTACGGTATGATATATACATGTATATATATGTACAATCTGTACAGATTTGCAAATATTTCCCTTCAGAATATACTGCTCTTTACATATGCGAGTTTCTCTTTACATATTTGCAAGTTTCTAACATAGAATTTACTTTATTTTGACTAAATTCTCTCTCAACAGAAAGTAGCAAGCAGCCATTTATCTAAATCAAAGCAACGTTACCCCTTAGAATACTTAGAATTGTCGTCTGCTGTTGTTTCAAATATTGCCGTTTTTCACCAATAAAAACTGGAGTTGGCAGAAAATATAACCAGCAGACGACCAAAATTTAATGTAAAGGTTAAAGGCGGATATTTTGTAAAGAACAGTATAGTAAATAGGTTGATCACTCTCGCATCCACCGACACATTACCACAATAAATAAATAAATAACACATTAATATACAACAATACAACACACCAAGAGAACAACTATAAATGTTGCTCATAATAATATCCCAGTCATATCCACAGGGGCGGATCTGGAGGTGTGGGGGTTGGGGGGTGGGGGGTGGGTGTTCCGGGGTTGCAACCCCCCCGTTCAGCCAGAGTTTACCAGCAGTTGCGAGTCTGAATTTAAATGCCGTAAAACACAGGAAAGTGCATTTTGAAGAGCTCAAAAATAGGACAACCCCCTAGTTGCGAACGGTAACTGTTGCAGTTACTCCCGTTCAGTCCGTAGCTAGCTACGGACGGTACGGGAGTAGATTGCAAGAGTTACCTTCGCAACTAGACAGCTCCCATCCCCCAAATGCTGGATCCGCCCCTGATACAAGAATACATATGTTTGCCTATGGAAAAAAAGTCAAATCTTTTTCTCTTTCTCCTCTTCCAATGTCTATTTATCATCTCGAGAAGCGAAATGAGAAAAATATTTTGAGCATTTTCCTTTGTCCATATAAATGCACACATATGTATTCCTATAAGAGACACGTCATGTTATTTTGTCCTAAGAACATGTGCGATTTTTCAAGAATTATATTTACAGAAACTGTGATCTTTTCTGTAAATGATGTAGAAAGATGATGAAATCTTCATAGCAAATGCGGAATTCTATTCCGCATTTGCTATGAAGATTTCGTCATGTTTCTAAATCATATATGGAAAATATCGTAAATTTTGTCACTATATTTCATTAGATATCGCACATGTTCTTTGGTACAAAATCAAATGACATGTTTCATATGTCGTGGGGTTTACACAAAATATCTATCATCATGAACACATTCAAAACAGAATAATGACAGAAAAACGCTAACCATTTTAATTCTGGAAGCAAATTGTACCTGATCAGGATTTATTTGTCAAAAAAAAGTTTTATTTTTCCAACAAAATAATTTTGGAAGCAGACCGAGAACGAGATGATTCCTATGTCTCCGTTTCAAACATGGGGAGATAATCCCGGAATATACCTCAAATTTGCACAATGAAAGTCGTGCGTTTCAATATGATACACACATATATTATTTCATTTTACTATTCTGTTTTGAAATTCTGCTCATGAATATGCGTAAGTGATATGTGATATTTGCATATCAATGGTTAGACAAGGCTATCTGATGTTTTAATACAATTTGGGCACACCTGTCATACGATCAAGTTTGCAGCGTAATTAAGCTACCGGTATGTATTTGTTTCAAAATCTTGCAAACTTACGACATATAAATAAACACAGAAATGACCATTTTTTTTAACAGTATTAAACCATTTATTGCATTCCGTAATTTCCTAATGTATTGTATTTAAAAGTATTTGTTAACTGATTATTAAACCAATGATAGATGCATTAATTTTTCATTCACTATCTGTATCTTTCACTGACAATAATTAGCACCTTCCGAAATGATACTGCTAAATTAAAACTAATTTAAAGGTACATGCCCACTCAGTAGGCACAGAGTGTGCTTTAAAGAAATTGAATAAGTGTATAATTGTGTCACTATTCCACCAGTTCTAAAGATTAAAAGTGCCCGCTATACAGATATAATCATTTAGTAATATTTATTTTAGTGATAGTGACTCACGGTGGTACATGAGGCATGATAATAATTATTTATACTAATTAAATATGTCCGACACCTGAAAAAATAATATTTTCGACAGATTACAACGTACGACCATTGCACATCAAAAAATAAATACAGAGAATAAATAGTAATGTCCGTTAACATTTTAAGGAAACACGGTTATCACCCCTGATATCAGTATGGAAATTTACGTCTGATATAAAATGTATAATAATGCCAATCAATACATGGGGTAATGGTGAATGAACGTTTATTTTGCCAGAAAACGTCTCCGATGATGTAAAGAACATTGTGTGCCTACTGAGTGGGCATGTACCTTTAATATGTAGGAGATTAATACCTTTGCATATAATTATCCGCAATTTATTAGTATTACTAGAGAAAGTGAGCAGGGGCTCACGGATACCCCGGCCGCCGCATGGACCGACAAATAAAAACTTTACCGCAAACCTTACGGACGGACGGACGGACGACGGAAACTACCGTAATTACACTAAATATTCGGACACCAAAACCAATTGTTATAAGTGTCATAAACATTTATCAAGTTGATTATGTTGTCCAATGAGGCCTCCGAAGCATTCTATGAAAATGGCAAACAGTGCAGACCCTGATCAGACTGCTCCTTCAGGAGCAGGCTGGTCTGGGTCTACACTGTTTGCTCACATATTGGTGTCCGAATATTTAGGGTAATTACGGTAGCAGGGCGTATAATAAACAAATCAAGCTCTCATACTGGCAACCTTAATATATTGTGACGCCCTATGTCACAAAACAAAAGGGTGTCCCAATATGTCATCGCGATCATGTAATAAATCGCGAGACTTGTTCTGATGCACTAATTGCATCCCAAAATGCATAGTGTCCCGATATATAGTGTTAATGCGATTCACTACAAATTATTATATTTACTCTTTAAAAAAAATCTACTGGAGCGAGATCTGACGTAACTAGGCTTATTATTGTCGCTGCCGCCAGTGAAGACCCAGATCAGACTGCGCTACAGCGCAGTCTGATCAGGGTCTACACTGGTCGAATATGCAATAAGCCGAGTTGTGTCGGATTGTGGTGCAATTAGGGTTTATTCAAGTCTTTCTGGAGTTTTTGAATCCAAGGTCATCCCAATCACGGCGGCAGTCGGAAGTTGAAGGTCAGGTCAAAGGTCACAGATCACACTCGTTTACTGTTAATACGCGTTGTTCCAACCAAAATGTCCACGGCGGCTGAAAGCTGAAATCGACACCAACTGGTCTAGATGACACGCCCCGACCAGCAAGGTCAAAGTTCAAGGTCATACTCAAGGCTGAAAGTTAGAACGGGTACCATTGGCCGAGGTCTAGGATTTCCATACCTGGATAGTAGTAGCCTGCGGGGGCGAATGTTGGAATTCCGCGTCCATATGCAGCAGTCGTGTAGCCCTGCGGGGTCAACGCCGTCGGGATGACACCTGTAAGATATGCGGAGGTCAAATGTCACTGATCTAAAAATAGATGTAGCTGTTCATGGAGCTACTCAGCCAATGTTGGTTTTCAGTATGCATAAGCACAATATCATACAATGAAGTTATACTATTCACCAACATGATTTCTATAGCAGTCTCCTAAACAGCCCAGATTTGTTCCTGGTTTCACAAACGAATGAGAGCCGATCGGTTACACATCGTTTTGACACAGTTTTTCATATTTATAATTAGAAAACGATAATTTTGTTCATTTAAACGTGTCAGGGTCTGATTAGTCGATGAAACGCCCGTTGTATATCTAACGAACATGATAGGAGTTCCAATTTCTACACAGGTTGCCATCGAGTCAACAAAACACCCGTCATGCATCAAACAAACATCACAAACGTCCACAGGAGGGCGCTGGCAGATCAGGGGACCGTTTCACTAAACTTCGTACGACTAAAATATTTGTAAGTGCAAAATTATGATTGTCTGTAAATTTGAATTTAACCCCGTTTCCTTGTAAACAATTATTGGATTTACATTTATTGAGCATAGGCTGCATATGCAGCCTATGCTCAATAAATGTAAACCCATCAATTGAAATTTCCGGACGATCCTAAATTTGCACTTACGAACATTTTAGTCGTACGACATTTAGTGAAAAACCCCTTGGAGCTAGACTGGCTATCTTTTCCGCAAGCCCCATTTCACACGTATCACAGAAGAAATTAATCACCTCAACGAAGAACCAATCAATCGGACTGTATTGAAAATCTGGGAAAAGATAAAATCAGCATAAGATGGAGACAATTTGGAGCGAGACATTCCCAATACATCAAACGTCGGGCCAAGAATGTGACGTGTGTTAAGTATATTAAATATCCCAAAATGAATCACATGGAAAGGAAGGGCATGACAACAGCATTTTCATTCACTTTCTTGAATTTACCAAATAGCTATGTCCAGCATAAATTGCATGCACAACTCGCACAATTCACAATTCTTTGAACAATTCTGAGCATTTTCATCGGCTATCATATCAGTAACCGTATTTGGGCACATGGTAAGATTTCATACATGAATGAACTCAATATTAGGTGATATTTCAAACGAGAAAAAAAAATCTGAAGAAATTATCTACATTTATTCACTTTAAATTTGTTCCGAGTGACAACATATAGAGTATACCAGGCTAGTGTTTTTTGATATATGAAGTTTATCAGGCAAGGCTGAGAAACGAGTAGGAATTACGAGGCTCGCCGAGGAATTCCTACTGTGTCCGAGCCGAGCCTAATAAACTTGATATCAAAAGACATTAGCATGGTATTCTATTCTATTTATCAGGTAACGTTTAACGCTACAGAACGACGTGGTTTTCGTTGAAAAGAACGCGGACTTGTTTCCGTGACGTCATTCGGTAACGTCATCAATCCAATGAAACGTCCACTTTCAATTCGTTGTAACCAGGATATTCGTACTTCGTCAATGCCTGATGTGACATTATGTTATCAGTCCGTGCGTATTCGGCCAATACAAGCTCGTTACCTGATAAACAGCTTTCACAATGTGTTGCACATTAACTATGGTGTGGCACTTGAAATCTGCCAAAAACATACGTAATACAGGAGTCTGGATCGTTTTAATACGCTGAATTAAATGTTGTCGTCTGCTGGAAATGTTTTATTTTCAATATTTCTCGACAAAAACCTGGTTTTGACAGCACATGAGAATCGTCTCCAGTGGAGACGATTCTCATGTGCTGTCAAAACCAGGTTTTTGTTAAGAATTAAAGCAAAAATGAAAAACAGCAGACGGCAATTTTCGTCAACAGCGTAGGAAGCGTTAATCACTTGGAAACAGAATAGATATTTTTACTAGACATTACACTATTTGTACTCGACACATGAAAAAACATTATTAAATTATTGCAATAATCGCTAATTTAAATGATTTTTTTTCCAATTTCAATTCACATTAATAAATGAACCATATAATGAACATTCACCTGAAGTCATTAGAATTATATCAAACTTAAGTATTAACCTGCTGCTTTGTGGGTAAAAATATCATTACAGATTACCAAACACTTTGATTCAATGAAAATCACTTAAATCGGAATGGGAAAATGCAAGTGCCAAACGGCTATCGCATTTGTTACTGGTATTTCTAGTACCTCCCACTGATAACACCCCTAGATGATAGAATGATCATTCTGCTTTAACCCTTTCACCCCTAAGAAATTGGAATGGGATTTGACATGTTAATTTTGCAACCAATCCAATGATCACAAAATTATTTCAGACTAGTCTGAAAATTACTTGCAAAAAGTGCAGATCCTGATGAGACGGCTCGTCATGAGCCGGCTCATCTGGATCTACACGTTTAGCCAATACCACTATACAAGCATGTGGTGTTGAAAGTGGTAATACTTATCCCCCACACCAGCACTCCAGATAAGGAGCATACTGATGTAGTCTACGCGGTTATCTGATCTGAATCCACACCGATTTTAAAAATTGGGAGAAATAAGCGCGATAATTAAAAAATACTCATCGATTTTCAAACTAAAGATGCTGTAATATTATTGTTGCAAACTCACTTATTTGAGCGGGAAAAAAGATTCAGCTCAAAAAGTGAATAAGTGAATTTTCAACTGCTTTTTGTGCTCAATTATTCTCTATGTTGTATCGGAAAAACTTGTTAAATTCACTAATCAATATATCGTACAAATGAAATACACATTGAATTTGAATTCAGAGGGTGTAATCTTTAGACACAGATCTTATCTGGAGCTCTTCATTCATCTCCTAATCTGAGCATCCTGCTGTTTATTCACTTTTCTGCGAGTTACAAGGAATTCCAAAATTTCTGACGTGCAGCCATGAAACGGTAAACTTCCCGATGCACGGAAATCTGTGACGGAAATCGGTCGACCGACGCAGTAAATTATCCTAGTGCACCACAGAAATCGTGCGCCGCATCAAAGATCACTGATTATCCCCGATGCCAAAGGGAACAAACGAGCACCAGTCTATCGGACGAAGCGGACTGGTTCACTGGCCAGGAAAATTAGCTGGCACAGATGTTCAGTTTCCAATTCGCAAAGCGGCGCACCGAAACTACAAAGATATCCCCCTGCTGGTGATCAGATGAAAATGCCGACGGATGAAATTAACTCTTTGCATGCTGGCGGCGAAAATATCCGCCAAACGAATTCGGAGTATATGTTTTATTTCTCTCTGTAAATAGGTCTTGGAATTTCATTAGAATTGAGTCCCAAGAGGACTCGATTCTAATGAAATTCCAAGACATATTCATGATATTTACAAGGAGAAATAAAAGAAAATATGATGAATTTTTGTCCGCTAGTTTTGAACAATTTATAGCCCACAAGTTTCCCAGCATGCAAATAATTAAATGTGGACGTCACTGGAGAAATAGGGCTTATGGAATTTCTGACTAGTGTAGCTCCTGATTAAATAACACACTCCTGTAGCTTGATAACTGTTTACATTGCTGGTTTAATAGAAGCATGATGGGCGTTTTATTGATGGAATCGCGAATAATGCAGATCCTGATCAAACTGTGCGGATGCACAGGCTGATATGGGTCTACACTGGTCGCAAAACCTATAAGCCCCAGTCACAGCCACAAATAACACACCACATAAGCTGTTGTCAGAGATCCAGATAAGCTTTGTGTCTAAAGAGTATTTATTTCCTTGCATAAACTTTTTTTTTTTTTTTGCAGTATGATAACACGAATATTAAAAAGATCATGATACACCTTTGTAATAAATATGCCAATGAGATTACTACAGAAACATATGTGAGGTGATCAGCAAAGCTTCACTGTATGACAATGAGCTTATGCGATTAATAGAATCCAACATTTGTGATGATTTAAAGTAGTATGTAATGTGTTGATTTCATGAGAAACTTGGCATAGCGTCATTTACCATAGGTTATGTTTTGTTACATTTACTAATAAATACATTTCTGCATTCACACGGGTAGAAGCTTTAATTATTCAGAAAAATGCACAGTAAACATTACCAATAGTAATCTACTGTGTTTCTTAGCTGACATTCTTGAAAAATCCAATGTGTGAACAATAACATACTTATAGTTCAGCCAAGTGTAGAATGCAATGTCCCATCCGAGTACTGATTTTCCATTTCCTGTTTAACAGGTAATCATTAAATCTGGTAATATATAAATTATTGAGGTTAAATGTTGGAATATGTGAAGTAAGTGGAACACAATGCTGCCCAGCGATTGGCTTAGCAAGTTGGGCGGGCGAACTACAAGGTGCCATTTTTACACACGTTTCCAATTTAATTATCATACCAACATCTGTTTAATAATAAGTTCTATTAAGTTTACCAGATCTACAAAACCAATTCTACGTTCAAAATAAATTTCATGCTACAACTAATTCTACATTCTAACATCGTGTTGGTAAACTACACAGAGCAAGAGTATAGTGAGACGGGGTCGTGGGGATTTGGGGGCTGGGCTTTATACGGTTGTTCAAGTACAACATGTTTTATGCAATAAATTGTGGGTTTCACAAGGAATTTGTAGACTTAAATTGAATGCACATGAAATAAATTTTCACTCACCTGCTATTCTGGTACCTGGTATAGTAAACGTGTCATGATTTTGTTCCGACATCACTAAACTTCGTATGACTAAAATGTCCGTAAGTGCAAAATTATATTAACAAAGTTTTCTTGTAAACAATTATTGGATTTACATTTATTGAGCATAGGCTGCATATGCAGCCTTTGCTCAATAAATGTAAATCCATCACGTGGAATTTCCAGAGGATCCTAAATTTGCACTTACGAACATTTTAGTCGTACGATGTTTAATGAAACGGGCCCCATATGTATACCATCAATTGTGTAAATATTTGCAGATGTGTAAGTGTAACTGTTATCTGTAGAGCTCCAGATAAGTTTTGTATCTAAAGAGTATTATACCGCCAGATTCAAATTCAATGCGTATTTCACTTTTACAAATGTATTATTGATTTTATTCCTTATTAAATAGGGAATAAATGATATAAAACAAATAAGACAAATATAAAAATTCACTTATTTGAGCTGCAAAAAGCAACTAAGAATATTGTCAACTTTAATTCTGTATTTTCACTGCTCAATTTGAAAATCAATGCGTATTTTCACATTACTGCGAGTATTTTGATAATCAGTGCGTATTGTGCTAAAATAAGTGCGTAAAATACGCACCTTATCTGGAGCACTGTATCTGTACACTGATTCTGAGATACTGGAGTAATCTCACCCCTGCTCATCTTGAAATGGACAGCCGGTGACTAACTGATTGATTGGTATAGTTGATCGGCCGGTTAGTTGTTTGACTGATTGATTGATTGATTGATTGATTGATTGATTGACCGAGTGTTTTTTTTTTAATGTTTTACAAACTCAGAGCACCAGTCAATCTATACTTTTTCCAGATAGAAACGTAATAGAAAGGTATTTCTCAAAAACATGTTCTCGTCCACTCAGTTTTCTTACCTTATATCACTGGTCGTCATTCGTTAGCCCGTCTAAAGAAGCATTTCTGCAGTTGTATCATATACAAACCTTTTAGACCTACATTTTCTGCTCACAGAAAGAAAACTTCGCTGGACAGTAATTCATAATAATGTGTGTTTGTGTGACATAAGTGTGTATATAAATAGGTGATCAAACTTGGAAAATAGGAGTGACTTCCCTTGGAACAACTCTGGGCATCTGTGGCATCCAAATTGGCGGAATTTGTCTGTTTGATTTCACGTTTTCTTAAGCAATGTGACATCAAACAAACTCCGCCAATTTCTACCATCGATTATGCCCCAGAAGTAGTTCTAAGGGAAGTTAGTCATGAATTTCAAAGTTTGATAACTTGTTTATAAGACAATGGTATAGGGTATATGACAGTTTTGGTAGAGGTAAACAACGGCGACAGCTGTGGCATAGGGGAGACAACCGCGAAAGTTGTGGTATATGGGAGACAACCGCGACAGCTGTGTGCAGGAGTACAAACAGCAGTTATGTGCACTTACAGAGTTCTGGCATAACTAGGTCATTGGGCAGGGGCTCCCAGATTATCTCTCCATCCTCAGTCACTACAGAAGGATTAGAAAAAGGGAATATTGTTTAGTGGCAGCAGAAATGGTTCACTGTCCGAGAAACTGGACCTTACGGCTGAGCCTGAGCATCGTATAACGTACCGTAACAACCCTAAATATTCGGACAACATTTATCCCGGGGAAAACACATATACGAGACACGCCATGCGATTTTGTACCTTAGGACATCTGAGTAATTTCATTAATACGTTTACAAAATTTACAATATTTTTCATGCGCTCTGAAATTTTTGTCAACTTTTTACTTTATTTATGCAAAATATTATAAATTTTGCAATTGTATTATGCAGATGCCCGCAGGTACAAAATCACATGGCGTGCCTCATATGGTTTCAACACCAACGAATGTCCCAATAATTAGGGCTAGTATGGTGGTACTGGTTTATCACAATAACAATGTATTTGGATACAATTTGTTTTGGGAAACCCATATAATATATATATAAAATAGGGGTTTCCCAAAAGAAATCGTGTCCGAAAGTGAAAGACTAAAATTATTTTTGATGCCCAACGCGAGGTTTGAACCAGCAACCTCCGGACTGGAAGTCGGGTGTTCTAACCCATAAATTGTGTCCGAATATTTATGATTTATTACCATAGGTCTGGATCAGGGGCTACGCTGGTCGTAACATCGTAAGGTCCATTTTCTCGGCCGGAGACCCAATAATAAGCACACTCAATATGCAGGGAAACACGCACATAAATATACTTTCTCCATTGTTCGAGATTATATCTGGTAGTATTCAATACTATTCTTCATCTCCAAAGTCCGAAAATACCAATCAACGGTTGTTTGTTATGCTCACAACCTCGATTTGAGGCCATTAAATATGAAATAAAGAATTATATATATATTACAGTTGAAAAATGCGGACAAATCCAAACAAAAAAAGATTGCAATTTTTTATTTGACACTAATTTTGGGTTGCCCACACTTGTAAGGATCTATTAAGTAAAGATCATTTGATGGCTTTCGATTTCCATAATTTACAAACCATGTTTTGAATTCCTATGTTGATTTGGATCTTTTTCAAATAACAAAGTTGATATACTATTGCGGTGTCTGGAGAAAGTGTATACGAATACATACCAAATAGACCAGTCCTTCTATAAATAGATTACCAAAATCATGAAAATCACCAGTAACTTCCCTTGTAACTATTTCCGGGGTATCCTTGACGCTAGAATTCGCGGAATTTGTCAGTTTGACGTCACACTGCTCTGTTTGCTCAGACTATTATAATATGTGCAAACTGTGTAGATCCAAATGAGCCTCGGGTGAGGATTAAACTCACAACCTCCGTTACTGAAGTCCTATGTCATAGCACCTAATGCCACCGCCCATCCCTTTATTTATAAAAACATTGCTTCTGATAAATGGAATAGTCAGAAAAATAATATAGGAGAGTCCATTCCAGTTACGTACGGGTGAAAGAGTTGAACTCCACCAATTGTAGCGTCGACGATGCTCCGCAAGTAGTTTCAAGGGAAGTTACTCCTGATTTTCCAAGTTCGGTAACCTATTTTCAAGAACAGCCTATAACCAGTCAAGTCAAACAGCAAACAGCAACATTTCTATGCTTTTGTTTACAGTCAGTCAGGCAAAATATGCAGACTAAACTCGACAACACTCACATTCGCCCACATAAACTTGACAACTATTTTTGTACCATTTTTTTCACGTCTGCTGTTTATTTTTATTTTCATATTTTTCTCAGCCAAATGTTTTTGTCGAGAAATAAGAAAATTTTGGAGAAAACGCAAAAAAGCAGACAACATTATTTTTTACACGTAATGAATGGGTTAAATTTATGTTTTCCTTTTCTGTTATTTAATTGTTTACAGCTAACTATCACTAAGTGAAATAAAGAAATACTTGTTAACTGTTCACAGGAAATGATTCGATAAAATATGTGCAAGTTTATGCCGAAAACACGCAAGAACCTTAGTAGAACAGTCCGGTTCTATGGTTAAGCACAATAGTCCGGCCAACCAGCGGGCCGTTATAATTTTGTTACAAAACAATTACAATTTTTAGTTGAAACCAAAAATGACATCAAATAACAGAACATAATTTATACACATGCGGGTTCTCTGTTTGACAGGTATAGTATGCTGTGGTGTTTCCCTGTTTTTAACCATGTGCGGTCACAAAATTAGACACAACCTCTTTCTAAATGTCAGAATTTTAATTGAATCATCTCGTAATTTTCATAATTCAGTCTTTTCATGACCGATCAGTCAACTACACGCACTTAAAGTCATTAATGTTGAAGCATTTTGCAGACTAAAGCAACTTCAAAGTATAAAATAAACATGTTCATGTTTAACCCTTACTACGCTGAATTAAATGTTGTCGTCTGCTGGAAATGTTTTAATTTCAATATTTTTTGACAAAAAAACATGGTTTTGACAGCACATGTGCTGTCAAAACCAGTTTTTTTGTTAAGAAATAAAGTAAAAATGAAAAACAGCAGACGGCAATTTTCGTCAACAGCGTAGGAAGGGTTAAGCAACGAAGGTACATGACAGAAAGAGGTTGTGTTAACATTTAAAATCTAAATATATACAATCTATAAATAGTCAGATCAGACAGAGCCTATAAATAGATGCAGGGAACCAGACAAATTGCGATTTTAACCCTTAAAAGGCAGGACCAGAAAATTGTCGTCTGCTGTTGTGTCTTTTTTTCTCTTTTATTTCTCAAGAAACACATGGTTTGACATCACTTTCCAATTGCTGCCAAGCCATGTTTTTCTTGAGAAACAGAAATTAAACAAGAGGGCCATGATGGTCCTAATTCGCTCACCTGACTCCATGAACACCAGAGGAGAATGTGACATCGAGTTCATGTGTTTTAAAAAAATTGTGCTATTTTTAGATGGCGGTCATCTTGGATTAAGCGATGACTCTCATTTTACAAAATCTGAAAATGCTTCACCCAGCATCGGCCATGTGGTTCCTGAGAAAAAGACGTTAAAAATCTTGAATAAATGGACCTTTTGGTGGCCATCATGGATGACATAATCATCCGATTCCGACAAATATTGCACCAGAGTGATCGCCTCATTGATACCTTCAATTTGATATATGACATGACCATATTCAGTCAAAAATAAAATTTGACCCCAATTTGACCCCACGGGCCACGCCCATTTTTGACCCCGGGGTCACCATTTTAACAACTTTCAAAGAGCAATGTACATCGATCATTCCTACAAAGTTTCGTCGAAATACGGCTAGCGGTTCATGAGAAGAAGATTTTTTAAGAATTTATGGACCATAACTTTTAAGTTTGGCTACCATGGGCCAAGCGGTTCATGTCAAGAAGAATTTTGAAATCTCTAATAAAAGAACGACCTTTTGACATTTCTGCGGCCATCTTGGATGAAATAACAATCCGATTTGGACAACAAATGTACCAGAGTGATCGCCTCATTGATACCTTCGATTTGATATATAACATGACCATATTCGGTCAAAAATAAAATTTGACCCTACGGGCCACGCCCATTTTTGACCCCGGGGTCACCATTTTAACAACTTTGAAAGAGCATTGTACATCGATCATTCCTACAAAGTTTCGTCGAAATCCGGCTAGCGTTTCACGAGAAGAAGATTTTTTAAGAATTTATGCTATTTTTAGACGGCGGCCATCTTGGATTAGCGATGACCTCCATTTTAACAAATCTGAAAAGGCTTCACACTTGGACCATAACTTTTAAGTTTGGCTACCATGGGCCAAGCGGTTCATGTGAAGAAGAATTTTGAAATCTCTAATAAAAGAACGACCTTTTGACCTTTCGGTGGCCATCTTGGATGACATAACAATCCGATTTCGACAGAAAATGCACCAGAGTGATCGCCTCATTGATACCTTCAATTTGATATATGACATGACCATATTCGGTCAAAAATAAAATTTGACCCCAATTTGACCCCACGGGCCACGCCCATTTTTGACCCCGGGGTCACATTTTAACAACTTTCAAAGAGCAATGTACATCGATCATTCCTACCAAGTTTCGTCGAAATCCGGCTAGTGGTTTATGAGAAGAAGATTTTTTAAGAATTTATGCTATTTTAGACGGCGGCCATCTTGGATTAGCGATGACCTCCGATTTCGACAAAAAATGCACCAGAGTGATCGCCTCATTGATACCTTCAATTTGATATATGAAATGACCATATACAGTCAAAAATAAAATTTGACCCCATGGGCCACGCCCATTTTTGACCCCAGGGTCACCATTTTAACAACTTTGAAAGAGCAATGTACATCGATCATTCCTACCAAGTTTTGTCGAAATCCGGTTGGCGGTTCTTGAGAAGAAGATTTTTTTAAGAATTTGTGCTATTTTTAGACGGCGGCCATCTTGGATTACGTAATGACGTCATTTTAACAATTTTGTAATCCCCCTACCTAAGGACCATGACCATGAAGTTTGGTGACCATAGGCCCAATGGTTACCGAGGAGAAGACGTTTGAAAATGTTCACGGACGACGACGACGGACGACGGACACATTGCGGTAACAATAGCTCACATGAGCTTCGCTGAGCTTCGCTCAGGTGAGCTAAAAATAAACAGCAGACAACAGTTTTTGTAAGGGTTTAACCCATTTCAGTCTAAGGATACAATAATTTTTATTGGAAAAATCTCATTCTTTTGTTTATTTCTCCATAAAGGTATATGTTGTTACCACTCATTTGAACCGTCTCGTCGAGACGATTCAAATGAGTGGTAACAACATATACTTTCGAGATGAAATGAAGAAAATAAGATTTCCCCCCCTAAAAAGTTTCATACTACTATAAGTGTATCCCGTCTTTAATGGGTTAAACAATAATTATATGCAAAATTTGCAAATACATTCGAAGGGGTCAGTGGAAGAAGGGGGCTAAGTCCCCGTCTTCCATTGATCCCTTAATTCTAGTTATGATCGTAGCAAGTGAAAATCCTTTAAGCGAAGTGACAGCACAAAATCTATTTATAGAACAATAAATAACAAACTGCTACAAAGATTCCCTTCCTGTGTGACCTTTTGCCCTCTGGTTTTCATAGTAACATGTTCAATTTGAATGTTGCCGTGGTTTGAAGGTCAAGGGCAGTAACCCCTGCCAATAGTGGCTACCCGCACTATTTATTTTTTTTAATTTATCGTGAATGGTATATTGGAAAACTTTAGAAAATCTTAAGAAAACCCAAAAAATACGGCTACTAATTTCTGCCCATTTTTTCTTCAGATATCCTATGAGCCAGACCATGTAAAGTAAATCTTCTTGAAAATATGTTTCACTTTCATTTCGGTCGACTACTAAATTACTTAATTTTTGACAATAATTACAGAAAGATTTCAGATTTTACATCAGGTCAAAATTAAGGAGCGATAGATACGACATATGAATGTTCTGGCTCATCGAAACGGAAAATTAACCCTTAAAATGCGGAAAACAAAAATTGTTGTCGGCTGTCGTTTTATATTTTGTCTCCTTTCTCAATGAAAACATGATTTGACAGCACTTTACAATCATTTCCATTAGAAATGATTGCAAAGTGTTGTCAAAGCATGCTTTTAATGAGAAACATGGAAAATAATAATATAAAACAGCAGACGACAAAAATTCATTCAGCATTGTATGCATTAAATTGTGAGTATATTACATCTACCAACATGCACCAATTTTAATTAATACAATCCCTCGGGAAAGTCACTTATATTTTCTATGCCCCACCCCCCACCCCGACCCCACCCTCTACAACAGTGGCTATGTAAGTATTTTCCTTGCTACACATTCATCTAACGTGAATGCCCGGCTACCCAGCATGCAGCAGGTTGTCTAGCGAAACAGACGGCAAAAGGTCATGTGCAATGAAACACTGTTTATATATTCCCGAGGAAAAAGGAAACTTGTCCTGTGATGAATGTTTGTAACAAAAATATTGCTATACTGTAGTTGCTAGGCAACAAGGCTTATATAAAGTAGGTTGATTTTATTTTAGTTGCTAGGCAACAGAACAAGTATCCTTTTTCCTGTATCGGATTTGGAGAACAAGAACACTACAATACACACAGGACTCCCGCTAGGCCATATATCGGGACAAAATTTGTTCACGGCGGGAAATGTATGTCACAAGCACCTGCTATTTTGATGCACTTCAACCCATATTTTTGTCAATATCTCTGAAATTACTGAAGCTGTTTTGATTCAATAAAAAACAGATACCCCTGTAGCCGATTTCATCAAAATTGCAAAGTATACTTATCTAGCAAAGTATACTTTGAGGGAGTAATCATTGATTTTTCCGAAAATCATTATTTCATACAGAACTAATGATTGCATATATTTGATGATTAAAACTATGCAGAATTATTATACTGAATTTATTACATTATCACAGCCAAAATGGCTGTGATAATGTAATAAATTCAGTATAATAAAAATTAATAAATTTATCCTAAAATTGAAAATTTCTCCCTCAAAGTACATGTATACTTTGCCAGGAAAGAATACTTTGCAATGTTGGTGAAATAGGCTACGGGAGATATGTAGTATCTACTGCTGATGATGCTGTCCCATTGGCTTTAGCTGTTCAGAAGTTATTGCGAGAAAACAGATTTTCTCAACATAGCTCCTGAATTTCTGAAGATATGCGGCTGTGACTGGATAAATGGGAAATGCGCGTATGGAGTTTGCGACCAGTGTAGATCCAGATCAGCCTGTGCACAGTTTGATCAGGACCTGCAGTGGTCATTCCGTCAAACTGGGCATTCCATCAATGAAACACCTGTAACGCTACTATTAACCAGCAATACAGGGGCCCGTTTCACTAAACTTCGTACAACTAAAATGTTCGCAAGTGCAAACTTATGACAGCCTGTAAATTTCTCATTAACAATGTTTTCTTGTAAATAGTTATTGGATTTACATATAATTGATGTCAATCCATCAATTGAAATTTCCAGACGATCATAAATTTGCACTTACAAACATTTTAGTCGTACAAAGTTTAGTGAAACGGGCCCCAGATCGCTATCAGGCTACAGGAGTGTGCCATTTGCTCGTGAGCGGAACTGGTCACAAATCCCATAAGCCCATAATTTCTCCAGTCACGGCCACATAGAATGATGGCAACATTGGCGCGTGATATTCTGTTATTTCTCAAGATATATGTAAACACAGAGCTCCAGACAAGGTGTGTATTTGCGTAAAAACCCAATTAAAATTGCCAAAAACCCAATTTGAAATCAGAAGTACTGAAGTACAAAAAGCAATGAAAAATTTGTGGTATCTTTATCATGCTACAGAAAACAATTAATAGACCACAAATATAGCACATTTTCTTATTTTTCCATGAAGACACATATTGGTATTTCATTAGAATTGTCTCCAAGGAGACAATTCTAATGAAATACCAAGATGTGTTTTCATTTAGAAGCAAACTATTCAATAAGTGCGGTCTGCTGATGTGTAAACAGTAGTGTGATTCTATTTTACCCAATAAACATTTCGAAATACCCAATTGCTTCAGAAATGATGGAGTGACAATACTCAATTACTAATTCCTTATCTGGAGCCCTGTAAACATAGAGCATATTGGGAGTCCTGATGAAGTCAGCGGCCGCGACTATAAAACTTTCCGAGCACATTCTCTAAGTTTGTACTCGAAATCAGTCACTTTGATTGGTCGACACCGAGCCCTGCTCGGCACAGACCAATGAAACGTCTCAATTTAAATCATGACTAAATATCAAGCAGTCTGATTGGTCACTGAGCTGTGTGACGAATAAAACGCCCCGATTTCAAGTATGAGAATCGAGCGCATACTCGGAAAATTTTATAATAATGACAGGCCATGGTAAATTTGACGGATCTACACTACTACTGTCACGCCCACCCTCAGAGAAAGGCGCCCAGGTTTATACATACCCCGGGCTAGGCCCCGCCCTCGTCCTAATACAGTCGGCATCATTACTTCTTTGGGTTGCGCCTTCTTGCATTCGACCTGTACAACAATGTTTAACATGTTCGCAAAGAATGAATCACGTTTGACGAACATGGAACAGCAACAATTTATTACTTGCGAAATTACCGCTAATTTGTGGATTCATCAAACTGGATTCATTCTTTTCAAAAAGAACGAATCCAGCTTGATGAATCCACAACAGGAATAATTTAACCCTTAAAAGGCGGGAACCGAAAATTGCCGTCTGCTGTTGTGTCATATTTTGTCTGTTTTCTAAAAAGAAACATGGTTCGACAGCACTTTAGAATCATTTCCAATGAAAATGATTCCAAATTGCTGCCAAACCATGTTTTTTTTTTGAAAACTGGAAAAAAAAAACAAACAAAAAAACAGCTGACGACAAAATTTAATTCGGCATTTTAAGGGTTAATACAATCACCGTAGCGGCCACCACGGCAGCACGGCGCTGCCGTGGCATTATTTTGGCCTGTTTTGTTGTTTTTTTGTATGTAGAAAATGCGATTTTGATGGTCTAAGTGGAATTTTTCCCACTAAAAAGGCTGCTGTGGAATTATTTTACATCGCTACGGGCGTGAATACTAATGCCAACGTACCATCACAGTTATTGCGCAAAACACAAAACTTTCTATTCAGAAACGTTACATTTTGTGTCAGTGGAGCATTTAACCCTTAGACCGTTACACACAACAATTGTCGTCTGCTGTTGCTTTTATATCTTGCCTTATTTCTCAATAAAAAACATGGTTTGACAACACTTCAGAATCATTTCCAACTTTAGGAAGACGACTAGATCAAGTTAGGCTTTCGTTAAAAATCAAATTACTTACTGGCATGCAATGAGTATTTTTCTTATTTCTCTTTGTAAATATATCTCGGAATTTCATTAGAATGGAGTCAGATCGCAAGCCACACTCATGATATTTACAGAGGAAATAAAAGAAAATACAATTACATCCGCTATTTTTTAACTATTTATAGTCAACAAGTTTACGAGCATGCAAAGAGTTAATATTTGTGAGATATTACTTTGTTTAAAGAACTAAACATACACAGATGCATAATTATAAATGCATTTTACATGAAAAAATTTCTTCCAGGGATGTTACAAAATTCACTTACCATCTTCTTGTTTATTTCATGGAAATGTATCTCACAGACTTTTTCAACCGTGTCTTCCTCTTCGAATGTTACAAAGCCGAATCCTGAAATGAGATGATGAATGTCATGTGACTACGATTTATTTATTTTCTCGACTTGATCCTACAAGAAAACAATGTAATTTAGTTACTTTTATGACCATATTCATTTTATTTAGTTTTCAGGATACATTTGTCACATCCCTCTTGGCATAAATGGATTAGTTTCTGCAGATTTATCTGTCTGCTGCCAACATAAAAAACCAACAATCCGTACAAACACATGCCTTATCTAAATGTCAAACAGCCATCAAATCATTGCGATTGGTTCCCACTTTTGAATGCACGGAACGAAAGCTGTCGTCTGCTGTTGTTTTATATTACGTTTTCTTTCTCAATAAAAACATGGTTTGACAGCTCTTTTGAATAATTTCCAATGGAAATGATTCTAAAGAGATGTCAAACCAGGTTTTCTTTATCAGAAGAATAGAAAATAAACAGCAGACGACACAATTTAATTAAGGGTTAAAAACAAAATTGAGTGGGTAAAATAAATTTGTTAATTGTCTAGTGCATCGAGAATGACAATTGGAATATATTATTATTACAAAAACGCAATAAATTTCAAAAGAAATTTATAACAGTAATTTCATTTCAAGTGCAGATCACACATTTTTCATGTTAACCCCTACAACGCAGAATTAACTTGTCGTCTGCTGTTTATTTTTATTTTTTTCTTGAGGAAAAAATGTTTTGACAGCGAATGGAGACAGTTCTCATGAGCCATCTCATCAGAATTTTCAAGTAATTTTCATATTTTTTTTGGATTTAAAAAAAGTACCCCCTTTTCATAAATTGAGCAGCACAACATAATTTAATTTAGCGCACTAAGGAACTATTATGTGAATTATTGAAACCACACAGGGCCACTTACAAGATATGATGTGCCGTTTGAATATATAAATAAGGCATGTCTCACAAACGAAACCTACTTTTGCTATTGATTCAAAACCCAGTCAATACAAAATTACCCACAATTCAGTGCATGTCACATGACCTGTTGTACATTAAGCGTGTGTACATATTTCAAATTTAAATTGTAACTGTCATATTTCACTTCACAAAACACACAAACAGACAAATTTCAGACCATGTTTGCAGTGTTTTAACAATTCCGATGCAATTAACCCTTTCAACACTGCAAGCCTGTATAGTGGCATTGGCAAAAAGTGTAGATCCAGATGAGACGGCTCGTGATGAGCCGTCTCATCAGGATCTGCACTTTTCGCAAGTAACTTTCATATTTTTGGGGAAAAAAAACGCCCGATTTTCATAAATGGACTAGTCTGAAAATCATTTTATGACATTTGGATCGGTCCGGAAATTAACATATCCAAGGGTTAAAGGTTATCCGTCTTTGATCCCACCCGACACAGGTGATTCAAGACGAGCAGTGACAAAACCCGACTTTATCAAAGTCCTGTAGATTTATTCCCGACATCACCTACTCCATTTTGTCGTAAGTAAACAGTATGTTTTATGGCAAGCCATTCCCTACTGTTTGCGAATTGAGAAATCTCTACAAACGATAAACAACTCTAGGTCATAGATCAAATAACGGGCATCGAGAACGACTTAATTCGCAAATCTGCATGAAGACCTCTTAAAGTGTACGTTATTAATCGAAATGGATGAAAAAAAACATGCAAATTGGCAACCGTAGCCACCATAGATTTGATCCGTCTTCAACAAATAACGACATCTGAATGTTTTATTTTTCTCGAAAGAATAACTATGATTAGATCATGTTGTATTTCATGTAGAATACATGTACATGTATACTTTTATAGTAAGCAGCGAAATATTAATCATTACATTTGGAATACCAAACATTTTCATCAATTATTTCTTACTCCGCCAAAGTATAATATTATGTTGTGACCATCACTTGAACCGTCTCGACGAGATGGTTGAAATGGTGATTATAGCATAAACTCGCAAGAAGAAGAAAAATTCCTAAGAAAACTGGTATAAAATGGGTTAATTGTTATAGAATCATGGTAATATGTTTGGGGAAAAAATGTTATTGCGGTTGCTTAGACATTCCTGCTGTAGGCCTCGACAAACTCTTAATTTTCCACCCGTCCAGATTGGATTTCACCTCATACATTACTACTGTCTGTTTCACGAAAGCTGCCCAAATTTTACGGCTATATAGACAATTCAAAAACAATATTTTTTTCCATAATATTAAATTAAAGGAAAATTTAAGAATGAGCCTTCTTTTTATTTCGTGAAATTTTGTCAAATATTTATTTTATTGCGCAAAAACAATTTCCCCATGTTAAATCCCCATAGACATCTTCACTCTGTGAAGATGTCTATGGGGATTTAACATGGGGAAATTTTTTTGAATTTCAGAAATATTGGATCGATTTTCAAAATTTAACTTTTGTTTTCTTAGTTAGATCATTTCCAAGCTGTCTAGCTAGGTTTCGGAGTCAATTTCTAAATTTTTTCGCTTTTTTAGCTCCTCCCACACTCCTTTACCTCTTTTTCCCCCATGTTAAATTCCCATAGAGAAATCAATTTTTCGTAATAAAATCAATATTTGACCAAATTTTACGAAATAAAAAGAAGGCTCATTCTTAATTTTTCCTTTAATTTAATATTATCAAAAGAAATCTTGTTTTTGAATTGTTTATATGGCCGTAAAATTTGGGCACTTTTCGTGAAACAGACTATAATGTTTTAATGTTTATGCCGCACTGTCTCTTCAAATTACCACTCGTCCAGATCAAAAATTCACTCGCAAATATGAGTGTACGAGTGGATTTGTCGAGGCCTGATCGAGCTGTGGTTTTCCTATGTTCAGGCCGAACTGGACACAAGCATGAAACCACATTTTCTCATAGACAAACTGAAGGCGTTATTAAATTATGAAAGGGTCATAAACAAAGTGAAACATTGTTCCCTTATCAAGAATATACTATCCCAACCACGCCAATAAGAACCTCTTAAAATATTCTGCGAGGATATGAAACTCAAAAACTATCATCATTAAACGGCATTTGCCATCTTATAATTTTGGTACAATTTAGTGCTGTAGTTGGTCATTTGAAACTAACAGGATTTTTCATTTTATGATTTTGACGTCAGTTAGTTTTGTCGTGGGACAGTTCTATTCTCAAGATTGAAGCCTATTGTAACCACATTTGCGCGCCGGGTCTGCCCCCCCCTCCCCCCCCCCCCCCTGAATCCACCCTTGTTTGTAGTGTTAACCGGATTTTATCAAAAATGGAAGACGGTCCTTGCTATAATTCCAATACTTCACACATATCAACCTACACTTGACCTTGCATCGCTAATAAAATCCTCTGCTTTCCCAACGCTATCATTCGGTTATCTTTTCATGCCCCATGAAACTGTCGAAGCCTACTTGTTACTGACCAATATACGTGGCTTTCCTACCACTTTCCTGACTTTTCATATCACTTGAACTTTCGGAAAACAGGGTACTTGGGGCTGATTGTATGGTTTACTGCATATTTACTGTACACTTAACATGTCTATATGAACCTCAGATATGATATACCAGTAAACAACCTAGGGAATAACCATTTGCACTGATGTTTGCTAAGTAATATTCAAAACAATATGCAAAAATTTCACTATTCTATGCCATATTACGGCTTTCATTGACGATATTCATACAATGCCTTGGATTATAACTAGATTTATGACAAGTCAGAAATAATTTTACCTTGCACACGGATGAACATTCCTTTCAGAAAACGTGATATTATTGTTTTATTTCTTTACAACTTCACATTTTCAGAAACGCTTCCAGCATGGAGCATCAGTTGCTAAGGGAGCTAATCCAATTGTGAATATTTACAATATGTTACTGCTGTTGCTTCCCTTGTCTCAGGGAAAATTATAGACAGGATTGGCTTTTACAGCAAAATGTAAATTATGCATGCATGGGAAAGAATTGTTTATTTCATTATACTTAAATGATGATATGGGAAAGAATTGTTTATTTAATTATAATTAAATGAAGATATGGCAAAGAATTATTTAATATAATTAAATGATGATGTGCGAAAATTGTTTATTTATAGGAAAGAATCGTTTATTTCATTAAAATTACATGATGATGTATCAGTGATTTGATGACCAGTGTAGACACTGTAGGATCGAGTGATTGCACAGCTTAATTTCAGATTACAAAGGTTACAAAAATCTCCATTTGACTGTGGAGGAACCTATTGAAAACATCCAGGGAAAGTAAAAAAAAAAACATGCAAAAAATACGCTAATATTTTGTCGTCTGGGTAGAACCAGTAAATGGATGACAAACAGTGGAATCTCTCTAAACCACTGTAATTCAGCATATGAGCATGGGCAAGATGTGTTTGTCCTTTTGAATCATGAACAGACGGTATCGTTGGAGAGAAGTTTTCTTGTGGATTTCTAGGTTTCCGGTTTAGAAGGTAGCCTGTACAATCAAATATATAATCAGATTTTTATATAGAATCTTGCAAATATCTTTTATATTATATCTCAAGTATTAGGTACATTAGGAAAAAATGAAACAACTACAGTAATTTAAATACATAAAAAAAACAAAGCAGTTTTAGGCAAAAAAAAAATCACATTTTTTATAAATTTCTACAAAGGAATCTACAAGAGGTGGGGCATTTGTGCACAGGACAATACAAACAAGTCGGTCCGAAAATACAATCAAGTCGGGCCGAGTATTCTCTATTTTACACGTCTAGCTCTACATAAAGGGACAATTGTGCGGTGAAAATATTTTACGGGCAAGACGGGTGGCTGGCGGAGGCAGATCATACAAAGCGAAATAATATTAACATTTTCAAAATGGCCGACATATTCAGCAGACGACATGTAATTTCGCTTATATGTGGCTGTGACTGGAGAAATGGGGTTTACGGCTTTTGCGACCGGTGTAGATCCAGATCAGCCTGTGCATCCGCACAGTCTGATCAGGATCTGCACTGTTCACCATTCCATCAATGAGCCACTCGTCATGCTTCTAGCAAGCAATCTAGATCACTATCAGGCGACAGGAGAGTGCCATTTGATCAGGAGCTACACTGGTCACAAATATCGTAAGCCCCATTCCTCCAGTCACAGCCAAATTTCACGGTGAGCAAGGTACGTCACACTCGTCTGCTATTTAGACCAGCTTCTATATACACTTCGGTAAATGTCTCAAAAACTACTGGTTTAATTTTGACGCGATGAACTTCAGATACAGCAGAAAATGCCGTCATATAACATGCTAGTGTCGCCATTCTCGTCACTTTTGCGTCACTGAATGGTGACAGTTATCATTGTGGCATCATAAAACATGTGATGTCATGCAAATTCACGGGTATCTGCTCTTTATCGCTTCAAAATTGCTCCAGTAGTTTACAAGATATTTAGGAGAATTTAGTTAGAAGGACGCGGTCTTAAATACAGTGTGCTCGTGACGTACATTATGCACCGTTGTAAGTTTTTCCCCTACAATTTCTCCAATTGAACAAGTTTCCAGGAATCGTCACAACGAGACCGGTTCCGTTCCTTACAAAGCTGTAAATAATTATTGTCGTCTGCTGTTTTTCTTATTTTCCTTATTTCTGAATAAAAACGTGTATCGGCAGCACATGAATGGAGACGATGTTAATATGCTGCCAAACCAGTTTTCTCGAGAAGTATCCAAAATAAGTAAAAAAAGCAAATGACAACAACATTTTAAGCCAGCTGTGTAAGGGCTAGTTTCAATGGATAAATTGGTGAGAGAAAAAAACACGTAGAAACAAACTGCAGATGACACAATATGTAAGCCATATGGAAAGAGTTAATATAAAATAATATGTAAATAATACACTTCTAAATCTGACCAATGAAAATCCGCTTAGAAGATATACCACTAAAGTTATCTACAGACGAAATAGCACATTCATGCATTCAAAAGTTACTACGGCAAATTTAGCATTCGAGGAAGTATAAATATATGTGAGGTAAAATTCAACTTCGTTCTTGCTTCAGAAAGAGTGAGGTAGTGACTATAGAGATCATCTATCAAGCCGAATAGTTTATTATTTAACATCGAGTTACGTACGTTCTACACGTTGCAACATAGCAATTAGAATCACGCTGTATTTGCCCAAGAATTCCAAAGCATGCTCTAAGAGATGGCCCATGCTAACACTGAAGTTATAGTGGTGCAGTATCACCATATCACTATGTGGTGTTACATAGTTACAGTATCTATTTATAGAATTGTACACCATCCCTCACCAACTAATGTACATTTCATGAGCATCCACGATGACGGCATTATTCCGACCATCACACAATGTACGGGTTTCCATGATAAAATGTGGCCGTGACTGGAAAATGCGACGTACGACATTTGTGACGAGTCTAGCTCATGATCAAATAGCGCACTCCTGTAGACTGAGAACGATCTATATTGCTTGTTAGAAGCAAGACGGGTGTTTCATTGATGGAATGGCGAACAGGGCAGATACTGATCAGACTGTGCGGATGCACAGGCTGATCTGGATCTGCACTGGCCGCAAAACGCACAAGCCCCATTTCTCAAGTCACATCCACAAATCATGTTTGCTTGAAAGCTGCAGATTTGTTACATCAACAATATTCTAGCCTTTCACCCTAAATATTACCCAATTTACTGAATATCTTTGCCTATATAACATATTTAGAGTACGATTTGTACTTTTTATATCAGGGATTCCGCTGGCGATCGCCACTTTCGCAATTGGCGATAAAAAAATTACAATTTTCGAAAAAAAAAAAAAAAAAACCTTTTTTTTTTAAAAAAAAAAAAAATTTTTTTTTTTCTCGAAAATTGTAATTTTTTATCGCCAATTGTTTATTTTTATCCTATCGGTTATTCCTTTTTTTTTTTTGAAGCGGCGATTTTTTTATTTTCCCCAGCGGAATCCCTGATATATGTCACTATAAATAAGCCCAAACACTGTTTTAGCACACCAGTGCTGTGTAGGCCCCAGACCCTGGCTCCATAGTATAGTTGGGTAAAACATATGCCTCAGACATCAGTTCAGTATTACGGTATAGTAAAATATGACAGTTACAACACAGCTAATCAGGACAAAGACTGTGCAAGGATATCAAAAATTCAAAGGCAAAAAATAGAGAATATTTATTTAATGTTTTAAACTTAACCCCCTATATGAACAATGCATCCGACACCTAAGACATGCTCATGAAAATATTTTCAAGCTACAACAGATCATATGACATTGCCGATGAATCAAAGCAACGCGAATACGAGGAGTTTAACTATGGACTACACTAGTTCCTATCTAATGTATACCCTGACATCTCTGATATTAGCTCCATAATTAACGAATGCTCAGCGCCCTGAAAAGCAATTAAGTCGGAAAATTAATTAATTAATATATGTTTTTCCATGATCATTGCGCTATAAATACATCATAATGATGTTGTGATACACTGAATTAACATCTCTATACAGAATAGCTGGAATTATCAGGAAAGCTGTGAGTAGAACATACATGTACAATATCTGATTCTCCTGAAATAAATAATAAAACAGATGTGAGTATAAATATACAAAAGTACATGGCACATGGTTACAAGTAACCTGTTTCCCAAAGTCACATTTCTAGATAACCTGCAAAAAAGAACATCCACAATTGTTTAACCCTTTCCCTGTTTTGCGATATTTCGACCCATCCAAATCCAAAACATCTGAATAAAAGAATCAAATGCTGGGTCAAATGATGGTTAAATTATCTGATAGAGTAGAAAACATTGTGGGAAAAGGAGAAATTGCTTGTTACAAGCAATTTCTCCTTTTCCCACAATGTTTTCAAAACACATCTTCTGCAGAGGCGTGAAAAGTCTCTATCAGGGAAAGGGTTGACCCTTAGAATGCAGAGATAAATTTGTCGTCTACTAATTGTATCTTGTTTTCCATTTTTCTCACTGAAAACCTGTTTTGATAACGCTCAAGATATTCTCATGTGCTGCCAAAACATTTTTTTTGTTAAAAATCGAAAAAAAATCAGACGACAATGTTCGGTTCCCGCCTTTTAAGGGTTAAACCTCTACCTCCGCGTATCTGACATGAACTGTTTCATGCTAATTTTGGGACTGTTCAATTAACCCTTACAATGCTAAATTATTATTTTTTTCCATTTTGCGCTCTACAATATAGCAATAATCAGTAGGTCGCTGATGCTCATACTTCACTATATTGTAATTGAGAGAAATTCTACAATACGAGACAAAAATATTATCATAAACTCACATAACAAAATGTGTATTAGCAAATATTTTATGTCACTCTCCACTTCAAATTTGAAAATATTACTCAATTTGGAACGCAAGTTTGGAAATACTGCTTATAACGCTTATGTAATGAAATGTAATTAGAGTTATGTACTCAGAGCTAGACCTCCCATTGTCAGAGTCAGTCAATGGAATTTATAATCACACCATTGCTCCAGATAAGGAATAAGGAATTAGTAATTGAGTATTGTCACTCCATCATTTCTGAAGCAATTGGGTATTTCAAAATTTTAATTTGGTAAAATAAAATCACGCTACTGTTTACACATCAAAAGACAGAAATTATTGAATAGTTTGCTTCAAAATGAAAACCTATCTTGGCATTTCTAATGGAGACAATTTCTTGGAGACAATTCTAATGAAATACCAAGATGTGATTTCATGGAAAATAAGAAAAATATGCTATATTTGTGGTCTGTTTATTGTTTTCTGCAGCATGATAAAGGTACCACAATTTTTTTATTGCTTTTGATACTTGCTACTTCCGATTTCAATTGGGTTTTTGGCAATTTTAATTGGGTATTTACGCAAATACGCAGCTTATCTGGATCTCTGATTACACTAAATTTTATCTATATAATACATAATGTGTTGCGGACATATTACTCAACATGAATATCATTCTATTGAAAACCATACATCTTAGACGGTTGGTTTATTAATATGCGTAAACAGAAACAATGATTCATGCAGTCTAAAAATAACTCATACAGGTAATTTCTTCTTGCTATCCATGCAAAGTATTTTAAATATTAAGCTCCACCCATTTCCTGTCTTGAACAACAAAGGGAGGCACAGAGTAGTTTAAGCTCCACATATTTCCTGTGCTTGACCCCAAAAGGGTGTTGCCGAGTGTATACTTATATTAATTATTATAACCAAGTGTAAATATTACGACAATAAATTCACATATATGACCTTGCCATAATCAGTGACCTGTGTAATTCACTGTCGCTAATTAGTCTTATGTTAATGACTGTAGTCATTATACGTCATTGTTTAGCTTACACATGAAAGAACAAAGACTTTGAAATGAATGATCAGCGTCGACTTTAATAAGTATCATTGGCTGTCGCGTGTAGTATATTTTTTAACAGCCAGTAATAGTATCACGAACATACGCCGTGACTGACAGTTTATATGACTCCCTTTCTAGAGCAACACGACTACATTTTCACATTCGAATGAATATATTCAGCGAATCGCGTTTCCTGATTAAATATGATATTTATTAACCCTTAGACCGCTATCTTGATTTTTTGTCGTCTGCTGTTTATTTACTATTTTCCATTGTTATCATCAAAAACATGCTTTAATAGCACTTTATAATGATTAATAACATGCTTTGACAGCACTTCAGAATCATTTCCATTGGAAATGATTCTGACGTGCTGTCAACCATGTTTTTATTGAGAAATAAGGCAAGATATAAAAGCAAAAGCAGACGACAATTGTTGTGTGTAGCGGTCTAAGGGTTAAACAAGATTACCGATTCCATAAGAAACGGGGCTATGCCGAGTTTCTTCTGAAAAAAGTGAAAGTGAATAAGGTTAACGTCCCAGCATCAACTAAGGTCATATAGAGACGGGACCACAGTTTTAAAGTCTCATCCCACTGGTCTACAGCAGTATTTTTCAACCCTAGGGTGAGGATTGAACTCGCAACCTTCAGTATTGAATTCCAGTGCCATATCCCCTAGGCCACGACCCATTCCTAGTAATAAATATCCTGTTAAATCAACATAAATGTTAGATTCTATTTACTGCATAAGCACAACATCATGAGCTGAAGCGGTACTGATTACTAATTAATATGTTTAATAGCAGTTTAACAAGTTTTACTGATTTTGTGCCGTCAAAGCATGTTTTTGATGATAAAAATAGAAAATAAATAGCAGACGACAAAAAAAAATAAGGGTTAATATTTGTTTATTGGAAGATTATTTGCATTTATAAGCTGGAAAACAAACACACATGTAGAGTTCCCAGAAACATGCCATTGTATGAATGCTGTATCAGGGATTCTGCTGGGGAAAATAAAAAAATCATCACTTCAAAAAACAAAAAACAATTGGCGATAAAAATTACAACTTTCTAAAAAAAAAGAAAAAAAATTGTCATTTTTTATCGCCAATTGTTTATTTTTATCGCCAATTGCGGAAAGTGGCGATCGCCAGCGGAATCCCTGCTGTATTTTCATTGGTCGATGGTTCGGGCTAACTGGTCCATTGTAGAGTCGAGTTGGATTTCAGACTTTAGAATTACATCTTTGTACACTTTAATTATTCCCAATCCAACGAATGGCGCTACTAACCAAACACCAAGTACGAAGAATGATAATGACCCG
This sequence comes from Conchocele bisecta, assembly GCA_029237695.1. Taxonomy (NCBI): domain Eukaryota; kingdom Metazoa; phylum Mollusca; class Bivalvia; order Lucinida; family Thyasiridae; genus Conchocele; species Conchocele bisecta. The sequence continues at coordinate 15,660,909 of CM055277.1, forward strand.
CTGCTGGTAGGAAATTTCATGAATTCCAGGGTTCGACTGGAAAACTGCAAGGCAGTGCCAAGACCACAGGTAACAAAGAGCAAGCAATTATCAGGTGTGGGGAAAAAAAGAACATTTTCAGGATACAGCTGGCTGGATTGGCAGCGCGAAGACGAGAATAAACGGCCATTTGGCAGTGACCAACATCGCTGAAGCACAGCACACGTTACAGGTAATTACTGTGAAACCACTCAGAAGTGAAGGGGTTTAACCAATTACATTCGGAATACACCTTTACGGGTATGAAATATTTCATTTTCTTACTTTTCAATGAAAGTATATGTTGTGACCACTCATTTGAACCGTCTCGATGAGACGGTTCAAATGGTGGTCACGACATATACTTCTAAGCACAATTATAAAGAAAATATTTATAATTTTTCACAAAAAATTACATCCTCAACATGAAATGGGCTAAACTTTATTTTACAACGATTACAAGCAAGCGAGAAAGCACTTATACAAATGCTTTCGTTGGCGCAGATGAAGGTGTAAGGGCGGTCCTTAATGTGGGAGGAAACCGGAGTATCAAGGGGAATTAAAATTTCCATCAACAGCTGACATCAGATAGAGACAGGACATCGGTTTCAAGTCTCATCCAAACGACCGGAAGGATGGAAACACTATGAAGAGTATTTTATTTTTCACACGTAGGCGGGCGTTGCACCCACAAGTGGTGATGGTATTAACTCTTTGCATGCTGGGAAACTTGCGGGCTATAAATAGTTAAAAAACTAGCAGACAATAATTCATCATATTTTCTTGTATTTCTCCCCGTAAATATCATGAATATGTCTTGGAATTTCATTAGAATTGAGTCCTGAGGACTCAATTCTAATGAAATTTCAAGACATATTTACAGAGAGAAATAAAACATACTCCTAATTCGTTTGACGGATATTTTCGCCGCTAGCATGTCCTATCATTAGGCTATGGAGCCATTCATGAAACCTCTCTGAACTGACACCCACAAAAATTCAGTGTGTTTCATTTTTATTACCGTAGTGTCATCGTAGTTCGTGTCTAGGACTGGTAACACACACGAACATGTCAGAGATGATCTCTCAGAATTGACCTCTCAGAATTGACGAAGCACTCAAAGACACAGAGATCCAGATAAGGTGTGTATTGGCATATTTTATGCACTTATTTTAGCAGAATACGCATTGATTATCAAAAGTGAGAGTACAAAATACTCACAACAATGTGAACATTTTCAAATTAAGTGGTGAAAATACTGTAATAAAGTTGAAAATTTACTTAGTTGAGCTGCAAATTTTGAATTTTGCAGCTCAAAGAATTTTTTAATTTGTTTTATTTTTATCATTTGTTCCCTATTTAATCAGGAAGCAAATCAATAATACATTTGTAAAAGTAAAATACGCATTGAATTTGAAATCTGGGGCTATAATACTCATTAGATACAAAACTTATCTGGAGCTCTGAAGACATGTCTGGGAAATGGACTACAGAAGACACAGTTGATTGACCATTTCCTGTGTAGACATTAGCAAAACCATTAGTAGGTTTACCAGCAGCAGACACAATACAAAATCTGGAAGAAACCCTAGCGACGTTTGACGTCAAATCGTCCCTTTTAATCACAAGTGGGCGAAAAGACATGCTTTTCATTAATTAGTACAAAATGTGGTTAGGAAACCATCCGACTTTCAAATCAAATATTTATCCCCAATAATCCCCATTTTCATAAATGGACTAATCTGAAAATCATTTTGTGACCATTGCATTGGTCCAGGAATTAACGTATCAAATTCAATTCCAGTTACTTAGGGGTGAAAGGGTTAAAGAGCACCAGGAACCAAATAAACAAATTGCCAAAAAAAAAATGTATCTAAAAAACAGATATTGCACTGTTTGATCCCATGTGCATCCTGGGAATTATAACCCAACAAGGAGGTTTCCTGTTTCAATTGATATTTCCCTAGTTCATGGCAAACGGTGTGAACTGGTTAACCCTTACAATGCTGAGTAAAAAATTGACGTCTGCTGTTTATTTTTTATTTTCATTTTTTCTCATCAAAAACATGGTTTGACAGCACTTAAGAATCATTTCCAACGGAAATGATTTTAAAATGCTGTCAAACCATGTTTTTACTGAGAAAAGAGATCAAATATGACACAGCAGCAGACGACTATTTTCGGTTCCCGCATTCTAAGGGTTAAACGTCCAAGCAACAGCGAAGGTCACATAGATATGGGATGTCCGCTTGACCCTTACAATGCCAAATTAAATATTTTGTCGTCTGCTGTTTATTTTTTAACTTCCAATTTTATCAAGAAACACGTAGTTTGGCAGCATTCTGATTAGAATTCTAAAGTGCTGCCAAACCAAGTTTTTATTGAGATAAAAGACAACATATTAAACAACAGCAGACGACAATTTTGGCTTCTCTCATTCTGAGGGTTAAATTCACATCTAAAAGACCAGTGGGATGGAAATACTACGAAATTATTATTATATTTACACACCGACTTGTTTAGATTCTTTCTACAAGAAACAACAGGAAGCAGTCTTTCGGTGCTGGGTCTGTTTTTTGCATCTCGGACAAGCGATAATTATCGGCACTCATTGATGAAACTGTTTTAGATTGTTTGTGGTTATGTGGAATCCCAGAATGAAGTTATGTTCAGATGTGCAGATTTGACAAAAACTGGTTTATTGTCTTTGTGACCAGGTAAGATCAGAATATGTTCAACCCTTAGAATATGGCAAACAAAAATTGTCGTCTGCTGTTGTTTTATATTTTGTATTATTTCTCAATAAGAACATGGTTTGACAGACAACACTTAAGAATCATTTCCAATGAAAATGATTCTAAAGTGCTATCAAAGCATGTAAATTATTCTAAAGTGCTGTCAAAGCATGTTTTTGATGATAAAAATGGAAAATAAAAAATAAACGGCAGACGACAAAAAATTAAGATAGCGGTGTAAGAGTTAACCCTTAAAATGTGGGAAACAAAAATTGACGTCTGCTGTTGTTTTATATTTCATCTCTATTCTTAATAAAAACATGGTTTGACAACACTTTATAATAATTTCAGTAACAAACATAATTTATGCCAATTTCTGCAGCCACCGACCACGGGAACTTGAAAAATGGACAACCAAATTTCACATCAAATGTGTCCGGACCAGTGACCGCCATGCCATTTTCAGTTTTCTGCACAGGAATTCAATACAATAGCGATGAAAGGGCCCATTAACGTTTGCTGTAAATCCAATTTTACCATTAGCATGTACTGAGTATTAAGTTAATCTAGGGCAATTACTGAGGCATATGGAAAATAAAAACGGACATCTGAGGAGCCGAAAGGTTAGATACGGGAGCCGCCAGGCGTGAGAGAAAAGTGGCTTTAACTCTTTGCACACGAGCAGTGAAAATAACAACCAACAAATTAAGTAGTATTTTTCTTATTTCTCTCCGTAAATATGTCTTGGAATATTTACAGGTAGCAATAAACAAAAATATAATGAATTGTCGTCTGCGAATTTTGAACAAATTTATAGACCACAAATCTAACAGTTTTACAGAGACTACAGACTTTGTATCAAGCTTTCCATCTTTCATTTTCTGCCATGTCGCATACCATTTCACATCATGACTAGATAATTGGAAATCGAAGCTGCTTTAACAAAATAGCGCCCCTGTTACACATTATCGTAATCGGATAAACAATGCTGAACAAGGCGATCGCTGGCGAGCGTCTCCGCCACGTAGATCAAGGTCATCCGATTGACGACACCAGGTGGATAGCTATCAATGTGTGGGAAGCTATTGGTGAAGTTTGGTAATGATTCGACTAATGGACCAGGAGGTAATTGAGATTTGGACACACTTGTTGACGCGACGTAATCTACACTGAATTGTTTGTGACCACATCTCACTTTCCACTAGCGTGGGTGAGACAATAAAAATACTGTCGTCTGCCGTTTATTTTGCATTATTTCTTGACGAAAACTGGCTTTGTCTGCATATGACTATCGTCTCTGCGGAAACATTTCTTTTTGTTACAAACTAAGTTCACAAAAATTGCAGATCCTGATGAGGACGGCTCGCAAGCTCATCTGGATCGATACAATTTCCAAACATAACTAGAAAACGTCTGTATTGTTGAAAGGATCGAATGGATCTTTCAAGGGATATAGAAGTAATGACAGAATTGGAGGTGGGGGAGGGCGGGGACAGGGGCATGAAATGAAACAGCAGACAGCAAAATTCAATTCAATATTGTATGAGTAAAGCTTTTTGGATGTTTTACTGCATTGACTCATCCAATCCAGTTAGAGGTTAGAAGGTTTAATGGCGCGAGACAGCGAGTTCCCACAATGCCGATTACCTGTTTGTGTGATTTGATAAAAGGTCAAGGCTTGTTCAACTGCCAGCACCGAGGCTACATGCAGCGTGGTTTTCAATGGAGTCCATTGAAACTCGCTAACGTGCCAGTCACAACACACAATACATGTAGTATTATGTCCGACCGCGTGATCTAATGTTTTGTCTTTAGTTTCGTACTTTGTGACACTTTATTTACTACTACTTGTATAATGTCTGGGTGGATTTTCTCAGTGCAGTGTCCATAGGTTGTAATCGATAAAAACAACTTTTGACATATTGAGGACTGAGATACAGGGCTCCAGATAAGCTGCATATTTGCTTAATCACAAGTAGTGCGTATCAAAAAGCAATGAAAAATTTGTGGTACCTTTATCATGCTACAGAAAACAATAAACAGACCACAAATATAGCATATTTTTTCTTATTTTCCATGAAAACACATCTTGGTATTTCATTAGAATTGTCTCTAAGGAGACAATTCTAATGAAATGCCAAGACATGTTTTCATTTAGAAGCAAACTATTCAATAATTGCTGTCTGCTGATGTGTAAACAGTAGTGTGATTTGATTTTACCCAATAATTTTTTTTAAATACCCAATTGCTTCAGAAATGATGGAGTGACAATACTCAATTACTAATTCCTTATCTGGAGCCCTGAGATACATAAGTGTGGTTGTGACTGGAGAAATTAGGGTTATGGGATCTGTGACAAGTGTAGCTCCTGATCAAATAGAACACACCCGTTGCCTGATAACAACTTATATTGCTTGCTAGAAGCAGGACGTGTCTTTTATTGATGGACTGGCGAAGAGTGCAGATCCTGATCAGACTGCGGATGCACAGGTTGATCTTCATCTACACTGGTCGCAAAACCCATAAACCCCATTTCTCCAGTCACAGCCACAAATCCCTTTGATTGAATGGGCGTTCAATTAATGTCCGTTTAGCGGCAACGTGTTATACAGATTCAACTACTTTTGCTGAAACATATTATACAAGAGTAAGCCTATCACCTATCAATGCCTCCCCACCCCCTGGGAATTAGACAGTTTCCCAAAAGTATAATTGATACATGTAGGAATTAGATACAGGTCTAATTTGAAAGGCTGACAGTAAGCATTTTCCCATAGAAATGAAAGTACAAAGTTATTTGCAAACTCGCTCTTGATCTAACATCCCTACCCTCAGAATGTGTTGCCTGTCTAATTCCTAGTACCAATTAGATTGTTGACTGTCTAGTAGTTCCAACCCATTAGGTTGTTCACCGTCTAATTCCCATGTATGTGTATGTATGCCCCTCCCCATATGACCCCTGCCTGAAATGGAAAATAAATCTTTTCTGATAGGGCAACAATTTTTCTTTTCGCGTGTATGGCCGCCATTGCCGCATAGAAGTGGGATGTGGATAGAGATGTTGTTATAAAGCCCAATAATGCATAGCGATGGATATTGATTTGTTTACAGTCCCACGTCATAAACTCAATCACGTTATCGGTTGATCAGAGACCCAGGCCTTCAGATAGGATGCAGATTTCACATTTACAATAAAAAGGCGGGAAAAAATATTGTCGTCTGCTGTTGTTTCCAAAATTGTCTTATTTCTCCAGAAAAGCCTGTTTTGCCAGCTCGTAAGAATCATCTCCCATGGAGATGATTCTTATGTGCTGACAAAACATTTATTTTTTACAAGAATAATTTAACAGCAGACGACGTAATATAATTCAACCTTGTACGAGGTAAATAATCACAATTTGTTGTTTTTCGTGTCCATGCAATGCGATGCTACTTAAATCAATTTTAGGAAAAACGAAGATGATTTTCATATTTTCGAGAAGCAATAAGAAAAAAAATAAAAAAAAAATAAAAAAATATTGCTAACTTATCAAGATCTTTTTACTGCTCAATTACTTTTATATTATCTGGATAGCATACATATTGGGTAACCTGCATCCGGTGACATAGCCACTTTGGGTAACATAGCCTCAGACGTGTCTGGAATTTAACAATTCGATCCCACAAATTAACAATTCGTTCCCTCAATTTAACAATTCGTTCCCACAAAATAACAATTTGTTCCCACAGGGAATGTTATATTGTGGGAACAAATGTTAATTCGAGGGAACGAATTGTTAAATCGAGGGAACGAATTGTCATTTTGTGGGAAAAAATTGTTAATTTGAGGGAACGAATTGTTAATTCGAGGGAACAAATTGTTATTTCGTGGGGACCAATTAATAAAAAAAAAAATCCATGTCCCCTGCCTCCGTAAGATATATACCAATTGCACAACGGATTATAATCAAAAAATAAATCCACCACTGGTGTCGACACTCCTAGACTGGTATTGCATGAAATGACCGCATCATACTCGACGTTGTGTTTTCACGAAGCAGGTGATGCGATGGGATCCTCTATATAATCAAGATACAATTGCCCGAAGCCATGGGGAGCTTTACAATTCCAACATGCAATATTGATACCAGGCTCCAATGATAAGATTCATGTGTTTACAATGCCGTTTCTTATTTCTTCACAGCCACATGAAATTTCTCATCGTTTGAGCATCGTTTTGACAATTCCAAGGTGCTCATATAGTTCCGGATATTTTAGAAGTGACAAAATGTGTAGTAAAATCAGAATTAAACACACAGCATTTATCGGGAACTTTCAATCTCAAATGAAAGTTAGAATTTCAATTCACCGGAGGTTAGAAGGTCGCTGATTGGTTCGCGATATTACACATTACTGTGACAAATTGAAATTTGTCGGCCTTGAATGTGATTTTACGACTGGTATTTTGTACATATCTCTTCTTCTGCCTGCACATTAATCAACCTTCAAGCATATCAAAATACAATATTGGATATATAAAATCTATTTGCATGCTAGCGGTGCAAATAACATCCAACAAATTACGAGCATTTTTCTTATTTCGCTCTGTAAATATGTCTTGGAATTTCATTAGAATTGCGTCCTTGACGCAATTCTAACGAAATTCCAAGACATATTCATGATATTTACACCGAGAAATAAAAGAAAATATAATGAATTGCTATCTGTTACTTTGTAACTATTTATAGCCCACAAGTTTCTGATAAACAAAATACAGTAGAACCTCTCTAAACCGGACACCAAGAAAACAGCTGTGATCATATTTTTCATTCATGTACTAAAAGTATTTCATGTACATTTCTATCGTACAAAATTTAGTGAAACAGGCCCCAGATCACTTGTCCCCGGGTGATGGATGAAAAGAAATTGAATAGATGGAAAAAGGACAAAAAGTGAAATGGTTCAACGTGGAAACAACGGCTAAGGTCATATAGAGACGGGACATCGGTTTCAAGTCTCATCCGTAAGATCATCCGGATGGAACTACTATGAAAGTATCTGCTCACGCCCAAGGTGGAAAATTCAACACACGACCTCTTGTACTGAAGTAAATGCTCCACAATTAAACTATGGAGCCATCCCTAAGATTTGATTTGATTTGATTTGATTTGATTTATTGGTGTTTAACTCTTTGCATGCTGGGAAATGTGTGGGCTATAAATTAAATAGTTAAAAGATAGCAGATGACAATTCATCATATTTTCTTTTATTTCTCCTTATAAATGTCATGAATATGTCTTGGAATTTCATTAGAATTGTGTCCGGAGGGGGACACAATTTTAATGAAATTTCAAGACATATTTACAGAGAGAAATAAAACATACTCCTAATTCGTTTGGCGGATATTTTCGCCGCTAGCATGCAAAGAGTTAACAGCTAAGATCATTTAAAGCCGGGCCAACGCGTTCGATCCCACATGTAACCTGCTGCATTAGGAAAAAAATCCCAAAACCAGAACAGAATATTTACATCGAAATAAATAAAGATTCAGCCCGGAATAACCTGACCTGGTGCCAGGTCCATACCACACCAAAGTCACTTGGGCCCTTCCCATAAAAGTAATAGGATTAGGCATAAAAAGGGTATATCCAGATTAACCCATTTCAGCCTAAGGATACTATGATTTTTGTTGAAAAAATCTCATTATTTTGTTCATTCATCGATAAAGGTATATGGTGTTACCACTCATTTGAACCGTCTCGTTGAGACGGTTCAAATGAGTGGTAACAACATATACTTTCGAAAGGATATAAAGAAAATAGGGATATTTTTCTCTCAAAAGGTTCATACTACTAAAAGTGTATCCCGTCTGTAATGGGTTAAACCCTGACATACAAGAATGCCAAAGACTACGGTACCTGAGGGCCAAACCAGGTCTCCGTTCGGGGACCATCCCTAAGAGACAAAAATTACCAGATAATTCAATTTTGACCTGGCAATAAACAAAGTCTATCAGAATTGTGCCACTGTGATTAACAGTGAGAGGATATTTGTATCAATTACAGAGAACCTGCATAATGTTAATGGATTCATAATAAACAGACTTAAAACAGCAGATAAGTTGTCATATTCTACACAACTTGTATGGAAACATGCACGTAGAGAGTACATTAGAATCATCTCAGCTGAGACGATTCTAATGTACTTTCTACATGCATGTTTGAAAGAATAGTTTATAATGCTGATTATCTGGGATACCGTGAATAAACATTAATTTCAACTTGTCTTGCTTGACATGAATATTCATAGTCGTTATTAATGACCAGACGTTGCCATATATCATTCAATACACGATAGCAATGCACCAAGTGACCCAGCTAGCCTATGTAGGAATGTCTTGGTTTTTTTTTAACATCTCCACTCAACCCATAGTGACATTAATTCATTAATTGGATGGATCGATTGATTGGTTGGATTTATTGGTTGGTTGGATTACAAGGGCCCATAGACATGGTTGGATTGATTAATCATTAATTGATTGGTTGGTTGGTTGGATTTATTGGTTGGTTGGATTGCAAGGGCTTGATTGGATAGATTGGTTGGATATATACATGGTTGGATTGATTGATTGGTTGGACTGCAAGGTGCATACATAATAGATTCTAAAATGAAAGTAAACAGCAGCTGACAACAAATTAAGATAGCGGTCTAAGGGTTAAGTACATGCTTTGAACTTTATAACTAAGTGACCTGGTTTAACGGCAAGATGCTAAAAATAGGAACAAGATGTCTCTCGTTCTCCCTCTCTCCGACAATAATACCGAGGAAGATGATGATACGCTGATTGAGAAGCCAACAAAACGAATAAGTGAAACCGTGCCACCGTTTCCGTGGAAATCAATACCGTACGATCTTAACATTAGATTCCAACACAGCGGGAGTAAATTACAACATGTACACATCGCGTGGCCATCTCGTTATGATGTATTTCGCTCGCCTGATTGACAGACACATCAGATGGCGGTAGAAATCGACAGAAATTTGATGAAGAAATCATGTTCGGTACGCTGAAACAAGTTTGACGGCTTCGGTTGTGAGTATTCGAGTCACGTCAACGAGCGTAACGCTTTCAGAATGACAATCTATCCGTGACAGAGACGTCAAAAACGCAGCGTGATATCTATTCATGAAATTTTTCATATTTAGTATGAGGAGAGGTCAAATCAGCATGCGGTAGAACGTTCACAAACCTTTCATCCCATGGATTTTGATTCAACGAAAAGGAAAACAACCTGCTTGATATATCAATCGTTTTGCAATCAGTGCCGACTATGATCAGACTGCACGTGTGCAGTCTGATCATAATCGACAATGATTGAAAAAAAAAAATGTACGATTTTGAACAGATGAGAAACATAAAACAATTTGGATCAAGCTACATTACATGCATGCATAAACGCAAGTTCAATTCTGGTTGAAAACGACAAATGTTGCAATCCTGACCATTTTACGGCAACTTACAGATTAAACCATTTTACGCCAACAATACTTTATTTCCCTATAGGATGCCTCAACTAAATAACATATTCTCGCCTGGCCCATAAAGGCATTTCGCTTCAAAAGATACACTAAAGAGCGTCAAATATTCACCTGAATAGCTATCCTTGACCACTCTAACACTTCAATGAACAGATAAAAAGAAGATCAAAATTGGATAGTAAAATCGTCTTAATTTAAAATTCTGTGGGTATAAAAGCAGAAGGGATTTTCAGTTTCCAAATTACATGACCATGCTTGCCACGGTCCATTTCACGTTTTTTCTCACACCAGGATTTATATCACCGATTTACATGTATTTACACGATTTTAGATTAACAACTTGGGTCTGAAGACAGCTTAACTGGTATCAATCTATAAGGTTTTCTTATAAATATGGAAGTGTGGCTTGATACAAAAGCAGACATGTTAAGAAAACTTATTAACCCTTTAAAAACAAAGACTTCTTTTCTAACATTTGAAAAGAGTAGGTCCAGTAGCCTATTTCATCAACATGGCAAAGTATACTTATCTAGCAAAGTATACTTTGAGGGAGACATTTACAATTTAAGGATAAATTTATTATTTTTTATTCAGTATAATAATTCTGCTTTCTTTTAATCATCAAATATATGCAGTCGTTAGTTCTATATGAAATAATGCATTTCGGGAAAAATAAATGATTATTCCTCAAAGTATACTTTGCTAGATAAGTACATGTATGCTTTGCAATTTTGATGAAATCTGCTGCAGATGGCTGGTATGGAATAGCGAATATCAGGACCTGCACCATTTATTGATAGTTCCTTCCTAACTAATGGTATAGTCTGAAAATTAAAACGGGCGACTTCATTCTAGTTACTTAGGGGTGAATGGTAAAGAGTCTAACCCTGTTCCCAATAGCAAACCAATTTGTGTTGCATTGCCTTATGGGAATAATGATTGTCGTAAACCCTATTTTCAAATGCTGAGCTGTTCCGTCAATTTCAACGATTTTCATTATTTTCCAATAAAATTCTGCCTCATCATTCATTTTGATGCAGGTCTTCACATCAAGCATTGACAGGACATTGATCAAGTGCATCACAGCATCAAATGTTCCAGAACCAGTCAAATCTCATTACGACTGGTACACAATTCAGTGGCCACAACAATTGACAACAATCAAAACTACCAGAACCAGTCAAATCTTATTAGGACTGGTACCCAGTTCATTGTGCCACAACAATTGAAAACAATCAAAAGTACCAGAACCAGTCAAATTTAATTTGAACTTGTTGCCAGGAAGCAGTTGCTATGGTATTCATGGGTAATTACTGCAATTTCAAGCCAGTAAAGTCAATGATGTGTCTGCTTCAATCAGGGGTGCGATTTGGCAACTGGGGGATTGTCCATCACATATTCATACACATGCTGACTACCACTAGCATTACGGCTTGACGGCTGATAACAAATAACCAACAACAAATACTACTTTTTTTGACATATTATTAATTCTTTGCATGCTGGGAAACTTGTGGGCTATAAATAGTTCAAAACTAGCGGACAAAAATTCATCATATTTTCTTGTATTTCTCCCCGTAAAATTCATGAATTATGTCTTGAAATTTCAATTCTAATGAAATTTCAAGACATATTTACAGAGAGAAATAAAACATATAATCATAATTCGTTTGGCGGATATTGAAAAGAGTTAACCCTTAGAATGCGGAGAAACAAAAACTGCCATTTGCTGTTGCACGGTCCAAACAGCAGCTGCCCGTGGCGTACTATACCTATCGCGTGTTGTTTAATATTTTGCCTTTATTCCTCTATAAAAACATGGTTTCGCAACACTTCAGAATCATTTCCATTTAGGTACAGTACTTAAAACAAACATAAATGTTGCAAACGGGCAAACAGATGCAGGGAATAGATTGAAAGGTAAAAATTACTGCTCAAGATTGTATGTGATTTTGTGAAGCTCAATATATTATAAGAGCAGGTCCATAAAAAGTGCAGACGCCCTCCAAGTGTGTTGAGTTTTGATACTTATAATCAACTCCTTAGAAATGCCATTCCTTCACAGCACAATTACTTGGAAAAGCAATTAATTAGAAACGAATATTTCTGTCTGGGAATGACATCCATTTGAGGTCCATTACAAAAGGCCTACAAGAGGAGATGTTGCTTATGAATTTGGTTGTCCAGTGGTGATTTATTTGCACCCAGAGATCAATAGACCATTCTGTATAATGTCATAGTCCCAGACAATGGGAAGATACACACTGCTTTTAACCCTTATACCATGGGAAACAAAAAGTGGCATCTGCTATATTTATTTTATTTCTTAACAAAAATGATGTGTTAGTACATGAGAATCATCTCCATTATGATGCTCATGTATTGTCAAAACAAGCAAAACATGATTGTATTATTAGGTCCGATACAAGCTGGCTTTAACCCTTTCAACACCACAGACCTCTATAGAGACAATGTTGAAAGGGTTAATGACATAGAATAGTGGTGGTTTTGCCGGACATACAGATAATCCAGCTCGATTTCCATACTTGCCAAATAGTTTAGTTTTACTTACAATTTAACCCTTTCAACACCAAGTAACTTAATAGGATGTTCCATGCCAATGTTTCACGCTATTTCATTAATTTTGTTCATTCAAATTATCCCATTCTTCTAAAAGGGTAATCCGTACGACGTTTAAAATTATTAACAAACAGTGGAGATCCTGATGAGACGGCTCGTTACGAGCCGGCTCATCTGGATCTGCACTGTTTGCAAACATTGTCTCTATAGAGGTCTGTGGTGTTGAAAGGGTTAAGTCAGGTTAGACCATAATAGTGGTTGTATGGACAAAGTAAATTCATGGCTCTCAAACAGAGAAAGTAAAACTAATTCTGATGGTGCTTAGAAAGCCACATACCCTCAGCATACAAGCTGTCATCAGCCCTATCACCAGTTCACGCTATCACCAGTTCACCTGTTCAGCAGCAGCCATTTCACTAATCAAGCACCCTCTCTCTTTGACTTGCTGCTCCAATTACCCAGAGTGCAACAGTCTGGGAATATCTTTGGCAATACATGATGATGTCGGACAACAGTTGTTCAGATTTCATGTATGCAGTTTCGTTGTCCAATGCATCAAATTTGAACATTCTGAACATGCAGCCTATGCTCAATAAATATAAATCCATCAATTGAAATTTCCAGACGATTCTTAATTTGCGCTTACGAAGATTTTAGTCGTACGAAGTTGAGTGAAACGGGGCCCAGGAGCTGAATTTCAAACCAGATATAAAACCGCAATCAATCAGTTGATTGGAGGTATGGATATATTTCATGTGTGTTGATAGGAGACAAGAAATTCCTTTGTATATCAAATCACATTTCATAATCATATCTTTCAACACTATATCGACATACCAAAAACATTCAGGTGGTTTTTTTTTTTGTCTCGCCAAATTTTCCATTTCACAATAATGGAATAACCTGAAAATTAACATGGATGGGTCCATTCTCATTGAGATGGTTCAAATCAGTGGAAACAACATATATTTTCATTAAGAAATAAAGAAAACATAAAAAATAGATGGTAAATTGTGATACCTCACATCAAATGGAGAAGATTCCAGGCCAGATATTGTGGCAATAAAACACCAATCCATCCTGATAAAATATACCAGAAGTCAGCTGTTGATAAATTGTAATGTTCTTAATGCATTCACTGAACCGATCTTGCAATCTAGAGCCAAAATATAGGATCATCAAACCAGGACCAGCATTAGAAATTACTATGTACCACTGTAAATATATATTGTGAAAGCAATATAAGAATCTTGCATTCAATTCAAATTCAAATCAATTCAAATTATGCTATATTTTCCATTTCCATTTCAAACTATATATAGTTTTCAAGCTCAAAGCTTCACATTCCTGCAGATATTGTAAAAGTCTGTATCATATTCAAAGTTACATAATGATTTCACAGCTAAAGTGAAGCAATTTTAATTTGGTTACGCAACAATTTCACAACTTAAAAGCAGAGCAAGCACTTTAATTTTCAAGTCCCACTTAAACCGTAAGTACGCTAATGAGTTCAGGAATGGGCCCATCCTACGAATAATAGCTACGCAACCACATTGGCCACTTGAATAATGGCCACACTTTTATGTTACAGTGAAACCCAGCTGTAATTCAAGCATCTGGGCACTATATGAAAATTGTGTGTGTTTTGTAATCCCAAACAGACATTTCCGCAGACATGAACGCAAAACACACAAAAATTACTTGCGGCTGTTATATTCGAGAAATACAGTGGAACATCGCTATACCGGATACCCTGGGTACCCCCCAGGGTGACCGGTTTAGCGAGGTCCCCACATATATTGGTAGAATAACCAGACTGCGCAATGTATGGAAGAAAACGAAATGACAAAAATATGGAGCAATAAACAAAATAAAAATAATCAGACTGCGCAATGTATGGAAGAAAAAAGAACAACATAAAAATATGGAGCAACGAACAAAATCATGGGAAAAAAAGGCTTGCCGATAAAACAATCGAAACTCAGAGAAACCAACCCGCTGTTCATTCATGCACGCCTGACGCCGTCAAAACAGCCACATGAAAATGATGTGTACAGGTTTAGTGCCATTTAACTGCCTCCAATTACCACGATATTCCAGACATGTACAAAACTCTGCCAGCGTAAATTGCTTTGCGAATCGTCGGGAGGAAAAACCGCGGTATCCCAAACACAGACCAACACAGGTAATCAATCGGATAAATCAGCGAGAACGATACAAAGAACAGGTGAGAAGGGCTCGGTTTTTATGTGGGAAGTCGTTTTATTAAAGGACGGATAATATTCCGACAGATCTGCATGAAATAATTGCCCATTAGCAAGACATAACAATGAAGGGAAATATGCAGAATGATAAGACTTGAGAGTTTAACAGGAATTGCAGGAGATGTGGTGTCTCACAAGTAGTCATAGAGGCGATGCCAAGTTCTGGTGCATCATTCTGTGAGTTAACCCTTTCAACTCTCTATAGACCTGTATAGTCGTATCAGCGAACAGTGTAGATCCAGATGAGACGGCTCGTGAGAGCCGTCTCATCAGGATCTCCACTTTTTGTAAGTAATTTTCATATTTTTGAGAACGAAAACACCCCGTTTTTCATAAATGGCAGGGGTTTACTCTATGTTGTATTGCTGTATGAAAGATAATTTTAGAGGCGAGGGTGCGAGGGTGGGGATTGAATTGGCGGGACGGGGTGAGGGTGGGGAGGGGGATTTAGATCCATCCCTGAGAAAGTAGAATGGTACCGATATTAAGTGTTATCAAATAACCCATTTCAATTTAAGTTAAACTTGACGGGTAGTGTAGCAAAGTTTCAAAATATCCAGCAACCACCACCATCCCGCCCACTCCCATATTTCTCCAGAACAGTGCCTATATGTTGTGACAACCATGAGTGGTCACAACATCTAATTTGCTGCATAATTAAAGAAAATTATCATATTTTGTGTCAGAATTAATTGGGTATGAATTAAGGCGTGGCCCTAATAACCAGTAACCAAGGGAGGTAACTTCACAGAACCGATACCTACATACTTCTAATTAGGCTACAAACTACCAGGCACTAGAAGCACTTTCAATCTCTCCAGAAAACCATAACCCACTAACCTCTAGGCCACAACCCATCCGTCCATCCATGAGAAAACCTACCTTACCAGTTTGTTTGTTTGTTTGTTGGGGTTTAACGGCCTATCAACAGCTAAGGTCATTTAAGGCCGGGTCAATGGGCTTAGTACTAAATCTCATATATTACCTGTACAAGTACATGTACATGTTCAGGTACATGTACAAATGGGGTGGGGTGGGCAGTGGAGGGGCTGCAGCTCACCGTGGCTCCCGATTAATTTGTTCACTCCTGTGGTGTAGGAAAGATCCGGATCGTTTACCGCATTCACAACTTAGTGGACAGTGGTATACATAATCAAGATTGATCCAATATTATTTGGCAAACACATTTCTCTTTTTACATGTCAACAGAAAAAAGTCATGTTAGATTCATAGGGCCTTGTTCCAAATGCCTGCGAAAATGTCATTGCCATGGAGATTGTCAAAGAACCAAAGAAGCCATCCAAAAGCTTGACATTATTCTCCATCTTACTCCGAATCAACCAGACGCTTGACAGGAAACAATGCTGCCTCCATCCCATTGGCAATTAAATCGTGACATATGTCATGTGACTTGTCAATTGTAAAGACCTGCTTGACTTTTGTAACTTTCTAACACCAAATTGCGATGGTCGGCTGGTATTGGAGAAAATAAAACACAGAACTGCAAACTTCAATGTCGGATAAGAATTCCTGGAATGTTACATTAACCCTTCCTTACAATGCTGAATTAAATATTTTCGTCTGCTGTTTATTTTCTATTTTCCAGTTTTTCTCATAAAAAACCCTGCTTTGACAGAACTTTAGAATTATTTCCAATGGAAATGATTCTCAAGTGCTGTCAAACCATGTTTTTATTGATAAAGAAGACAAAATATACATCAACAGCAGACGACAATCAAAACAACACATTACGGTCCATTAGATGCTAAGGAATATACATGTACTTGGAAATTGGTTGAGATTTGCCCACCTTTGCCCTTCAAATGTCATTTGTTTACCAGAGATTTATGGATAATTCCACAGGCACTTTTTGGTATGTACGACAAATGCCTCTTAAATCATACATAATTTTACTCCGATATTAAATATCTACAAGGTATGACACTAGCCATATTTTCTAACAACGGAAGTGGATTATTTCCATTGGGCCCGGCTGACCAATTCCGTAATTGTAATGCGCACGAAGGCATAGACCAGACCAGCAGGGTCCCGGCCTTCGCGCTTCGCGCGCGTTACAAGTACTGAATAAAAGAACTGGGCCCAAGGTACACTACCAATTCCGTTGGTTGAAAAGATGGCGAGTGTCCTACCTCGTAGATATTTAATATCACAGTGAAAACAAATGGGTATGATTCTCATGTGCTGTCAAAACTGTGTTTTTGTTAAGAATTAAGACAAAAATGAAAAACAGCTGACGACAATTTCCGTCTCCCGCATAGTGAGGGTTAAATTCCGTCTCCCGCATAGTGAGGGTTAACACAAGTTGTGTATGAATCGCATGCTCTGCAAAGCTGGGTACCAATGCCAAGTTGTTGATTTCCCCGTGTACACCAGACTGGAGCCATTACACTTGACTGGTTCCTGGTTCCTGCTGCAGCAGACGGCATATTATATGCGTAAGTAATTAATATTCCGGCTCCCATCTCGGTGCGTTTCCTTGGCTTTTCTGACAGCGAGTAGTTTTCATGATTATCCAGCACTTCAGGCCAAAACAGTTACCTTGGGGATATTGTAAATCGTTATTACAGGTGTAGGTCACAGTTTTTATGTAACAAAAGTCAATTTCGTTACACCTACTTCACAAAATTTACACAATATGGCAGACGTATTTTTTTTCAGAATCTTGGAAATGCTTTGCAACTGAATACACAACCAAGAAATGGATACCATTGGTAGCAATGCATCATGGGAAATACTGGCAAAATCATCAGCCATTTACAATTCTGAATTAACTTTTTTTCGTCTGCTGTTAAATATTATTTTCCTTTTTTTTCTTGATGACCACTGGAGAGACGATTCTCATATAGCATTTTTTATTTTTTTTTAAGAAATGAAAAACAGCAGAAGGCAACATCTATTTCACAGGCAACATCTGTTTCACGCCTTTTAACCATATAGCGATTTATTGAATCAAATGTGGAATAAAAACGTATCGTCGAGAACAATTTGCCGATCTATGGTACATACATGTTTATTTAGCGCTCATTTGAGGATTGAATCTCTTTACACGACAGTGGTGAAAATAACAACCAACAAATGACGAATATTTTTCTTATTTCTTTCTGTAAGTACAGTGTCTCAGAATTTCATCCTCAGAACTGAATTCTAATTAAATTCCAAGACATATTCATGGTATTTACAGGGAGAAATTAAAAGAAAATTTACTGAAATTTCACGTGCTATTTTTGAAATATTTATAGCTCACGCATTTCCCAGCATGCAAAGAGTTAATTTTACTGCCAGTGAAAATATTCATGTGTCGAAAAATGGCATTTCTAGTTTTCTCATAATGATTGTAACGTTTCCACAAGCTCAGCTGTTGCTGTTGCACCAATCACACGCCTGGATGCCTCTCGTCCTTCCACATCGGGCATATTACATTCCCTCCAGATTCTCCCACATGACACACCCTTCATAAACATAGGAGCCCCCTTCCCCACCCACCCCCAGTGTAGCTCCTGGTCCAATAGCACCCTCCTGTAGCATGCTCGCGATCTATATTGCTCACCATTCTGGTGGCGGGGCATAAAAAAGGGGGGAAAAATGAAGCAAAAAAAAACAACCCACATTTTGTTCCGATGCTCGAAGCCAATTGTTATAAAGTTATTAGCAAGCGCATGGTTGCATTTTAACCCTTACAGTGCTGAATTAAAATTTGTCGTCTGCTGTTTATATTTTATTTTCCATTTTTCTTATCAAAAACAAGATTTGACAGCACTTTAGAATCATTTCCAATGGAAATGATTCGAAAATGCTGCCAAACCATGTTTTTATGTAGAGAAAATACAAAATAAGTTACAACAGCAGACGACAGTTTTCGGTTCCCGCCTTTTAAGGGTTAAAACTGCAACAAACCATCAACAGCGTTATCAATTTATGCATCGTGAAATCATAAAACATATTTAGCTCGAGATAATTAATCATCTCGGTATGAACGCAACTGTATAATCATGATTCCAGCAATCAGCCTTGATATTTGGATGTGACCGGAGAAATAGGGCTTATGGATTTTGTGACCAGTGTAGATCCAGATCAGCCTGTGAATCCGCAGTCTGATCAGGATCTGCCCTGTTTGCCATTCCATCAATGCAACACGCAGGAAGTTCATGCTTCCGACAGCAAATACAGATTGTTATCAAGTCATTACATGAGTGTGCTATTTTATCAGGAACTACACTGGCCACAAACCCATAAATCACGTCAAACGTTGACAAAATGTTCAGAGCAAATGCGGAATAGATAGAATTCCGCATTTGCTATGAAATTTCAATCAACTTTTGACGTCATTCACAGACAATATGACAGTTTCTGTAAATATTTTTCACAAAAAAATCGCACATCTTCTGAGGTACAAAATCACTGTTCTGCCAGAGCTCCAGATAAGCTGCGTATTTGCATAAAAACCCAATTAAAATTGCCAAAAACCTAATTGAAATCAGAAGTACTGAGTATCAAAAAGCAATGAAAAATTTGTGGTATCTTTATCATGCTACAGAAAACAATAAACAGACCACAAATATAGCATATTTTCTTATTTTTCCATGAAAACACATCTTGGTATTTCATTAGAATTGTCTCCTTGGAGACAATTCTAATGAAATACCAAGATGTGTTTTCATTTAGAAGCAAACTATTCAATAAGTGCGGTCTGCTGATGTGTAAACAGTAGTGCGATTCTATTTTACACAATTAAAATTTTGAAATACCCAATTGCTTCAGAAATGATGGAGTGACAATACTCAATTATTAATTCCTTATCTGGAGCCCTGGTTATGCGGTATCAAAATAACGCAATCACAACATATGATGGGAGAAAATCAATATTTTACTATCATCCTTGGTAATTGAATTAATTACGTTTCCGCTTCATGAAATTCTGCCAATCTTGTGGTCATGACGATGTTGACAATATTCAGTTGTGTTATCACACAGGAGACAAGCAATTAATATTGGGTCTACTTAGCTCAGAGCTCCAGACAAGCCGTGTTTTGGTGTATTTTATGCATTTATTTTAGCTGAATACGCATTGATTTGCAAATGTGTGTGTACAAAGTGCTCACAAGATCGAAGTAAACATGCTCTAATAAAGAGAAAAATTAACTTATTTGAGCTGCAAAAATGGGTGAATTTTCATCTTTGTCTTTTTTTTTGTGCAAATTTATTCCCTATGTTACATCGGGAAAACATGGGATAAATTAAATAATCCATTTGAAAAAAATAAAATACGCACTGAGTTTGAAATAATGTGGAAACCACGGTCTACTTGCGACCAAGAGGCAAACACAACATTCACTTAACTCTTGCATGCTGGGAAACTTGTGGGCTATAAATAGTTCAAAAATAGTAGATGACAATTCATTACATTTTCTTTTATTTCACCTGGTAATTACGGTATCGTGAATATGTCTTGGAATTTCTTTAGAATTGTGTCCGGAGGACACACTTCTAATTAAATTACAAGACATATTTACAGAGAGAAATAAGAAAAATACTCTGAATCTGTTGCCTGTTATTTTCACCGCTAGCTAGCGTTAAATAATTCTCGCAGACATGACCATAGGTTTCGGAGACAAAGAAACATCGTAGGCCGACGCCAACGTTCATCTGTCTACCATAACATGATGTAACCTGACCCCGTGATTACACAAGTTCCTCGCCACTTACATATGTTTGTAATTAAAGATTGGGGCCCTCAAATTATGTAAAAAAATATTGTTCCGGAAATTAAATGTGTACCTAACTATATAACTATTCCACAAGTTTTTAACATCAAAAGTGTTCGTTATTATGCAGTAACAACAGATATTTCAATACCGTGTCGGTAGTTTGTTTGTAGTGGTGATCACCAGTTTATGTGCACGAGAAGTGTGATTATTTTAATGATTTAAATCAAGAATGTGTATCAACTTAAACACGTTTGTTGTCGATATCTTATGAAGTAGTTATTGTACACCCGAAACTGCATTGAAAAAAATAAAATCAACTTCCTTTGAATAAATATCAAAACTTTAATATTTTGAGAAAACGCGGTTATCTCCCCTGACCTCAAGATGATTGATTTCCATGATACAAATAATACATAATAGTAGCAATATGTAATAAAAATTAAACGCTCTTTGTATATATTAATGACATCTCTGAATGTTGAACCAAAAAAAATATACCCCCCTACAGTACATCTAGATATGCGGGACGCCATCTTTAAAACTGAACATAGTTTATTATATTACACCATCGACTGCGCTAATCTTGCCATCGTCCGTGAATTGTTCTATTTCAAAATACTCCCATATCGCGCTTCATATCAAGCAGCTTGATTGGCCGAGCCTGATCTGTGCTACAGCTCAGGCTCGGCCAATCAAGCTGCTTGATTGCGGGTTGAGATTGCCAATAGATATGGTTCAGAAACGTCGACGTGTGGACAGGATTAACGCAGGCGGTTGTGTATTACGCGAATACATGTACTACACGACGTGGTTAGGCCGTAGGGCGAATACCGCGGTGTTCTAATGAAGTTGAAAGTTAATATGCATGTCAATATGTTATGTAGAGGAATTCATGAATAATAACATGCACGTGTGTCTTGATAACAATTTTTCTTTTTCTTGATAAGTTTTCTAGCTACACGTGATTAACACGATAATAATACACTAGTACAGTATTTAAAATTAAAAAAAAAAGTTCTCTCCAAATCTGAAGTCTGCATCCACATCAAAATACGAGACGCGCCATGTGATTTTGTACCTAAGAATATGTGTGATATCTCATGAAAAATATTTTTGATATTTTCTGTAAATGATGTTGAAAGTTGACGAAATTTCCAAAGGAAATGATTCTAAAGTTCTGTCAAAGCATGTTTTTGATGAGAAAAATGGAAATAAACAGCAGATGATATATTTAATTCAGCACTGTTTGGGCTAACCCTTTCAACACCACATGCTTGTATAGTGGTATTGGCAAAAAGTCTAGATCCAGATGAGCCGGCTCGTGACGAGCCGTCGCATCAGGATCTACACTTTTTGCAAGTAATTTTCTGATTTCTGATAACATAAACACCCCCTTTTCATAAATGGACTAGTCTGAAAATCGTTTTGTGACGATTGGATTGGTTGCAAAATTAACGTATCAAAATCCATTTCAGTCACTTAGGGAGTGTAAGGGTCAACAAGTATACAACAGGATGAACACCATTCATGCTGCTACATAGGTCTATCTCCGTTCGCAACCAACATCACCTAAACTTTACAATTAGGCCCATCTTCGTTTCCAACCAACATCACCTAAACTTTACAATTAGGCCCATTTTCGTTTCCAACCAACATCACCTAAACTTTACAATTAGGCCAATCTTCGTTTCCAACCAACATCACCTAAACTTTACAATTAGGCCCATCTTTGTTTCCAACCAACATCGCCTAAACTTTACAATTAGGCCAATATCTTCGTTTCCAACCAACATCACCTAAACTTTACAATTAGGCCAATCTTCGTTTCCAACCAACATCACCTAAACTTTACAATTAGGCAAATCTTCATTTTCAACCAACATCACCTAAACTTTAGAATTATGTCCATCTTAATTTCCAACCAACATCACCTAAACTTTACAATTAGGCCCATCTTCGTTTCCAACCAACATCACCTAAACTTTACAATTAGGTTCATCTTCGTTTCCAAGCAACATCGCCTCAAAGTTACAATTAGGTCTATCTTCGTTTCCGACCAACATCGCCTAAACGGCACCAATTTGTCAGGATAATGTCCTAGTGGACAAGCCATTGTTTGTCGCAATTGATTTTCATTCATAATTCCCCCCACTACAGCACTTGAGAAACAGCTTAAAGAATCACTTCCCGATGTCGACCAATTTCCCCACCACTCTAGTTTTCCCATTTCAATCATCCCGGGATTTTGTTTATGTTCAATCGGTGAGACAATCACCATTGGAATGGGAACACGATTTGCATACATGTCGATTTGCATACATGTCGTATACATAGAACATCGCACATATGATCCATGATTTAGTACAATATTTATTAACCCCTTCATCCCTAAATAACTGGAATGGATTTTGATAAGATAATTTTGCAACCAATCCAATTGTCACAAAATGATTTTCCGACTAGTCCATTTATGAAAAGGGGGTGTTTTTGTTCTGAAAAATATGAAAATTACTTGCAAAAAGTGCAGATCCTGATGAGCCGGCTCGTCACGAGCCGGCTCATCCAGATCTACACCGTTTGCCAATACCACTATACAGGTCTGTCGTGTTGAAAGGGTAAACTCTTACAATGCTGCTGAATTCTCTTGTCTGCTGTTTTTGTTTGTTTGTTTTTTTGTTGTTTTTTTTTTCAATTTTGTGAGCACAGAAGATTTATCTACATATGAAATTCCATTCGAGAGAACTCACATGCAATGCCAAAACATGTTTTAATACGAACTAAGACAAATATGAAAAATGCAGCAGACGACAATTTGTTTCCCGCCTTACACGAGGTTTCCGAGTTACGCAGACTTTCACAGGTTCATATTCATCTATAAACCAAGGTTTGTGACAGAAAAACATTATTATTGATTGGACATCGCTAAATATGATTGATTGAACGAGGTTTTATGTCAAGTCAATATGCACAAACACAGCTATATCCATTCCACGAATCAAACGTACGCTAGGAATTATGGGATGGAAATTTTTTAACACAAATATTGAAGCTGGAACTTCTTTATAAGTTGTTTGCAGCTTTCAATTTAGAAAGGTACACACAATTACTGTATATACAATGCTGAATTACATTTTTTTGTCTGCTGTTTATTTTCACTTTCCATGATTCTCGATGAAGACATGTTTTCAGAGTGTCCAACAATGGAGACAATTCTTTAACACTGTCAACACTACATACCGCTTCCAACAATGTTTGCAAACAGTGTAGATCCAGACGATCCGTTTTGCAATGAGCCGTCTCCTCAGGATCTGGAGTGTATGTGGATATTTTCTGATATTTGCCAAAAACGCCCCTTTTCTGTTTAATGTAATAGTTCAAAAGTCTACATGGAAGTGGCCATACCAGATACGTAGGGGTGAAAGGGTTAACCTAACAGGTTATAAATAACTCCCAACATGTGCAAATTGTAGATCCAGATGAGACGGCTTACTAACTTATAAGCGCCGAATTGCTCAAAACCTTACAACTGTTAATTTTGCAACCAATACAATTGTCACAAAATGATTTTCAGACTAGTCCATTTATGAAAAGGGGGTGTTTCTGAACTCAAAAATATGGAAATTACTTGCAAAAAGTGTAGATCCTGATGGGACGGCTCGTCACGAGCCGGCTCATCTGGATCTACACATTTTTGCCAATACCACTATACAGGCATGTGGTGTTGAAAGGGCTAGGGGTGAAAGAGCTAAAGCAATTTGTCAATGGTATATTTCCAGGGAACATTTCAGACTTCAAATTGGAGAGCTCTGTTCGTAACTATGGCTACAGTTTCTATTCTACAGACTAGCTAATTTGGCACTTACTACCGTCTTGTCTCACTAAATGGCATCGTGATTTTCATTTCTTCGATGGCCGTGATTCAATTGCAGAAAATTAACGAAAGGCACTTCCTTCCAAACTGGTTTCCATGACAACCAGAAAATTTCATTGTACATAATCCATAACATCTTCGGCGCGATGCTGATATGTAGTTCCCTAAACTTTGCATGGGCGGCGTATTGATTTTCTGTCTGATGGCATTAGATCTTGAGGCTGATCAAGCCTCGTACAAAGTGGCGAACAACTCGTATTTGTATCTATTAATTTTACCGGGTTTAGTCCAAGGGTGCGTTACCACACGCGAATCCCAGCTATAATGGCCATTAAACTATTCCATTAACGTCAATATGCAAATCGTTAATAGCACATACACCATACTTGCTCCAGGAATCTTCGAATTTATTACGTACAGATGAAACAATAACACTTTTCACAATAAATAATCCAAGAACGGAATATTCCTCGGGAAATTACCGATTGCAGACGAGCACGCAATCGCACTGTGAATCATCCGTATATATCCAAATCGAGGCTAAAACTGACAAAAACTCAAATCGAACCCATTTCATTAAAATAAAAATAAAAGTTCTGATGATAAATTCAGCAATTTTGATTTGTTTTTATTACACTGTGTTGTTATAATAATAATGATAAATCATGTATCGTGAATCATTTTTGTTAAATAATTCGAACGAATAACAAATGATTTGAGCCTGGTTTGGAATTAAATCCCCTATCATGTGTCGATCATTTTCTACAAAATTGATTTACAAAATCCATCATATTTTCCGAAAAATTACATTAAAAACTTACAATGCCGGAACTTATGCAGAATTCAATTCAGCAAAAGGTTTAAAAATTGTGACGATTTTTCGAGGTTACTTACAAAATTTTGTATATTTTTTTTCATTCCAGGTACTATGATTTGATTTCTTAATTTCAAAGCCAAAATGAAATGGGTTTTGGAATCTAATCTACAAACTATGTATCTATCTAGAAGACTAGTCTACATACTGGTCAAGAACATAAAACAATACAAAATTGTGATTATGACTGGGGCTTATGGGTTTTGCGACCAGTGTAGATCCAGATCAGCCTGTGCATTCGCACAGTCTGATCAGGATCTACACTGTTCGCCATTCCATCAATGAAACAGCCATCATGCTTCTAACAACGAGCAATAATTCCAGCACAAAAATATTTACACAATTCCCTAACATTTGATTGGTCCATAGCAAGTCTCTGTCCAAAATTTATATCCCAGTAAACTCCCACGCCAAACTACTTTCCGTAACCGTCAGGCGCAGTTAAAATAATCCTTAAGAAAACGGAAAATAAACACATTTTCTTGCTGAATTTATTTCAAATGCTGGAATTATAAGGAATGAATGGCCTTTTTGGTGAATTTATCGGGGATATAAACTTGGAAAAGTCGCGGGAATACTGGACGAGGCCTTGCAAAAAATTACAATTTTCGGGAAATTTTTTTTTTTTGTTTTTTTTTTTTTTTTTTCCGAAAAATGTAATTTTTTAGAAGGCCTTCGTCCAGTATTCCCGCGACTTTTCCACGTTTATACCCCGATAAATTCCACAAAAAGGCCATTCATTCCTATTATATAGGTCGCTATCAGGCTACAGCTGTGTACATTTTGATCAGGATCTACACTGGTCACAAATATACTTGTTTCCGTTATGGGTACATTACTGTAACTTTAGGAAACACAAAGGTTTAAATTTAGTAAAAGTTATTTTTGCCACATGTTTTTCCTATGGAAGTGAGAATTTTTGTGTCTAGATATATTGTTGTTGTTGTATATTTTCTGCCAATACCGGAGTGGAACTCTGTGTTTGGTAAGAAAATCCTTTCCCGGAATCAAAAGTTAATGCAGTATTTACAATGCACACTCCATTAAAACGCTATTTACACGTTAAAACGAGACTCGGACCTGGCGGGTGGTGATTTACGTGTGCTCAGCCATTTTTTTTGTGCAAATTGTAAGCGGACCATGACATTGTACAACTTATTTGGTCAGGTCAAGACTGATATACCCACCCAGTAATTGGTTTTATCCCGTCAACACAGTGCGTAAGTGCCGTGAAACACGGTGCCGTGAAACATTTTTGATATCCAGTCAATACTATTTTTGCATTTTACAGCCATTTGTAGGTGTTGACGGGATAAATAGAATAGTAGGTTAGTGCCGTGAATGGGAAAAAATATCTGGCGCGGCACGGAAACGGGATGTGCTCGGCAGAGCCTCGCCCATCCCGTTTCCTGAGCCTTGCCAGATATGTTTTCCCATTCACGGCACTAACCTACTATTCTCTATAAGTTATATCAAAATAATCAAATATAAAGAGTGCACTGGATACATAAATGTTTTCTATCATTAATGACTTAATTTCTAATTTACAATGATGTAAGTGAAACGTAAATATTACCCATCAGGCCACACAGGAACAACAGATTTCTAGCTACCACAGAGTGAAACCAGGTTTTGTTGTTGTTTTTTTGGACAGCGTTGTGTTATTCTCATTAAAACTACGGAAATGTTAACAACTAAAACATCCTGTCGTGTGCAGTTAGGCATGGCCGCCGTCTGCCAGCACAAGGAAAGCATGGAGAAAGGTCTTGAAATGTACATCACATACCGTAATAACACTAAATATTCAGACAATTTATTCTAGGAAACACATAAATATCTGGTTTCCCACAACAAAATGTGCCCCAATGGTTAGTGTTAGTATATGTATGGTTGTACTGATTTATTGCAACAACAACAATTTTCATACAATTTGTTTTGGGAAACCCCTATTTTATAGGGGTTGAAAATGGAGTCCGATTAATTATGGTTATTACGGTATATACAGTATATATATGGAACAAACCCCAACAGAAAATTCCAGAAGATAATTTTTCTACGACAGAATGATGAATGGAAGGATTATTTATTTATGCATGTGCTTCTGATTAACGAAGATACGTATATACTGACAAATTTATCCCAAGCGATGCAAAATTAATAGGAACATTATTGATATACTCAGCGTGAAATGTGTACCTATTACCGCGACTAATCCCTCCAAGTTGGGAGACTGGTATATTGACGCAATACAACTGAATGGGGTTTAATGGCATATCAGCTAAAACATAATTTTTAACCCTGGCACTGTTGAATGAAAAAATTGGTGTGCATTTCTTTTTCACAATTTCTCAACAAAAACCATTCGGGGGGAAAAAATGTATAACAGAAAGATAATTAATTATCAAGTGAGGTAAAAAAAAGAAAAGAAAAGATTTTGTACGGAGAGAAATGTGGATAAAAAACAAGAGACATTACCTGGACGATATGTGAGATTTCTCCAAAATCAGATTTATAATTTTTGTTCGCATTCAGGTGCTGATTTGGAAGCTTGAATAAGGAACTACGGTAACAAGCATCTGTGTGAGCAGGAGAGTGATGATTAATGAACAGGGCAGCCATTATGGGCAATCAGCATCATGATTGACCCTTAGAAAGCGGGAAACAAAACTTGTCGTCTGCTGTTTTTTTTTATATATTCTCTTCTTCTCAATAAAAACATGATTTGACAGCACTTTAGAATTATTTCCATAGGAAATGATTCTAAAGTGGTGTCAAGTCATGTATTCGGTGAGAAAAATGGAAAATAAAAATTAACAGCAGACGACAAAATTTAATTCAGCATTGTCAGGGTTAATGAACAGAGCAGCCATTATGGGCAAACAGGAATACCGCCACTACTTCAAGTCAATAATTAGACCCGCACTACCCCACCAGTGCAGGTAAACGTTACGTAACCACTTGCAAGTGAAGGTATCAGTGGAATAAGAGGGGATAACTCCCTCAAGGAGTTAGCCCCCTTTATTCTACTGACCCCTTGAATTTTCAAACTGTTCGAATATACATTTTCAATCATTGATTCAACACTGTTTGCAATAAACACCTTTACGTTTGTTTTCTTGCGAGGTACGACCAGACCATACAAGCATTTCCTTAGGAGTTAGAGACTATTCCCATACTGGCGTTTTCTCGGGTGTTAGAGATTATAATAAAGCCGGAACACAGTGGGATACACAGCCGTGTGCACGTCAAGATTGTTTTTTTTAAAGATATTTCAGCCTTTACGTCCATCACCAATGTCAGTAAACCTAGCAAGTAGATCAGTGAGACCGACTTGCCGCTGTTTTATCGATAAATAATATAATCTCCGTGTAAAGAATTTTTACTGTATCCTAGCATCAAAGCCGTGTGATTAGCAGTTTAGTGCAGCCTTCACGGCTTATAGACGTCCTACTGCGTACATACTACGTTTGACGCATATCTTTAACTCTTTGCATGCTGGGAAATTTGTGGGCTATAAATAATTCAAAAATAGCAGATGATAATTCATTATATTTTCTTTTATTTCTCCTTATAAATGTCATGAATATGTCTTGGAATTTCATTAGAATTGTGTCCGGAGGACACAATTCTAATGAAATTTCAAGACATATTTACAGAGAGAAATAAAACATATACTAGGATTCGTTTGGCGGATATTTCCGCCGCTAGCATGCAAAGAGTTAAAGTGTATGGTGAGTATGGTTGGCTGATAAAGATAAAAAAAAATTCTCGAGGTAAGAGTGACATGTAAATTGGATTAATTGATTCAAGGAACATGGTTTTAGGTCACATCAAAAACAAGATCATACACATATTACTGCATTAACGTCGAAACAGACTTATCATAAACACATTACATTCGGAATACACCTTTATGGGTTTAAAATATTTCATTTTTCTTATTTCTCAATGAAAGTATATGTTGTGACCACTCATTTGAACTGTCTGGACGAGACGGTTCAAATGGTGGTCACAACATATACTTCTAAGCACATATTAAGAAAATATTTAGATTTTTTCACAAACAAAATGACATATATTTTATCCGCAGCATGAAATGGGTTAAAACTCCAGATCACATGGCTCCGAGTGCGACTCCCGATCAGGATGGATACAATACACGATCCCAGCATCCCCAAATTAATTTTAAATAGATCCTGGAAATTTGTCATGCCGATAAGGTTGTACATGTATATGGAGTTTCCACGTTGTTTAATGATCACAGGCACACTATACCTGTAATACTATGCCACTGCAATCAAAATTGTGTATTAATTAATAAATATCCACGTGTCCCAGAAACGTGCTTCAGTCAGGAGTTTACATGACCTGAAAACAATGAAATACAACCTCAAGATGTTGCCCTGACAACTGACCATAACTATTGTAATCTTCTGGGTTTAACGTAATAAACCTAACACATGCATTTTACTAGGAAATTCTGAGCAAAATATCTTCCATGTTGTATGCATCAGTAGCCAATTTCATCAAAATTGCAAAGTATACTTATTTAGCAAAGTATACTTTGAGGGAGTAATCATTTATTTTCCCCGCAATGCATTATTTCATATAAAACTAACCACTGAATATAGTGCAGAATTATTATACTGAATTTATTACATTATCACAGCCAGTGATAATGTAATAAAATCAGTACAATCAAAATTAATAAATTTATCATAAAATTGAAAAATTTTCCCTCAAAGTATACTTTGCTAGATAAGTATACTTTGCAATGTTGGTGAAATAGGCGACAGAGCTTGAGCCGGCCTGAAATATAACCCAAATATATCTCTTTGCATGCTAGCGGTGAAAAATAAGCGGTGAAAAATAATATCCAACAAATTATGAGTATGTTTCTTATTTCTCTCTGCAATATGTCTTGGAATTTCATTAGAATCGAGTCCAGAGGACTCGATTCTAATGAAATTCCAAGACATATTCATGATATTTATTGGGAGAAATAAAAGAAGCTATAATGAATTATCGTCTGGTATTTTTGAACTATTTATAGCCCACACATTTCCCAGCATGCAAAGAGATATATATACGTAATAAGCTAGAGCCAATTGAAAATCAAGGAATATGAATTCAAATTTTAAACTCGGTCACGATCATTCTAATTGGTCAACATTCAATGACTGTGTGGCCAATAGATGCTTGTGACTAAATTTGAAATTCAAAATAACCTTGGGACTGGGTCTTTAACTCTTAGACTGTGAAATAAAAATATTGTCATCTGCTGTAACGTTTTGTTTTAGATTTTGTCTTCTTTCTCAAAAAGAAATATGATCCGACAGTCTGGTACGTCAAACCATGTTTGTTTATGAGAAAAATGGCAAATTGAACACTGCAGACGACAAAATTTAATTCAGCAGTGTAAGGGTTAAAACATAAACTATGGCAAAACCATACAAATCTAAATTGGCAGCAGACAAATAGGATTACAGAAATGTCATCCAGCCGAGCCCAGGATACCAGACACTGGTTTCCACAGTAGAATACAGTTCATAGAGCAGGAAACCAGACACAGGTTCCCCGTACATGCAAAACGTTGAAAATTGTCGTTTGCTGTTTAGTATTTAATAAAAGCATGGCTTGGCAGCACTTTCTACCCAAACTATGTTTTTGTTGACAAAATAGAAAATAATCAGCAAACGACAAAATTTAATGCAGCTAGCGTTGTAAAGAGTTCAGTTACAGAAAAGTAAGTGCCGGCCAAACGTTTGCCGCATCGTGTTTTACATACATTGAAATCTACTTAGCATGTGTAGGTCTCCACTTGACAGCCACTTATATAATAGTCAAGTGTTCCGTTAACGCAACGTAATTATTAAGATAATTGTGCAGCTGATCTATTTTTAGACATTCTGCAGACTACTCTCAAAACACTTATAAACTTTCGAGACTTTGAAGGAAGTACACTTCTCGGGAGTAGGATAAAACTATGTGTTGTAAAAGATAGTCAATTTCTCAAACAAGAAGAGAAATAATGGCAAGTTTTCTATCGGTTCTTGATTGATTTGATTAATTGGAGTTCATTCAACAGCGAGGTCATATGTGGCTGTGACTGGAGAAACGAGGCTTGTGGGCTTTGCGACCAGTGTAGATCCAGATCAGACTGTGCATCTGCAGTCTGATCAGGATCTGCACAGTCTGATCAGGATCTGCACTGTTCGCTATTCCATCAATGCAGCTGCCACCGTTTCCGGGGTATTTCGAAGAAAAGTAATGCAGCTATGAGGACATCGTCATAGGCAGGATATGCTATATTATATAACCTCACAGGGATATGCTTTATTGCATCAGAATTAATCCATCAGCTGTGGACATAAACAGCAAAATGTGGGCGGAAAACGAAAAATCTCAAGTGTGTGCGACACACATTCACCGCGGTAATTACAATATGACTCGCCATGTGATTTTGTACCGAAGTACTTGTGCGATATCTCGTGAAAAATATTCACAAATTTGACGATATTTTCAGTGGACGAAACTTCATAGTAAATTCGGAATTCTATTCTGTATTTGATATGACAATTTCGTCCTCTTTCGATATCATATACAGAAAATACAACATGAACAATCACAAATGTTCTTATAAGATCACATGGTGTGTCTCATGTGTGGGCGTGACACACATTAGCCACCGTAAGTATAATATGTGTGCATTTGTGGGCGTGACTATATGACGTCACATGTGGCATTGCGTGTATGGTGGGTGTCACATGCAGCTCATACCTCGGTGTCGGTTGGTTGTCTTGTCGAACATCAACATGGCATCCTCAATCTGAAAATAGAAAACGAATTATGTTAATTATCATAAAATTATATTCCATAACAACGGCATCATTGTAACGAAGCTAATCCCTCGTTGGCAGCCTTGACATTAACAATAATAATAAATAAAGACTTCAACCCATTTGCCTTACAAACAAGGTGAACATAAGTGATCAGTGACCTTAACCCTTCCTACGCTGTTGACGGAAATTGCCGTCTGATGTTTTTCATTTTTGCTTTAATTCTTAACAAAAAACTGGTTTTGACAGCACATGAGAATCGTCTCCACTGGAGACGATTCTCATGTGCTGTCAAAACCAGGTTTTTGTCGAGAAATATTGAAAATAAAACATTTCCAGCAGACGACATTTAATTCAGCGTAGGAAGGGTTAACCTTGGGTGGTCGGACGTGGGTCGTATGCAAAACAAAGCACCATCCCTAGACACATGTTGTGACCAAATATTATCAAAATCGATTAAGCAGTTCATAAGTTATTGCAAAATGAAAGATGTTACTAACGTTACGTACGTTTGCATGGACATGGATAACAATAGAATTATATTTGATACGTAACAGATTAATTGAGCAAAGCTATTTAATACAGTGTAAGAACAAGCTGTTCAGTACAAACAGTTTATAAAAACCTTCAAAACAATATTTGACGGCAGACGCTTTTGTACACTTTTCTATACAAGAAAAACACGTTCCTTGGCAACAGCCTGTTCTGTCAATAACAACCAATCATACGAGCCAGCAAGGCAAATGGCGTAAGCCGTTCGGTCTGTAAACACAAATTTTGGTTTTACGTCTAGAGAAGGTCCCAGAAGGGCAATTCCTGTGAAACACAATATCCATTTTGAACAACACGGAAGCCCATCGACAATACAAGTATAAACCAGACTCGAGACGCCGATATACCGATATTTACTACAGTGGAACCTATCTAAACCGGACACCCTGGGAGGTCCCATGGTGCCCGGCTTAGAGTGGTTTCACTGTAAAACAGGCATTTGATCTTTCTGAGCCATAGCTGTGTGCTATTCAATCACGAACAGTTTGTTTTGTTTATTGGTGTTTAACCCTTTCACCCCTAAGTAACTGGAATGAATTTTGATACAGTTAAATCGCGATGGCTCGAAATGCCACGGGACCGCACATTTTGTTCGAGTGATCGCATCTTTCGATTTTGTTATATTTGCCAACTACTGTACCCGTCGGATTTAGGAAATAAAGAAAGCACAATAGAATGTATCCATATTTTAGATGATTTAATATTTATTCGCAGATTAGTTAGCATGCGAAATTAAATAAACTACATGTGTTTACAAAACTGTCTTTATTTCAATCATTATCAAAGTCGAAAAAGAGAAAATTTCCAGTATTCACTATAAATAGCGGCGCACATAATTAATTCAGCAGGTGGTTGTGACGTCACTCGAAACAGTGGTCTTTTCAATGGGCGTTTTTCGTTGTAACTCCCGGGTAGCCTCTCGAATAACATGGGAGTTAAAACGAAAAACGACCAATGACTTACGACAGACTCTGTTAAATACTCCGAGTGGACGAAACCCAGAATATTTAATAAATCGCTGTATGCCGTTCAGCTGTTATGAGACACAAAACAAAACAAATTAAGAATACAATAACTTTTATTTCACAAATAATGTACAAACATAATAATAAATAGAGTTTCCGCAAAGTATGTTGAAAGTTTCCGAATAATATAATATAGAATTCACAAAATGATCGCCATCAACAACATTAACGATCAAATTGCACCACTTTAGGCAATTAACTGCATTTGAAAAGAAACCACATTTCACAGACAGGTAGAGCGTGGCTCGGCCATTGATCGTAATAAGTCGGACGCGGAGGTGTGAAAATTAGCCAAACACAAACTTCGACATCAATTTCGAGTCATCGTATAGCAAAATAGCGAGAAATGTCTCTGCGAGACTTGACAATTGTTTCGAGCGATCGCATTTTCCGAGGAGTTGCATTTCGAGCCATCGCATGTAAAATACATTAAACATATAGGGAAAATTATCGGGACCGCGACGCCATTTCGAGCGAGCCCGACATTACGAACCATCGCATTTCGAGCCATCGCTATTTAACTGTATGTTATTTTTGCAACCAATCAATCCCAATCGTCACAAAAATTATTTTCAGACTAGTCCATTTACCGGTATGCAAATGGGGTATTTTTGTTCTCAAAAATAATAAAATTTCTTTCAAACAGTGCAGATCTGGATCGGCACTGTTTGCATAAACCGCTATAGCGAGCTTTCGGGTTCAAAGGGTTAACGGCCTATTTACAGCTAAGCTCATGTAAGGCCGGGCAAATGGGTTCGATCCTATTTTAACCTGCTGCACGAACAGACATTATCAATACCGGTAAATAAGAAACTCATAAAAAATAACGTCACAGGTGTTTTCTTTGTGTCCGGTTTAGAGAGGTTTCACTGTATATTGTTCAGTAGACGATTTCACCAAAATTGCTAAGTACACTTATCTGGAGGGAGTAATTTTCAATTTATACATAAATAAATATTGTTAATTTAATAAAATACAATATTTTCGAGAACAAAAACACCCCGTTTTCATAAATGGACTGGTCTGAAAATCATTTTGTGAGGATTGGATTGGTTGCAAACTTAACATAGCAAAATCCATTCCAGTTATTTAGGGGTGAAAGGGCTAAGATACAAATCGTGAAAGTATGGATTCATGGGATGTGTTATGTGACTCAGGGCTCCAGATAAGGAATGACGGTAGTAATTGAGTATTGTCACTCCATATTTCTGAAGCAATTGGGCATTTCAAAATTTTAATTGGGTAAAATAAAATCACACTACTGTTTACACATCAACAGACAGCAATTATTGAATAGTTTGCTTCGAAATGAAAACATGTCTTGGCATTTCATTAGAATTGTCTCCTTGGAAACAATTCTAATGAAATACCAAGATGTGTTTTCATGGAAAATAAGAAAAATATGCTATATTTGTGGTCTGCTTTATTGTTTTCTGCAGCATGATAAAGGTACCACACTTTTTTTATTGCTTTTTGATGCTCGCTACTTCCGATTTCAATTGGGTCTTTGGCAATTTTAATTGGGTATTTAAGCAAATACGCAGCTTATCTGGAGCTCTGTGACTGTGGACCCAGTCAACACATTACAATCTAATTGCTAAACAGAAACTAGATAGAGTCTATGAACAGCTGATACAGTCCGCTACCCAATTCTGCAACTATAATTGGAATATCAGTGCACCAAACATGAAAACGAAACGATCTTCTGTCTATAGAATTTCGCTAATGTTCACATAACTGGCAGAAAATCAGTAAATAGAAACCAAATATGGCCTATACAAGGCCGAAATAATGAACTCTTTGAATTTCGAGTCACTCTCAGTTTGAGGAAATATCCGTTTCTGTGTCCAGATCGACCGAGGTGGAATATTGACGCAAATGAAATCACGATATCGGCCCGATGAAATGGAATCTGACGCGATAATTAGACATCAGCTTTATGGTTGTCAGTTTTCCATTGTCGGAAACTCGTTATATTTTCAATCAAGATGGTAATTATCTATGTTTTTTATGAGAAATGATAAAAAAATCATCTTGGCGTTAAATAAATTTATAGGAGGCGGAATTATGACAAGCAATTGTCACTGTTTTTTTGTTTCTATATTGAAATTGGTTTAACCTATTGAATGTTTTTATTGAGAAGACAAAATATGAAACATCAGCAGACGATAATTTTTGTTTCCAGCATTCAACAGTGTATATCCCTGACCGTTTATTTACTTAATGATGTTTTATGGCCTGATTGGATTTTTTAACTCTCAATTCCTATATATTTTAATGTTTATCGTATTTATTCTAATAGTAGCCCCCTCTCTAATAGTAGCCTCCTTCCCATATTTGCATTCTAAATATGTTATTTTCACATACGAAAGCCATTTAAAACATAGTTTTAAATGGCTTTTGTATGTGAAAATAAATTATTTGATCATATTTTCCATGTTTTGATCCACACAAATTGCATAACCCCGGGGGCATTTATTAGAATAAATACGGTATGTCTGTTCAAATTATCACTAGTCCAGATCGAAAATTCAATCGCCAAAACAAAACAAGCCGTCGGGTGGATTTGTGGAGGCCTGTATATTTGATATATATCCTTGATAAACACTTCTTTAAGAAGCCCAGACATTCACCATATATGGCGGGTTATTCAACAAGGTCACCAATGCAGGTATCTTCTTTAATTAATCTGTAATCAGTGTACAGGTTAACGAGTTACGACATATGAAAACAGGCACTGCTAAAAAAACAAGAAAATGTGGCCCGTCTGCCCGCCTGGTAGCAAATTGGAGAAACTCGGGCAAAATGTTTTATTTTCAATATTTCTCGATATAAACGTGCTGCCAAAACAGGTTCTTTGTTAAAAGAATTAAGGCAAAAATGAAAAACAGCAGACGGCAATTTCCGTCAACAGCGTAGGAAGGGTTAACTTCTTAACCGGACCCATTGATGGACAGACAAGCAGTCCAAACAGTTAACACTATATGCCACCCGAGATCTACAGCATAATAAAACGTTACAATTTCGATCAATTTATTGGTCTGCAATATTTTCTACATAATATTTTGAAGAGATTTCACAAGAGTTTGAAGGATTTCTGAAATCAGCTGATCTTCTTGTATCCATTGTGATGATTGGATTGGTAGGAAAATTAACATATCACAGCTAGTCTATTCCAGTTTCTTAAGGGTGAAAAGCTTAAACTGTCGACGACACGAGCCAATGTTGCACATCCATTGTTACATTGTTTGTTACGTTGTAACGACTATCTCTCATCTAACTTGTTGACCTGGAAGCTTTTGAAGCTCCGTAGAGGTCGGTTTTGTCATTACGACAATGAATATGACCTGTCGGTGATTGCCATTAGAAGAAATATTAATTATTTGTTTGATATCAAAATTAACCGTTTCAACCAGACATTTTGTGAATCATGTCCAGTAAGAAATATTGTTCAAACTGCAGTGAAAATGGCTGGGAATCTATGGTGGCTCGTTGCGGACTCTTCGTCCTGTGAAGAGAATTCTTAAATTTCCATTCTTTAATTCAACGACACATTTTAAAAAGCTATTTATCATCTTTAACCCGTTCAACACCACAGACCTGTATAGTGGTATTGGCAAACAGTGTAGATCCAGATGAGCCGGCTCGTCACGAAGCCGGCTCATCACGAGCCGGCTCATCTGGATCTACACTGTTTGCCAGTAATTTTCATATTTTTGAGAAAAAAAATACCCCAGGGGTGAAACGGTTAAGCGGTGCGGATATGAAGCAACATAATTTAAATTTCTTAGTTTCTGTTCACATGTAGCGAGGAAGAGAGAATGAGAGGAAATAGCATTACCGGTATGTGGATATTACTGTGCAACACGTCTTATCCGAACCCGTTGTGCATGAAACCATGTTCTAAAAGACCAAATATGCAGCATGGGTGTAGACGCTACCACGGCAGCCACGGTGGACCGTGGAATTTGGGCCGTGTAATGCACAACGCCATTTTTGAGAGTCTTAAGTTGAAATATTTCTGTCCGCCGTGGCATTATTTTTGCACCGCTACGGACTTGTGCAGTCACTCATCTAGATGCGACGAGGTTAGTCGACAGACGCATCATCCACGTTATGTAGGGGGAGGTAAGTGACCTCGGGTACACGCCAAGTTCCAATGTAATATGCATACCGGTGCATCGCAACACGTCTCGGAAACATCGCAGGAATGCGTGCAGATCTCACGCCCTGTATTCCGCTCGACGTGACGTAATGTCACGACAAAAAGGGCCTTAGCCCATTAAAGACGGGATACAATTATAGTAGTATGAAACACTGCTGAACTCTTTGCATGCTAGCGGCGAAAATATCCGCCAAACGAATTAGTATATGTTTTATTTCTCTTTGTAAATATGTCTTGAAATTTCATTAGAATTGTGTCCTCCGGAAATTCCAAGACATATTCATGACATTTATAAGGAGAAATAAAAGAAAATATAATGAATTGTCATTTGCTATTTTTGAACTATTTATAGCCCACAAATTTCCCAGCATGCAGAGTTAAATAGCTGAAATAAAGTGGAACCTCGCTAAACCAGACACCCTAGGAATATCCCAGGGTGTCCAGTTTAGCGACGTCCCACTGTAAAATTTGCAAACTGAAATCATAATAGTTAGCCATTTCCTTTCGCAATCGTACACCTTTACGGGCATCAAATTTATTAAATATTTTATTTCTCAAAAGTATATGTTGTGACCACTCATTTGAACCGTCTCAACGAGACGGTTCAAATGGTGGTCATAACATATACTTCCGAGTGCATAGAATGAAAATATTTAGGATTTTCGGCAAACACAATGGCGTATCCTCAACATGAAAGGGTTTAAAGCAATTGGAGACCAGCATGAGAGTAATTCGATCAGTTCCAGGACGTCCGGTTTAGAAAAGTTCCACTGTAAAATTTGCCAAGTGCTCACAAAATACTAAACACAAACATAGACCAACACGCGAGACCGTTTCGAACAGTAATATTTACATGTCGTGCATTCGTAACACAATCTCCCGTATCAAGGCTAAAACTGTCGCTAATGAACCGTGAACTATTTATATTTCCACACATATTGAAAGTGCTACTGTACCGATGACACACCCGTGTTGACGACGATTATATCTCGCGCGTTCGCTAACCGACACGATAGTTGCCTGGCAAATTTAAAACGCCTTACATAAGACGTTTTGTACAATCCATCCTGTGAAGCATAAGGTAATCAAAGTTTGTCTAAAGACAAATTTGTTGTTACTTGAGGTACAGTGCAACCTCTCAACAACAGCCACCCATGGGAAGACGCAGAACTGGCTGTTGTAGAGAGGTGGCTGTTGTAGGGTGGTTAATGCTGAATTAAATTGTCGTCTGCTGTTTATTTATTTCCTTCGATACTTCTCATCAAATACATGCTTT
The DNA here is from genome assembly GCA_029237695.1 of Conchocele bisecta. NCBI lineage: Eukaryota > Metazoa > Mollusca > Bivalvia > Lucinida > Thyasiridae > Conchocele > Conchocele bisecta. The sequence continues at coordinate 15,700,352 of CM055277.1, forward strand.
GACAACATTTTAGAATCATTTCCAATGGAAAGTGTTGTAAAAACATGTTTTTATTGACAAAGAAGGCAAAATCAACTCTTAACCCTTACACCGCGATCTTAATTTTTTGTCGTCTGCTGTTTATTTTCTATTTTCCATTTTTATCATCAAAAACATGCTTTGAAGGCACTTCAGAATCATTTCCATTGGAAATGATTCTGAAGTGCTGTAAAACCATGTTTTTATTGAGAAATAAGGCAAGATATAAGAGCAACAGCAGACAACAATTGTTGTGTGTGGTAGTCTAAGGGTTAACATTGTCGAAACCTGCCAAGATGCACCCGATTACCCGTAACCGATAGGTCTCCAGGTAATGTCGCATTTCTCACGCAAAACATGCAACGTGGTCTACAGGGATTTTGGCAAAAAAATACAGGAATTTATAATGATTGTCAATTGTTTAATGGTGTTTAACACTCTGACAACAGCTAAGGTTCTCCGAGGCCGGGTCAACACGAGGGATTGTGAACAATATGAATTAATAGGGATTGTGAAAAAAAGGGAATAATAGGGATTATGAAAAGTACAGTGAGGAATCTGTATGGATTGTGAAAAATAATAAGAATCTATAGGCATTGCAAAAAATATAAGGAATTTATATGGATTATCAAAATATAGGAATTACCGGTAACCCATTTCAGTCTAAGGATACGATAATTTTTGTTGAAAAAATCTCATTATTTTGTTTTATTCTTGGTATATGTTGTTACCACTCGTTTGAACAGTCTCGTTGAGACGGTTCAAATGAGTGGCAACGCAGTCTCGTTGAGATGGTTCAAATGAGTGGCAACGGCATATACAGATCTCATGTGCTGCAAAACATGGTAAGAAAAACAAGTGAAAAAAAAAAACATGTGAAAAAGAAAACAACAACAGCAGATGACAATATTTCGTTCCGCACCTTTCAAGAGCTAAACTGGTAATATATGTACAAACTTACGATTTTTTACATAAAAACAAAATAATTTACAATAATTGAATGATCAATTGGGGCTTTATATCCATCCATTCAAAACCACGGTCATAATTATACAGACGAGATTTTGATAAATAAAAAAACAATACAATCGGTATTTATCTGGAGTTCGACTGTGCAACATGTCAACAGCAAGCGACCCGTGATTTTAGATTTTTAATCACCAGACGTCCAACATGCTACCACAAGATCGAAGTTAGAACAAAGCGCCATTTATAGACCCGTCTTAAAGCCATGTTATTTACGATTCATTACGCGATCTTACGTGACCTATAAACACCTATGGTTGTGAGACCCTGTCAGTGCATACATACTAGCAGTCTGTCTGCCAAGGAATGAAATCAGATATACTAATAATATCTGAATAATAACCGACAATTAATAGGCGAAATAAAGTACTGATTGGCTGTTTAATTGACGGTTTGATGGAGAAATTAGAAATACAATTGTTCCTGTCCGTGAGAAAATATGCCTTATGACAAAATACACATACGACAAATGTTCACGAGGTGAAAAATATTTAACCATTGTTCTGAGGATACAGCAATGTACTGATTTAAAATTGTAAATATTTTCTTTATTTCTCATTGAAAGTATATACTGTGACCACCATTTGAACCGTCTCGTCGAGACGGTTTAAATGAGTGGTCACAACATATACTTTCATTGAGAAATAAGAAAACAGGGTAAGAAAATATTTCAAAATTTTCATTAACTGAAACATGCATTCCGAATGTTATGGGCATAAGAAAATGTGGCCTGTCGGCACACAAATGCCTCCCATGGCAGAAACTCCGGCAACTTCTTAACCGGAGACACGGACACATGGACAAACTTACATTACACCCCTTACATACCTTGTCCATCCATTAGGTGGCACAACCCACACCCTAAGAGCCGAATGTCTGCCTATACACACACACACAGGGATTCCGCTGGGGAAAACAATTATTTATTTATTTTTTTCGAAAATTGTAATTTGTTATCCCCAATTGTTTATTTTTAAAGCGGAAACCCTGCACACACACACATACGGACGGATGGACACACTATATGCCAGCTCTACAGAGACCGGGGGTGAGGGGTGGGGGCCATAACAAGTTGAAAATATATACAACTGGCCACCATACCTTAACTCGCTCCAGATAAGGTGCGTATGGGCGTATTTTACGCAATTATTTTACCTGAATACGCATTGAATATCAAAAGTGGGAGTACACAATACGCACAGCAATGTGAAAATACACATTGATTTTCAAATTGAGTAGTGAAAATATTGTCATGTTAATAAATTCACTTATTTGAGCTGTTTGCTTTTTGGTGAATGTTTAAATTTGTTATATTTTTTATCATTTGTTCCCTATTTAGTAATGAAGAAAATCAATAATCCATTTGTAAAAGTAAAATACGCAATGATTTTGAAATCAGGGGGTGCAGTACTTTAGACACAGAACTTATCTGGAGCACTGTTAACTACACAAAACAAATCAATTCCAATTCTAATACCCACAGTAAACCAATTAAAACTTTTATGGAGCCATTAATAGGCATGTATAATAAAAATACAATTCCCGTTTTATTCTCACTTTTAATGAGGCCGTGACCTTGAATCATAATTTATATGCTATTTCATAATCATGATTTTATTATATTGAATTCACAACACATTATTGTAGTTTCTCACAATGGTAATGTGTGGAGATGCCAATAAATTTCCCCGTTATGTATTTGAATAGCTTGTATACATGTACCCGTTTTATAATCAAGTTAACCCAGTAATAACTGGATTTTGATACGATAATTTTGCAACCAATCCAGGCATCACAAAATGATTTTCAGACCAGTCCATTTGTGAAAAGGGGGTGTTTTTCTCGAAAAATTATTTGCAAAAAGTGTAGATCCAGATGAGCCGGCTCGTGACGACTATACATGCATGTGGTGTTGAAAGGGTTAACCACAAAAATTTAAATATTGCGAATGTGGTGTGCTAAAGATATGAGTGCGGATTGAAAAGATACCAGTCATCTTTTAGCATTGTCGTGGTGCCTGGCACTAGATCAGGCTGCATGACTATACGTCTCCAAACACGAAAAGAAACCCAGCATCTTTTAGCGCTGTTGTGGTGCCTGGCACTAGATCAGGCTGCATGACTATACGTCTCGAGCACGTACCAGCATCCCATGCTCAATCAAGTTAGACAGAATGTGAAATGGTTTCATGCCACTCTAAAGATGCGACGTCCGTTTCACGTCTCGTCCGAGACATCAGTGAGACAGACAAACTATATGAAAGTATTTTTACCTGCCGGAAGTGGGAATCGAACCCACGACCTATGATGCCCTCAACCCACCCCTCGACCAGTGCCTGTGCTTATACACACCACAAATTATTTCTCAAAATCGGGCAATTTGATTGGCCGAGGCTGAGCTGAGCTCAGTCTCGGCCAATCAAAATCCCCGATTTCAGGCATGATAACGAAGCAGGTACTGAGAAACCTATACAACCAGCCCAGAATTAGCAATCAAGTATCAACAAACAAGGTCTATGACCTTATACCAAGAATTCCCATAAATATCAGATTGTGCCACTAGACTGCAGCAATCAAGTATGGCCTTGGCTGTGCTCCATTATAATCACACCTCAGTCACACGCGGAATGCAATTACTGTCACTCCGAGTCTACTTTGCACACTCGATTGACGCATAGATCTATTATGGCCACAGACATACCCTGCTGTACAAATCAAGTGTTTCTTTTTTTGATAATGTTCACAAATAGATGTACCTACCTGTATGTGGGATTGATTGATTAATTGGTGGGTTGATTAATTGGTGGGTGGGTGGGTTGGTTGGTTGGTTGGTTGGTCGGTCTGTCGGTCGGTCGGTCAAAAGGTCGGTCGGTCGGTCGGTCGGTCGATCGATCGATCGATCGATCGGTCCAGTGTCCGCCAACCTTACTCACTACACCAGTAGCCTATTTCATCAAAATTGCAAAGTATACTTTACTAGCAAAGTATACTTTGAGGGAGTAATCATTTATTTTTCCCAAAATGCATTATTTCATATAGAACTAACAAATGCATATATTTCATGATTAAAAGTATGCAGAATTATTATACTGAATTTATTACATTATCACAGCCAAATTGGCTGTGATAATGTAATAAATTCAGTATAATAAAAATTAATAAATTTATCATAAAATTGAAAATTTCTCCCTCAAAATATACTTTGCTACCAAAGTATACATTGCAATGTTGATGAAATAGGCTACAGATCACTTAGCCCAGATGAGAATCCATTATTATATGAATCCTCAAGGATGGATTAATTGCTATGAATCCTTAAGGATAAATTCATTCTTAAGATAAATAGAACCTCTGATCCTCCAAACTTTGAAATTGGGAAAACGTATTGAAATATTGGGAAAATTCACTTTTTGGGAATATATTTATTTCAGAATTGAAAAGATTGAAAATATTTAGGATCCTGAGAGGCAAAATATTTGCCCATAAACTGGCAACAACGAACACACGCATGTTTCCATGCACCTCCTGCTTGATAATAATCAACCCAGAACTGACTGTGACAATAGTGTTAATATTTCATACCTTAGACCTCAATTATCGGGAAATGCCTCTAAATTGTCAATCTCCTGACGGCAAAATTAGCCACGTTAGCCTGCATACCAGTTTCTCAATTGGAACATCATATTAGCGACACATTATGAAATGAATAATGTCTTAATTAAGAGCTGATAATGTGTTGCCCACTGCATAAAATAGACAGCACCAGAAGACTGCACCAGAAATCAGCGGTAGATTTATGTAGACACCAAACATCCGCTGAAAGTACTGAATGACCTTATAAAGATTGGAAAACTTACACATCTATTGTTTTATGAAAACTTAAAGGGAGGTAATCGAATATCAACAAATTTTACATGAACCTTTCACCCCAAAGTAACTGGAATAATGGATATTTTGATATGTTAATTATGCAACCAATCCAACCATCACAAAATGATTTTCGGACTAGTCCATTTATGAAAATGGGGTGTTTTTGTTTCTAAAAAATATGAAAATTACTTGCAAATTATTTGTAAAAAGTGTAGATCCTGCCTGATGAGCCAGCCAGCTTGTAACGAACCGTCTCGTCAGGATCTGCACTTTTTGGAAGTAATTAATTTTTGAGAGCAAAAACACCCTCTTTTCATAAATGAACTTTTGTGACGGATTGGATTGGTTGAAAAATTAACATATCAAAATCCATTCCAGTTACTTAGGGGTGAAAGGGTTAAGATACATTCCACCAGCTGCTGCCTCAAATAGCGAACCCTCTTTTCATAAATGAACTTTTGTGACGGATTGGATTGGTTGAAAAATTAACATATCAAAATCCATTCCAGTTACTTAGGGGTGAAAGGGTTAAGATACATTCCACCAGCTGCTGCCTCAAATAGCGATACATATGTTACACGTCTGGTGACATCAAAGAAGCTTTATTCTACGCCCAGCACTTTATACATATTGACAACGTGTACACTTTCTTTGTTGCTATACGAAGGCTTTCTCCTTTCTGTACTCGGCTAATATCTGTAGCCCAGGGATTCCGCTGGCGATCGCCACTTTCGCAATTGGCGATAAAAATAAACAAGTGGCGATATAAAATTACAATTTTCGAAAAAAAATCGCCACTTTAAAAAAAAAAAAAGTGGCGATTTTTTTATTTTCCCCAGCGGCATCCCTGGTAGCCTATAGCATGTTTAGTGTATATAGATCAGTGTACTTAGTTGAAATAAAACATTTTGTACGGAAATCAATTCCACATTTGCTATGAATATTGCGTCAACTTTCGGCGTCATTTACGGCAACTATCGCAACTTTTGTAAATATTTGTCAGGAACATAGAAATAGAATCAATTCCAACGTATTTAATCGAATTGGAAAAATATGAAAAATATGAAAAATGTGTAAATATTGCGTACTAATTGGCAACGGAGTAACCAGAGACCATCGTTGCATTTTCCAGACAAATCGCAAATTCTCCATCAAAATTATCGTCTCTTTGAGTCTGTAAAAAAAAATAATAAAAAAATATATAACCATTACAATGCTGCCATTTTTTATTTTTTTTTATTTTCTCGAAGAACATGCTTTGAATGTACATTGTAGATGATTCTCATGCACTGTCGAAACAAGTTATATTTTAAATAAACAGGTTAACAATGAAAAAAAAACAGCAAGACAACAATTTTCCCACCATTTAAGGAATAAGCAAAACAGAATGATGAGTCCGAAATGGTAATGGATAAAATCGGGAAAACACAATACTGATACAAAAAATAAATTTTAATTACGATTTTATATAATTGCTGGAATCCAGACTGGTCTCACTTAGGTCTTCAGCGATTTAATTACGCTGGAAACCATAGATGTGCCGATGTGCTAACGATGTTCTAACGGCTCTACAAATTACCCGTGCCGACTGAAGCAGTAATTGACGCATTAAATTTCTCTAGTCTGTAGAAGAGACACTAAGTAGAACCCCTCTAAACTGGACACCAAAGTATACTTTGAGGGAGTAATCATTTATTTTTCCTGAAATTCATTATTTCGTATAGAACTAACCACTGCATATATTTGATGATTAAAAGATAGCAGAATTATTATACTGAATTTATTACATTATCACAGCCAAAATGGCTGTGATAATGTAATAAATTCAGTATAATAAAAAATAATTAATTTATCAAAAAATTGAAAATTTCTCCCTCAAAGTATACTTTGCTAGATAAGTATACTTTGCAATGTTGATGAAATAGGCTACTGGACACCTGTGAAGCCATAGTGAATTTAACACTACAAACCTGTATAGTGGTACAGTGGAACCTCCCTGAACGGCCACCTCTCTACAACAACACCCTCTCTATAACAGCCACTATTTTATATCCCAAATTGATGATGTCCACTATAGACTGCTGAGCACGAAAATTGTCGTTTGCTGTTGCTTTATATTTTGCCATAATTCTAAATAAAAACATGGTTTGGCAGCACTTTAGAATCAATTCCATTGGAAATGATTCTAAAATGCTGTCAAAACATGTTTTTTATGAGAATAATCGAATAAAATAAATAAACAGCAGACGACAACATTTAATTCAGCATTAACCTCCTACAACAGCCACCTCTCTGCAACAGCCAGTTTTGTGTCTTCCCATGGGTGGCTGTTGTAGAGAGGTTGCACTGTATTGGCAAAATTTATTGTTGATGCAGATGAGGCGTCTCATCAGGATCTGCACTTTCTGCAAGTAATTTTCATAAACACCCCCTTTTCATAAATGGATTCATAGAAGCCACAATTTAATGTTATTTTTCTTAAATTTGCCTTATTTCTCATTTTTTAAAGTAAAACAGAATGGGTTTAACGTCCCAGCAACAGCTAAGGTCATATAGAGACGGGTCTCTTTTTTTGGAAAGTAATTGTCACCACTCATATGAACTCTCCTACGAGTGGTCGCAACATATACTTCCATTCATTTGAAGAAAAAAATAGAAATGTTCGCAAGCACATTTGCGTAATGTATCCTCTACGGGGGCCGTTTCACTAAACTTCGTATGACTAAAATATTCGTAAGTGCAAAATTATGATAGTCTGTAAATTTCACATTAACAATGTTTTATTGTAAATAATTATTGGATTTACATTTATTGAGCATAGGCTGCATATGCAGCCTATGCTCAATAAATGTAAATCCATAAATTTAAATTTACAGACGATCTTAAATTTGAACTTATGAACATTTTAGTCGTAAGAAGTTTAGTGAAACGGGCCCCAGGACTTGGGCTAAAAGCAGTCACACTTGTCATTAATTGTTTTATCCCATCAATAGAACAACAATCGTAAAAAAATAACAACAAACGGATCTCTTACAGTCCCAGAATACACGGCATATAACCAACGTCAGAGCCCGCGATTCATATCTACCCTGCCAATTATGTGGAATTAATCATTCTCAGATTGAACTCACGAATATTTTGGTCGCTTGCCGACATTCGATGAATACACACAACCCGACAGAAGCCAGCAGGCAACGATTCCATGAATTTTTTTGCATACATTTGCGTTTCCAGTGGCATCTCTCTAACTTGGACACCCTGGGAGGTTCGAGAGATTCCACTGCTCAATGCTCCATTGAATGATGTGAACCTGTAGCAAGAGCGGATTCACGTAGGGGAAAACCCGGCTCCTCCACCCCCCCCTAAAATTTGGTGAGTAATGATATTTTTGCCAAAATAGGGTGTGTATATCAAAAATATTCCGGAGGGCATACCGCCGGACCCACCTAGCATTCTCTCCCCCCCTAAAATTTGGTGAGTAATGATATTTTTGCCAAAATAGGGTGTGTATATCAAAAATATTCCGGAGGGCATATACTGCCGGACCCACCTAGCATTCTCCCCAGCTCCGTTTGGTCGACGAACAAACGGTGCTAGTTTGAAAATATAGTAAACTATTTCAATTAAGAAGTCCGCCCCCCCCCCCTAACCTGGATCCACCCCTGCGTACGTACAAAATTACAAAATGTTAACATTAGAGAAACATGTCAATGTGGGAAGCAAATTCATAGAAATCTTTGTACAAACATTTTTGTTGTAAGATGTTTAGTGAAAGGGGCCTCCCAGTGTTTCCTATAACTCGCTGTTATGTGCGCATGCATGCACATGTTTTACGCAATCTCCACGATTGACGATGCTAGTTTTTGTCTCACCCCGATTACGTAGCTGTCACCTGGAAACGCTAACAGACGTATAAAATGTAAGTGTTTTTTTACACGCACAACTGTTGAACATGCTATCAATGTTACACAAGCAAACATGAGTAACACATGTGAGTGCAACTAGGGATGGCTACTTCCCAAAGTTTAACCCTTAGACCGCTATCTTAATTTTTTTCCATTGGAAATGATTCTGAAGTGCTGTCAAACCATGTTTTTATTGAGAAATAAGGCAAGATATAAAAGGAACAAGGGACGACAATTGTTGTGAGTAGCGGTCTAAGGGTTAAATTAACACTTAACCCTTTCAACACCACAGGCCTGTATAGTGGTATTGGCAAAAAGTGTAGATCCAGATGAGACGGCTCGTCACGAGCCGTCTCATCAGGATCTGCACTTTTTGCAAGTAATTTTCGAGAAAAGACACCCCCTTTTTTATAAATGGACTAGTCTGAAAATCATTTTGTGACGATTGGATTGGTTGCAAAATTAAAATATCAAAATCCATTCCAGTTATTTAGAGGTGAAAGGGTTAAAAGGCGGGAAACTCATCATGAATACGAAACTCGTATGATTATAAACGATGAATTCACATGTACAACTGAAATTGGTAGATTTCCCGCTAAAACAATTGCTATTGTCAGATACGAGATGGGAGATGTGCCAGCAAGAAATGATATTTGGCTCCGCTTCTCGGTGTAATGTGTTTAAAATGACATTCTTTTAATTTAATGGCGCGGGATAAATGAGTTACGTCACCCCGACCTCCGGTTTTTCCATTTACTTTCTCAGCCCTGCAAGATCGGAGACTACGAAAAATGACAACTCCACATTTGGCACATAACGGTAGAGAAAAATTTCAGATCAGCTTAAAACATCTCTAGGTTGGCACTAAGGTTTTTTGAAATTATTAAAAAGAAATCAAATCAAAAACATGACAGCCCTTTCAAATAATTTACAACATGCTTTGACAGCACTTCAGGAATCATTTCCATTGGAAATGATTCTGAAGTGCTGTCAAACCATGTTTTTATCGAGAAATAAGGCAAGATATGAAAGCAACAGCAGACGACAATTGTTGTGTGTAGCGGTCTAAGGGTTAAGTATTTGCTTCTATAGTTTTATAAAATAGTACTTTTTAAATTATTGTATGAAATGGCAAAGTCAGATGGGAATGCACCTGAAAGTTCAAAAACTAAAATTACAATAAAAAACTTTCGACGCTGAAAGGCCGTGTCCTGATCTGGTGCCAGGCACTCTTACTTTACCGGATCACTTGGCCCCAGGTATGAATTCCAGTAGGTTTCACTGTTAACCCTTTCACCCCAATGTAACTGAAATGGACTTTGATATGTTAATTTTCCTACCAATCCAATTGTCACAAAATGATTTTCAGACTAGTCAATTTATGAAAAGGGGTTGTTTTGTTCTCAAAAATATGAAAATTACTTGCAAATAGTGCAGATCCTGATGAGACGGCTCATCACGAGCCGGCTCATCTGGATCTACACTATTTGCCAATACCACCATACAGGTCTGTAGTGTTGAAAGGGTTAAATTCACTTCGGCTTCATAGGTGTACAGTTTAAAGTGGTTCTACTTGTTGTCGTCACGAGCCGGCTCATCTGGATCAACACTATTTGTCAATACCACTATAGCGGTATGTGGTGTTGAAAGGGTTAAGATAGGAAGCTACCAGCAATAATTGCAGAACATCCCAGGTGGAATTAATGTATACATACCTTTTACAATTAATGTACTTGCACAACGTTTTACGATCCTATAAATTTTTAACAGTGAGTCTGTCTCCAACTTAATATCATGGCATAGACGAACTGCCAGAAATATTTTGAACGTTTGGAATGGTTTGTTTGTTTGTTTGTTTGTTTGTTTGTGTGCTTGATTGAAAGGGGCATGTCTGGATATTTTTATTTATTTTTTTAAATACTATAAAAAATATAGACGTGTTTTCATCATGGCCCTGTGCAAAGTGGTTTAATTAAAGATAATTATATGACGATACTAGGACCGCTGGTTTGCTTCTATTTTCACCCATATACCGGGTAGGTAGATAAATATCAGGGGACCGTTTCACTATACTTAATGCAAAATTATGACAGTCTGTAAATTTCACATTAACAATATTTTCTTGTAAACAATTACTGGATTTATGCAGCCCATGCTCAATAAATGTAAATCCATCAATTGAAATTTGCAGACGATCCTAAATTTTCACTTACGAACATTTTAGTCGTATAAAGTTTAGTGAAACGGGCCCCTAGGCTTTGATAGTATGCCGAAAAACTTTAACCTGGACACACGCATGTACATAAGCCAATGTGCTGACTATATCGCACTGTCAGCAAGCGGGCGGGACAAAAGCTGACGATTCACCAAGCAAAAAGTCAATTAACCTATTTCAGCCATATGAATGAGAGCAAAATTTTGTCCTAGAAAAAAGAAGAAAGAATTATCACCTTTGTAAAATCAGTAAATTTATGTATAAGTTGTAACTATAATTAAGTGTAATTAGTCTGCATTGTCTTGGCCTAAAGACATCAATTTTATTTCTGAGAAAATGCCACAAGATCGACTGACAAATGTCACCCTTATTCGAAAGATAATTATCTACAGCTCGCTTCTGTGCATAGAATATCAGAAGCTAAATGTAACTTGTCCAGTTATTGTAAGCAATTATCATTCATTACAAAATTACTGTACATAACGATACAATAAATTATGGCCAGTGCTGGAGTACATACATAAATATACTAATGACAGGTAATCATGTTGTCGTTAGTTACACAACAGGTAATCTACGTCACTAATTGATGGGCACCTGTTACCTAATTGACAGCAGGTGTTAGCATGATTGACAGGTCCCAATTGATCTCACTGTGGTAGGATACTGATGGGGGGTGCAATATCCATGTCAATTTCGCTGTACATTTCTAGGACATGCATATGCAAGACACACAAAACGCTCCCGATTGTATTATAGACCAGTATAGTCCAAGTATTCATGACAAACGATTTCGCCCAAATTTATACCATTAATCACCGACATTCGTACGTAACATACTCAGGAATAACGGCAACCAGTGTATATCCAGATCAGACTGCATGTCCATGCAGTCTGATCAGGATCATAAATGGTTGCAAGCAACACGACTTTTTTCTAAAATGCTCGCCAAATTTTCTCGTTAGGACAGGGTCTTATAGGTACTTAGCATCAATCAAGGGGTGATTTGCGAATTCTGGACAATTTGCGACACATTCAGCAATTGATAGCAACCACCAATTTCAAGACTCGGAATAATTTGTATCGTTTATGCATGCAAAGAAATTTGCGACAACTGATTGCATCATTTGCAAGCTATGTGACAGCGGCTGGAGAAATGGGGCTTCTGTAGCCTATTTCACCAACATTGCAAAGTATATACTTTTCTAGCAAAGTATACTTTGAGGGAGAAATTTTCAATTTAAGGATAAATTTATTAATTTTTATTATACTGAATTTATTACATTATCACAGCCATTTTGGCTGTGATAATGTAATAAATTCAGTATAATAATTCTGTATGCTTTTAATCATCAAATATATGCAGTCGCTAGTTCTATATGAAATAATGCATTTTGGAAAAAATAAATGATTACTCCCTCAAAGTATACTTTGCTAGATAAGTATACTTTGCAATGTTGGTGAAATCGGCTACTGGTATTTTTCGACCAGTGTGGATTAGGATTTTCCTACACATCTACACAGTCTGTTTAGGGTCTACACTGTTCAGTATCAAGTTGTAAAAACATTTGTGATACGATGCAGAGTAGTGAAATCTCGAGATCCGCAGCAGGCTGGAGGAAGAGCGTGCAAATGTCGCCAGGGTGCTCGGTTTAGAGGGCTCCCACTGTTACCCATATGAGCACACCACGATATGTTTGTGTGCTTGCAATCAATCAAGAACACGCACTGTGATTGAATATAAATTACAAGAAAATCTGTCAAGATGAAATAAATTGATATTTTCTTGGGTCTCCAGAGAGTAATAGTTGTTTGTAGCTAAGATTTATTTTGAATTTTTTTATTTTCTAAATGTTCCCCCGCAGCCTTCCACAGCCCCCACGCCACCCCACCCCCAGATTTTGACAACTTGGGGCCCAATAATTATAAATAGATCACCTGTTAAATTAGCCGGGACGATTAGTGTCAGTCACAACAAAGGCCCCAGACATCGGCATGTAAATCTGCCAAAACCCCTAATCCCCTGATATGATAATGGCCGCCAAGACCCTAATCCCTGATATGATAATTGCCACCAAGCCCTAATCCCCAATATCTGTAAACAAGAGATTAGATGGCAATCATAAACCCACATGGTTTCATATCACCCGAAAGTTGTCAATAAGTCCATTATCAGTGTAAATGTATAATGTGGCTGTGACTGGAGAAATGGGGCTTATGGGTTTTGCGACCAGTGTAGATCCAGATCAGCCTGTGCATCCGCACAGTCTGCTCAGGATCTGCACTGTTCATCATGACATAAATGAAACACACGCCATACTTATCTTCTGACTAGCAATATAGATCATCATCAGGCTACAAGAGTGTGTCATGTCATCAGGAGCTATTGTAATCACAAATCCCTTAAGCCAAATTTATTCAGTCGCAGCCACACTCTTTTCGGCACAGACGTATACAATATTGTGACCACTCATTTGAACCGTCTCGCCGAGACGGTTCAAATGAGTGGTAACAACATATACTTTCATTAAGAAATGACGAAAACAGACAATCAAAGGACTGAACATCCTGAAATTCTTCGCAGTATGTGTTTGTGGATGATACATAGACTAATAAAAGCTGTAAGACCTCAAATTTGGATGTTGTATAATTCTTCGCTAGTACTCTAATAAAAATGTTTGTAAATTTAGATACCTGTGAGGGGAGGGGGGTGTGGGGGTGTGGGGGGTCCAATACAAAATGATCTAACACTGGTATTCAACGACACAGCGAGATATTCTGCCATACGTAGCATTCAGCACACATGTCATGCTATCAGAATGTCCATCTATGTTTCGTTTCCATGGCAATTATGCCAACGGTGGCTGGCATTACCAACAGAGATTGTGCCGGCTATCTCTGTTGTTCATCTGCAAACAACACCATCACTAGCACCACAACCTGTTGTTCTAACACCACTGCCCAATGTAAACACCAGATTTATAACGCTAAGATGCCTAAACTGAAAATTGTCTATCACCAAGATGGTTCCATGAGTGAGCACACCATTTTTTTTTTTTTAAATAAAATATGTATGCTGAATGTACGTAGTCTGCGAGTATTAAACTTATATTTGAGATTTAACCCTTTCCCTGATAGAGACGACTTTTCACGCCTCTGCAGATGTCTTTTGAAAACATTGTGGGAAAAGGAGAAATTGCTTGTAACAAGCAATTTCTCCTTTTCCCACAATGTTTTCTACTCTATCAAATAATTTAACCATCATTTGACCCAGCATTTGATTCTTTTATTCAGATGTTTTGAATTTGGACGAGTCAAAATATCGCAAAACAGGGAAAGGAAAGCAGGGGTAACTGGGACAATTTAACATTGTGGTTAAAACAATCAGTATCAACACCGGGTATCATGGCTTCCCCTATGCAACCAGATATTAGAGACACAAATATTTGTGCATCTGATTGCATAGGGTTAATTGTGATATTTGAGTGAGTGAGTGAATAGGGTTTAACATCCGCTTTTCTGACATAGAGGTACAAGCCTCAGGGAGTCTACACGCAGACGGGTCAACGGGGTCGTGTCCCGTGTCCACCTGTCCAAGGGGGGTAAATCCCAACTTCAGAACTCAATATTTACAATCAAAATATATATTCAGTCCTGAAATTAGAACAACCTGATCTGGTGCCAGGCCCTCGCCACACCAGCATCATTTATCCCATCCCCTAAAATAAAATAATAGGATTAGTGCTAATCTTACTTTTATATATGGGGCATAGCCCGACTCAACTCTCACATACAAGAAAGCCAAAAATGTACATGAGGGCCAAATCCGGTATAGTGGGTTCCGGAAAGTATGAACCCAATCGTTAAGCCAGTTTAGTCGCCTTTTACGACAAGCAATGGCTACTGCAGCACTATTCTCAGGATCAGTTGATCCCGCCCCGGTGCCTGCACGGGGCTGTGATATTTGAATACAATTGTTTTCATGACAACCATTGTCTTGTTATACCGTACGTAACACGATACAAGGAACAACTATTTGTGTTTCTAGTATCGGGTTGCATGGGGTCGAGCTGGCTATAATAAGCCATTCCGTGTCGAACTCGGGAAAGAAATTACGAAATTTGATGTATAAGCGGATAAAGAATGAAAACAAATTGCCTTCGACCAATCCCGTTATATTGGCATCGATTTGTCTGGACGCTATTTTGGGGAATATCAGATTCGCGACCCCATGCCGTTGCAAACGGTTTAGAAAACTGACATCCCTTCAATTTTATATACCTAGGTGAATGTCTGCGCTGTTCTGCGGTTTATGATACAGGTATGTACAAGGATATAGGCCCCGTTCGGATTGGTCTGGATTTAGACTGGTTGCGAACATCACAAGGTTCCGTTGCTCGGCTGTAAATCCATTTAGTTTACCCATAGATTCAGAGAAATTCATGATTACATACAGATACAAATTGTATACGGAGAGATGTCACGAGAAAGGCACGCTAATTCGTTCACGAATTGAAGAGGTCAGTGGATTGAATGACTCATTGATTGATTGATTAATTCGGGGTTTACATCCGGTCAATAGAAATGTAATATCTATAGTCTAGAATTATAAGGTTGTAAATGCCATTTATTATAACTCTTTGCATGCTGGGAAACTTGAGGGCTATAAATAGTTAACAAATAGCGGACAATAATCATCATATTTTCTTTTATTTCTCCTTGTAAATATCATGAATATGTCTTGGAATTTCATTAGAATTGAGTCCTGAGAGAAATAAGAGAGAAATAAAAAATATACTCCTAATTTGTTTGGCGGATATTTTCACCGCTAGCATGCAGAGTTAAAACAGGTTGATACGACCTTATAATACCAGACCATCGCTATATATATGACAATGGATCTGTGGAATAACGGAGCTAGCCCCCTTATTCCACTGACGCCTTCAATTGTTTTCAATAGAATCAGGGCTCCAGATAAGGAATTAGTAATTGAGTATTTTCACTCCATCATATCTGAAGCAATTGGGTATTTCAATATTTTAATTGGGTAAAATAAAATCACACTACTGTTTACACATCAATAGACAGCAATTATTGAATAGTTTGCTTCGAAATGAAAACATGTCTTGGCATTTCATTAGAATTGTCTCCTTGGGGAGACAATTCTAATGAAATACCAAGATGTGTTTTAATGGAAAATAAGAAACAAATGCTATATTTGTGGTCTGTTTATTGTTTTCTGTAGCTGATAAAAGTATCACAAATTTGTTAATGCTTTTTGATACTCGCTACTTCTGATTTCAATTGGGTCTTTGGCAATTTTAATTGGGTATCTACGCAAATACGCAGCTTATCTGGAGCTCTGAATAGAACTATAAGTAAGGCCATAACCTCTACAAAAACAAATTGAAGTGCGTAAAAATATCCGACAAATATAAGGTCAACCGTATTTAGGCCAAATCTATCATGATAAATGCAAATCCCTGCTTTATCAGCGGGTTATGACTTTCTGGACATTTTCTTATCTCCGTTTGCTTATTTGTTGATTAGTACAGATTATTCACATTCTTCTCCATTCGCAAAATAAACAAACATTTACAAACAATTTTCAAATTGTCAGGTACAAGGTATCAGATGATTAAAAATGATTCATGACTCCTTTAACTTGATACCGAAATGTGATAGTAATGGCATTATTAAATATGTCGAAGATCACATAGTACAAGTCAACGTGACAATGAAATCCTAGATCCGTGGAATATTTAAATTAATTAGCATATAATTACAACCAAGTGTGACACAATTTTCAGATTAACTTATCG
Source organism: Conchocele bisecta (assembly GCA_029237695.1). Classification (NCBI taxonomy): domain Eukaryota; kingdom Metazoa; phylum Mollusca; class Bivalvia; order Lucinida; family Thyasiridae; genus Conchocele; species Conchocele bisecta. Next base: position 15,717,207 of record CM055277.1, read on the forward strand.
GGCAATACAAAAAGTTTTACACATTTTCTGACAATAGACAAGATTACAACAGGGAATCGTTAAACATTTAACGCACCTGCTTCGATTGATAAAGTTCTTCTAACCTTTCACAACATTTTAATATACCCGTCAATAGGTCATATCGTCTCCAATTCATCCTATATCGACTCCCCATTACGGAAGATAGTGTTACAATATTATACAACGTGTGACAACACCTTGCAACGTTTATGGTATAATTATGTATAATAGTCAGATATAATGACAAATTAACATGGATTAGGTTACAATTCAAGACCTTAAATTTTATTTTGCACTTTATCATCGTATCTTTATCGACTTTAGCCCATTTCATGCTGAGGATACACCATTTTGTTTGTGGAAAATATTAAATATTTTCTTTAAATCTGCTCCAAAGTATATGTCGCGACCACTATTTGAACGGTCTCAACGAGACGGTTCAAATGAGTGGTCACAACATATACTTCTATCGAGAAATAAAAAAAATAAAATTAAAAAAAATTTGATACCCATAAAGTATTCTGAACGTAACGAGTTAGCTCGTACATACTACAAGGTGACAAACTCACATTTGTAATGACAGAGCTCCAAATATGGTATCGGGTACCATTAATCCAATTTTTGTAAACATCAGTGAAGGGGTCAGTGGAAGAAGGGGGCTAACACCATGACTGACCTGGACCGTATCACAAATTTTGAAATGTGAAGTTTATGTGTTACAGATGGTCGGACGGACGGACGGATAGACGGACATACATTCCTTGTTTTCAAACAAAGGAATTACCACTTAAGAATCAATAGGCTTAGTCATCTTTTTCTTTCGTCTTAGGCCAAACCTCCAACCACCTATGACCCGAACGTGCACCCCGACAGACGGACGGACGGACAACTGAATATTTCATTGCAGGAATGAGTCAGATGGTGGTAATGTTTATTTTCATGAAGACAATAAAGCTCAAATTGTCGTTTTCAATTAAGGCAGGTATCGTCCCTAAGCAGGAAACGACACAGCTTGACCAATAAACCGCGATAATGAAATTATTGCCAATCAATATATCGATGATTTGATGGTTAATTCCAACATCAAAGGACAACTGAAATGATACATGTTGGCTTGTACTCTGTATACAGTGTTTGATTATTGATTGAATTATTTATTGATTGACATTGATACATTGATTGATGGATTAATCAGTGTTTAACTCTTTGCATGCTAGCGGCGAAGCCAAATGAATTACGAGTATATGTTTTATTATACCCACTTTTTGTAATTTTTTTTTTTTTTTGTAAAAAAAAAAAACGGGTATATGTTTTCGTCACGGGTGTCCGTCCGTCCGTACGTCCGTCACGTTTCTTGTAACTCGAAAAACTTTTTCACCTTCATACCTACGCGCCTGATATTTGGTATGTAGCTTCGTTATCATGTGCAGATGCGCAAAGTGAATTTGGATTTTTTGATCCGACCCTCCATCATGGATTATCTCCCCCTTTCGGACTCAGAATTTTTCCCATTTTTTCCTCGTAAACTCGAAAAACTTTTTCACCTTCATACCTACGGCGCCTGATATTTGGTATGTAGCTTCGTTATCATGTGCAGATGCGCAAAGTGAATTTGGATTTTTGATCCGACCCTCCATCATGGATTATCTCCCCCTTTCGGACTCAGAATTTCCCATTTTTTCCTCGTAACTCGAAAAACTTTTTCACCTTCATACCTACGCGCCTGATATTTGGTATGTAGCTTCGTTATCATGTGCAGATGCGCAAAGTGAATTTGGATTTTTGATCCGACCCTCCATCATGGATTATCTCCCCCTTTCGGACTCACGAATTTCCCATTTTTTCCTCGTAACACTCGAAAAACTTTTTCACCTTCATACCTACGCGCCTGATATTTGGTATGTAGCTTCGTTATCATGTGCAGATGCGCAAAGTGAATTTGGATTTTTGATCCGACCCTCCATCATGGATTATCTCCCCCTTTCGGACTCAGAATTTCCCATTTTTTCCTCGTAACTCGAAAAACTTTTTCACCTTCATACCTACGCGCCTGATATTGGTATGTAGCTTCGTTATCATGTGCAGATGCGCAAAGTGAATTTGGATTTTTGATCCGACCCTCCATCATGGATTATCTCCCCCTTTCGGACTCAGAATTTCCCATTTTTCCTCGTAACTCGAAAAACTTTTTCACCTTCATACCTACGCGCCTGATATTTGGTATGTAGCTTCGTTATCATGTGCAGATGCGCAAAGTGAATTTGGATTTTTGATCCGACCCTCCATCATGGATTACTCTCCCCCTCGACTCACAATTTCCGATTTTTTCCTTGTAACTCGAAAAACTTTTTCACCTTCATACCTACGCGCCTCATATTTGCTATGTAGCTTCGTTATCATGTGCAGATGCGCAAAGTGAATTCGGAGTTTTCATCCGACCCTCCATCATGGATTATCTCCCCCTTTCGGACTCAGAATTTCTCTATTTTTCATTGTAAGTCGAAAAACTTTCTCACCTTCATACCTACATTTCTGATATTTGATATGTAGCTTCGTTATGATGTGCAAAGTGAATTCCGATTTTTGATCCGACCTTCCATCATGGATTATCTCCCCCTTTCGGACTTAGAATTTCACTATTTTTCCTCGTAGGTCGAACAACTTTTTCACCTTAATACCTACGCGTCTGATATTTGGTTCGTAGCTTCGTTTTGATGTGCTGATGCGCAAAGTGAATTCGGATTTTTGATCCGACCCTCCATCATGGATTACCTCCCCCTTTCGGACTTAACATTTGGGGAAAGTGGGTATATTGCGATGGCGCGCCATCGACTTTTTCTAGTTTCTCTCTGTAAAGATGTCTTGGAATTTCATTTGAATCGAGTCCTCAGGACGCAATTCTAATGAAATTCCAAGACATATTCATGATATTTACGGGGAGAAATACAAGAAAATATGATGAATTCTTGTCCGCTAGTTTGGACTATTTAACTCATTATGCCCTAGCGCCCCATATACGCGGCAGACTTGAACTGCTCTGTAACCCGCACGCCACAAATACGAGTCGCATTTACCTGTATCGATACGCCGGAAGCCGCAAAAATGCGGTGCGGTTTATTTACGTTCTCTTCCCGAAAGCCGCATTATTACGTCGTTTACCATTGGTCGGAAAATGTTGTAAATGCTAGCTCTACTTATTTTAAACCAATGAAAATGTCGCTTACAAACAAAATCGATTCATTCCAAAAACTAGGAAGTCGAAAGTTTGAACAGAAAGCGTGGAGTCAAAATCTTGCAATTTGAAGTTGAAAACTGGTGAAAATGAGCGAAATTAATGAAAATCGGCAATCGACAGTGCAAATTACGACAGTGGCGGATCGGACTCTGAGTTCTCGGGGTTTTTCTCTGGCAGCGATATATCGCTAGAAAGTGACATTTCGAGCGTAAATACGACAGATTTGTCGGACTGGGAGAGCGATGATGAACCCAGAGCAGAAGTTTGGCGTGTCAATGATCGACATAGACTTGTGAAGAAGCCGTTTTCTGGTCCAGAGCCTGGCCCTACCACGATTTTGGATCCAGACACAAACGAGATGGACTTCTTTTTTCAGTTATTTTTCGCCACGACTTTGGTTGAACATGTAGTGACTCAGACAAATCTATATGCAACACAAAAGACTGCAGTGAAACCAGATCCAATCTGGTTTGAGGTGACTGCAAGGGAGATGTTGGCATGGTTTGGCATACGCGTCTACATGAGTATTTTTGCGGCTACCACAGACAAAGATGTATTGGTCGAAAGATGCGCTGTTCGGCAACCTGAATATTCGGCGCGTCATGAAGAGAGACCGGTATGACAAAATCGCGCAGTATCTGCACGCCAACAACAGACAGGGCCATCCACAACGAGGTCAACCGGGACACGACAAATTACATCTTGTTCGTCCGGTTTTGAATGAGGTAAGGGTGTCAAATGACGTGCTTTTTATTTGGAAATTTTTTCCTGAAATAAAACTTTCTGAGCATTTACTCGTGCTCAAAATCAGGGAGTTTAGGTCATAGCTGGCTCAGTCTTTGACAAACTGGCCGATTTCAAGCACAACAATGCTTAGAAGTTTTGATAATCACAGGCCCAGATCAATTAACATTTGAGCACGAGCATGTGCTTCGAATGTTTTAAAATCATCAGCCCAGATGCAATAAAAAATAAGAAAATACATCTTTTGTTGGTATCACTGTCAGAATTATAATTATTACAAAGAAATATTGCAGAATATTTTATAATTTTCAAAATATAACACTAACAATAAACATGAAAAACAAACTAAATAAAATTATTTGTGTGGAAAGGGTAAAACAAATAACAAACTGTGCAGATCCGATGAGCCGACTCGTAATGAGTCGTCTTATCCGGATCTGCACTGTTTGTCAAAGACAAATGTTTCAAAATTATAACAGTTGCATGTTTTGTCTTCTTTCAGGTTCTCGAGCAATGCTTAGCCAACTACAAACCTCATCAGAATGTTAGCGTAGACGAAGCCATGGTGAAGTTCAGGGGGCGTCTGTCATTTCGGCAATACTTACCTGCCAAACCAACCAAATACGGAATAAAGGTCTGGGTACGTGCGAGTCCAGAAAATGGCTACACCGAAGAATTTCAAGTTTATACTGGACGCGACGGAAACACCAGAGAAGTCGGGCTGGCCACAAGGTGGTACTCGACTTGACACAGAAGTTGTTTGGCCGCCACCATATTGTTAACACCGACAACTTCTTCACGAGCCCAGACTTGTGCCAAAAACTGTTAGCAAATCGCACATATGCCAGAGGAACAGTGCGTTCCAACAGGAAGGGATACCCTCAGAATCTTCTCGGGAAGAAAGATGTGAAGGTACAGGGGCAATACAAGATGGCCCAGAAAGGGGAAATGACTGCGTGTGTGTGGATGGACAAAAAACCTACGTTTATGTTGTCCACAGCCGAGGACCCATCCACCATGGCGTCATCGTGAAAAGAAAAAAAACGCGGGTGGCGAGCCGAAGGACGTGCCCGCTCCATCTGTAATTGGCAACTACAACAACAACATGAACGGGGTGGACGTCGCAGACCAGCTGAGAACAGAATACAGCACCTATCGCACCTCAAAGAAGTGGTGGTGCTACCTGTTCTGGTTCCTGTTTGACGTCGCCGTCACAATGGTTTTGCATTTTGATGAGGGAGTCTGAAAATCACCAGCAGCGGACAAAAACTGGTCGCGTGAAAGACAGGACGATGGTCGACTTCCGCACCAATTTGGCCAAGTTGCTGATTGGCGATTACTCGGCAATGAGCGAGCGGCACTGGCGACAATTAGTGCTGGCCATTATGTAAAGTCTTCAGACAGGAGGGGCCGATGTCGCCAGTGTTCAAAAAACAAGCGGCGACGTGAAGTAAAGTACATATGTGAGCAGTGTGATGTCCACCTGTGCCCGGATTGTTTTCGGCCATATCACCAGGATATGGTGAGAAATAAATAAATTGCAATGTGTACAGTGTAGATACATGTAGTCTGTGTAAAAAGTTTGTAAAATACATGTATATACACAAGGATTTTACAGTGAAAAAAAAATGGAATTATACAAATATTATTTTTGTGATTGCGAACAGTGTAGGCCCTGGTCAGACTGCAAAAGTACAAGCTAATCTGTGGTACATTGTATACTTATTAGGATTATAAACGGATCTTATTGGATTAGAAAACTATGGACTACAATATTTTACAGTGGTGAGTTTGTATTTACTGTACTCGTTTACATGTACATGTAGTAACATATTCTAGGTTGGCTATTGATCACTAAAATTGCCATTAACAAATAATAAAATAATATTTAAATAATAATTATTTGAAAACATATCTGTTTTGTTATTTGAAAAGCAAATGTTTTAATGATGGTGGTAATGTATTTTCCATTTTCCATTATTTTATAAATTTGGCTACTAAATTTTTAGTCATGGCACCAACCTAGAATATTATTTTTTATACTGTTATTCACATAATTCAATTCTTATTATTTCTGCAAAATTTCAGCTGGATTATGCAGTTACATTTGAAGTTATGACAATTTATATAAAGATACACACAAACATTTCTCAGTTTATGTGGAATTCCTGAAATTGTCTCAGGGAGACAGGTACTGCTGCAGAGATAGCTGCTGCAGGGCATGGTTTACCTCTGCAGCTGTAGGGCATTACCAGTGATGTGTAGTATAGGGCATAATGAGTTATAGCCCACAAGTTTCCCAGCATGAAGAGTTAATGTCCGTTCAACAGCAAGATCATACACAGAATAGCTATATACAGTGAAATCTTTCTAAACTGGACACCCTGGGAGGTTCCCCAGGGTGTCCGTTTTAGAGAGGTTTCACTGTATAAGTACGCGCATGTGTGTTTTGCAATCATGAACAGACACTATCAAAAGGAAAAAACGGTGTAACCCATCAAAATTAAATACATGATAATTAATATTTATTATTTCCAGACTAGAAAGGTTATACGTACAGGTGAACAAGCACTTTATGGTGTATATGTGTGCTTTATAATCATGAACAGACATGATCATTAGAGACAAATTACAGTGAAACCATCAAAAGCTGAACACACTAAAGGTTTCAAGGTGTCCAGTCTAGAGGTTCTATTCCATTTATAGCACAAGATGGCGAACGAAAAATTGACACAGATTTCGGACAATCAGACTCTCGGCGAGTGAGGTTGATAAAATCATAATGGTTCACACAATGTCGTTGTTTCGAACAGGAGACAATTCCCATGTGCAGGCAAAACATGTTTTTCTGATAAAAAAATAAGAATGAAAAACAGCAGACGACAATGTTTGGTTCCCGCCCGGTTAATATCAGACATGCCCGGCGAATGACAATATTTCCCGCTTGCATTTCCATATTTGCACCTCGCTATAAATGTACGGTATTATCGACTATGATTAACGATACAGTGCAAGTGATACCTAACTCGATCTAACCTAATTGCACATCAAACAGCAACGGAATCGACTTATTCCCGAGAAAACGAGTGTATACAGTGGATTCTGCAAACCGGACACCCTGGGAGGTCCTCAGGGTGTCCGGTTTGGAGATGTTTCACTGTAGTTCCGATGTATGAGCACTGAAATACATGTCTGTGTCCTTGTAATTCCGATGTATGAGCAAATACCTGTCTGTATCCTTTGCTATCACGGACACCATTAAACCGAGATATTTGACAGTGAAATCGATCGTAATTTAACAAATCAATGTCGCGCGGGTGTCCGGTTTAGAGAGGTTCCAATGTATATATATAAAGCATTGATCGATACAACATCTAGATTCCATAAATCTCTATATATGCTGTTTCCTTGTACATTTCTCAACGCACTATTATCTAGCAAAACTGGGTCTTATTGCCTTTGCAACCGACCAGACACGTTTAGATTGCAAACGTGTAGCCTGTTTCTCAGACAACAAACTGGTTACACGGCTTTAAGTAATTCTAGTGTGATAAGGATCATGTACCGCATCAGATCAGGTTATTCTAATTTCCGGACTGAATATGTTATTTTTTATGCAAATATTAAAGATTTTCGCTTCCATCGGTACAGGTAAAATATGGGATTTGACCGTAGCTCTTGACATGCAGGCCGCTAACGCCAATAAACATTTACCCTTTCAACACCACAGGCCTGTATAGTGGTATTGTCAAAATGTGTAGATCCATGATCTGCACATTTTGCAAGTAATTTTCATATTTTTGAGAAAAAAAACACCCCCTTTTCATAAATGGACTAGTCTGAAAATCATTTTGTGACGGTTGGATTGGTCGCAAAATTGACATCAAAAGCCATTCCAGTCACTTAATCCTTTCAACACCACAGACCTCTATAGAGACAATGTTTGCAAACAGTGCAGATCCAGATGAGCCGGCTCGTAACGAGCCGTCTCATCAGGATCTCCACCGTTTGTTAATAATTTTAAACGTCGTACAGATTACCCTTTTAGAAGAATGGGATAATTTGAATGAACAAAATTAATGAAATAGCGTGAAACATTGGCATGGAACATCCTATCCTATTAAGTTACTTGGTGTTGAAAGGGTTAAGAGTGAAAGGGTTAATCAAATTGGTTACAATCCAGGTACAGACGACTTTCTCATTACAGTGAAACCTCACTAAACCGGACACCCCAGGGTGTCCGGCTTAGAGAGGTTTCACTGTAAATCAGGCATTTAATCATTCTGAGCCAAGGAGGTGTGCTATGCGATCACGAATATACATATCACCTGAGATAAATGACCAAGAATATCATCAAAAATAAGATCACACGGGTGTCCGATTTAGAGAGGTTCCACTGTATGTATTCATTATACACGTCGTGTACTCCGACGTGTACTCCGGGCCATTTGATATTACAAGCAGATCGAGATAATTGGCGCTACGATCACTCGATGTGTATTCCCACCTTTCAGTGTTACCAACTGTGAGAGAAACGTCAACAATACGTTTGTAACCAACAACAAAGATAACCACCCTTTCACCCCTAAGTAACGGGAATGGAGTTTTATATGTTAATTTCTGGACCAATCCAATCGTCACAAAAGGGGGTGTTTTTTTAGAGTAAAACCCTGCCATTTATGAAAAAGGGGGTGTTTTCGTTCTCAAAAATATGAAAATTACTTACAAAAAGTGCAGATCCTGATGAGACGGCTCGTCACGAGCCGTCTCATCTGGATCTACACTGTTTGCCAATACCACTATACAGGTCTGTGGTGCTGAAAGGGTAAGTCAAAATCTTAATGTTCCAGTGCACGTTGTACATACATTTCCATAATACTATATATATATCTTAACGGAACAGGCATTTTGTCCCATATTTTTTAAAGTAGCTTATTCTATACTGATCTCAAATATCCGAGGACAATTCTCTTGGCTTTGTTACAATTACTGTCTCACCTGCTTGATAACAATTTTTGTGTGACAGTTTTCACAATAGGGGGGAGAAGATACATTCACCAAAGATCAGCTTTCAACAAAATGCTGGCCTTGCCACATTGTAACGAGTCGCTACGAGAAACAGGGTATTGTTGACTTTGCCATCAGTGCCAGTCCCGAGAAGATGCATTCACCAAGATCAGCTTCCAACAAAATGCTGGGCTTGCGATATACGAGTCGCTACGACAAACAGGGATTGTTGACTCCGCACATCATTGTTCTTTACAAAGTTCCCCTAAATCTGACCCACCCCCCCACCAGCAAAATACAGACGTGTTCCCATCTAAACATAACCTTGTTGTTGAACAGACGTAAAACCCCAAAAAATCAATCAATCATTCAATCAACAGTATCTGCTTCATCAATCGACCCCGAAAGAAATAGCCTGGCTATATGTATATATATATATATTCAAAGATCTTCTCTAGCCTATCAGCTGGTCTTGAAAACGACATCAGACATATCCAGCTACCAGTCCCACAGGACACCGTTCTTGTCAGATTACCGGGCGTAAAAGTGACAGAATTCCATGTTGTTCATATCACCAACTTAGCCTCTATTTATCCTGCTGTCATGGCACATTTATTTCAGTCAACATCCATTGATCAATGAGAGGAATCGTTTATGAAAACAAGGTGAGAGATTAATTATTATAGCAAAATGTTGAATTAAATTATGTCATCAGACCGTTGCCCAAATTAACAACATAAACGGTATATCTGTACACATGAATGCCATTCCACATTAAATTTTGTCGGGCTGCTGTTTTTTGTTGTTTTTTTTCTCTCATCAAAAACATGGTTAGACAGCACTTTAGAATCATTTCCAATGGAAATGATTCGAAAGTGCTGTCAAACCATGTTTTTATTGAGAAAGTAGACAAAATATAAAACAACAGCAGACGACAATTTTCACTTCCCCGCATTCTAAGTGTTAATAGTTTGGCATGCAATGTCCACATACCGTGCTTTTGATTGATCTATGTTTGTTATAATTATAATGCCTGTATTTTTGCAATTAAGTGACTGAATTGGGTTTATGTCCATTCAACATCGCGGTCACATGACGTGTATGCACCAGTATTAGGCAATATTGAAATTACAACAGTTTTCCAGCACTTAACGCTTAGAGTGCTTGGAACAAAAATTGTTGTCTGCTGGTGTTTTACATTTTGTCTTCTATGCAACTGGGAATGGTTCTGAAGTGCTGTCAAACCACGTTTTGAATCAGAAAAATGGAACTTATAAAATAAACAGCAGACAACAAGATTGATGCAACAGTGTAAAGGTTAAGAACCAATTAAATTAAATTAATAGCCTGATCTTGTTATGTTGTTGCTCATGTCTGTTCACAAAACATTAGTTAGAAATTTTTTTATTATTATTTTTTTACATATTTCTTCCTTCTATGATTCATAATAATAATTGTCTTAGGGATGCATATTTTTAAAAAGAATTTTATTTTTTCAATTTTCTTCAAATAAACCAATCTCTCAAACCTGGTGTAATTCATCAAATTTGTCATAAGCGTGAAACACCACCGCAACTCGTGTTAATATATTATATCACCAAAATTCTGACATTGCCGAGCGGCATTTAAATATTCACCATCATAATTACGGCCGGGATGATCATTCTATCACCGAGTTATGAACTCATGCATAATTCATTATCTTCCCACTAGCATCTCCGTATTGATCGCCCATGCATGCTGAGAGAAACTGCGCCTTGTTTGAATTTCTGTACAAGTTAGCATAGGATTCGGACATGTCTTTCGTCACGAAATCACGGGTGTAAAATCAGAAATGGGCAATGGCCACTCTACAATCGCAATCGGCGTAGTTCACGATTGCTACTCGATGTCTTAGATGTCTGGAAATGTCATCAGTCTGTAAGAACACTTTCTCGCCAAGTACGAGTACTACTATATCAGCGAAAGCGGAAAATCATAAGAACGTCTTGGTATTAACTAACCAAGCGTAACGTGTGAAGAAATCTATCGACGCTTACACACGGATTCAATCTTGAACCGAATGCAGCGTGTTTCTGAAAGAAACACGCTGTATTCAGTTCAAGATTGAATCAAATCATCAGGAACACCGAGCTAATGAACAAGTCTGTAGTTGATCAATTTCCTCTAGACTGGCCGACATTAATTCTATCGGCCATTTTCCCCCTGCTAGCTCGCCGCACGTTGCGATAATAAATAGGGACAAAAAACTAATCTAGGCAGCAAGGAAATGCAATCCAATCAATGCCACACGTCTTCGCAGTACAACGCCGACAATTGACGTCGCTTTTGTCGAAGAAAGGCGAGCGAGATTGCAATACAGCGATTGCCTCGGACCACAATGTGGCCGGCCGAAATGAGATTGGGACGGGGAAATATTATCTTGGTAGCAATTACGGCCAGAATTGCCCAGTTTGGTGTTTTGATGGCCGCCTCGTAGAATGATGTATGTTGAAATAGACATGGGATCGAGCCGGATTTTCGTCTAAAATTTCCTTATTCTTACATCATTTCCATAAGACATGAATGTTCCGGAATGAAGCGATTCACCACTCATCTTGCTATATATATCTTTACATATTTGGCAAGAAACCATAGCAAATTAAATAATGTTTTTAAAATTAAAAATAAGTGTCTACATACCAAAAAGTCAATATTTGCAAACACTCGTAATGAGCTGTCTCATCCGGATCTGAAGTATTTCTCATTGTCAGATTTTGAAACAACACCCTTGTTCTAACAATCCATGTTATATGTATTTAGAGATGAAAGGGATTATCCTGTGCATGAGCAAGTGGTCTTCAGAATCCTCCAAGAGACTGCCATGATTCAGAACATGTAAACCCCTAAACTGAATTATTTCCCTTTGCAAATCTATTACAGAGCTCCAGTCCTATGCTGTATTTCAGTGGATAGCACAAACAAAAAAGAGTATTGTGAGCAGCGTAGACTCGGATCAGACTGCACATCTGTGCAGTCTGATCCGGGTCTACTCTGTTCACAAAACTCTTTTTTGAGTCTTTTTGAGTCTACGCTGATTGCAATAACATTAATAAGCGTGAAAATATGAATCTGGCAAATAATGCAGTCCCGGATCAGATGATCTGGATCAACACTAATTGACATCACTATAATTGCTCCTTTTCATAACAAACCATGCAAAATTCGCCCTTTTTACAAGCAACAAGGCCCTAAATTACACAATTTGGCCCCGGATTTCTATAAATAAATTCAACGGGAGATAACTAAGCTACGATCCCTCATTGCCAACAGTCTGGGAAATAAATATTGACAAGACGAGTGGGCGTGATGTGGCAGATGTGTACGCTTTCATGTCGGCTGCTGAACCGATATACACGAGGGAAATTCCCGCCATTACGATTCCCATCATGCATTACTGGGTCAATCAATGACGTTGTTTTATATTAGGTTTCCATGGATAAGAGGAATAGTATTTAAGCCCTATATGTATGAAATATTTGTACACGAATAAAACCAAGGATATCCAAATCCATTTTCCGTCTGCTCGATCTGGACACGTTAACCCTTTCAACACTACATGTATAGTGGTATTGGCAAACAGTGTAGATCCAGATGAGCCGGCTCGTGACGAGCCCTCTCATCAGGATCTGCACTATTGGCAAGTACATTTCATATTTTTGAGAACAAAAACACCCCCTTTTCATAAATGGACTAGTCTGAAAATCATTGTGTGATGGTTGGATTGGTTGCAAAATTAACATATCAAAATCCGTTCCAGTTACTTAGGGGTGAAAGGGTTAAACTCTTAGAATGCTGGATACTGAAAATACTACGTTAGTGCTACTTGTAGCTCCAAGATTTCAGAAATTACCATTTTGGCTACTGGAAATCTCAGAAATTGTTCGAACAAGTACTATGTTTTACAAATATTGCAGAAAATGTAACATATATTGTTTTTTTTCCACTCTAACAGTTCATTTTCGCTACTAATTTCAAAATCCCAGCGCCACCCTAGAAATTGTCGTCTGCTGCTGTTTTACATTTTGAATTATATTGTTGTACTTTCAGATATTCCTTTTGGCGAATACTTTTACCACGTACCCGCATCACCTCATTTAATTAATTTCTCATACATAGCGGATTAAATATATATAAATTATCATCAACGATTTATGCCATGGAACGGCGTCGTCATAGCAACATGAAAAACATGTTGACGATACCCGACTGAAGAGCTCGCATTAAAATTCAAATTCACGCATCCCGAATTTCGTGAAAAGGCGAAGTATTCACTCCGATGAAAGCGAAAGCGAGATTCCAATGAACGACCTCCCTTTTATGACTTGTACACGAATAGACATTTCCACTAATGCTTTTAATCAAATTCTGACACGTCGACCGAACTGATCGCTTATTGTCCTGGTGACCAGTGTAGATCACGATCAGCCTGCGCAATCGCGCAGGCTGATCAGTGATCTACATTGGTCGCCATTCCATTTAAACATTCATGATGCTACAAACAGATAGCACTTTTTATTACACACGATCGTGCTATCAAGTCTGGAACTATACTGATCACAACTCCAAAGTCGCTACTTTTGACGACACGACACGGCACAAACATTTCTCCATAAAAGGCTAGCTAACGGTGAGAGTTAATAACATCAAATGTGAATTAAAGAGCCGTTCACGAGAAACCACGTTCTACAGAAATAAAAACGCAAAGCCTACGTAAAGGAATATCAAACTTCGAAACAGACACCAGAATTATCTGCATAGCTCTACGCTTTGCACAATACAGGTGAACAAAAATAATGGTGGTGTTACGGATATTTGTTTACATATAATACGACAGAGCAAAACCGAAAAATTCTCGCAGCATCATTTTCTCAGTCCATTCATTATATTAATCGTTTTACAGATGGATTACTTCATCGAATAGAGCTTCGAGTACAGGAAATCACTTTATTTTTATTTTTTTAATAATGACGTTCCGACGGTGATGCTCCATTGATTCAGCAGAATACATACAAGTCGGTATTTGACAAAACCACCATTAACTCGTCACTACAGGCAGGCCACAATTGATTGCAGTAGTACGAGAGTTTTCAAGAAAAATAATCCTATTTTCTTTATTTCTTCTCGAAAATATATGTTGTCACCACTCATTTGAATCGTCTCGACGAGACGCTTCGAATGAGTGGTAACAACATATAATATTATGAAGAAATGAAGAAAATAATCAGATTTTTTTAAATAAAATATTTTCTATTCTTAGACTGCAGTGGGTCAAAATAATGTGGAAAATCTTAACCAAACGACAGGGTTTTAATAGACTTCAAACTTCAAGGTTCAAAATGGCCAATTAAGATTAAATTTCATATGTGTAATACTATTTATTTTCTATGGTATAAAAGACATAGAAAAATTGACCCGTCGGCTGCAATTTTGAAGAAGAATTAAATGTAGATTATATGGGTCAAAATGCACCAATTTAGGATCACTTTTGAAAACCCTGAATTAATACACATTACATAGAACTGTGTCTATTTGTTTTCGATTTTTTGTCATAGCATGGCAAAATAATTCTACTCTTAACCCTTTCCCTGATAGAGACGACTTTTGACGCCTCTGTAGAAGATGTCTTTTGAAAACATTGTGGGAAAAGGAGAAATTGCTTGTAACAAGCAATTTCTCCTTTTCCCACAATGTTTTCTACTCTATCAGATAATTTAACCATCATTTGACCCAGCATCTGATTCTTTTATTCAGATGTTTTCGATTTGGATGAGTCGAAATATCGCAAAACAGGGAAAGGGTTAATATTAATAAATATTAAAATGAACTTGTTTTCGCCATCATAAATATAGAATATTATACAGACCTCTACACGAAGTGTTACGGTAATTTAATAATTGGCTACAAACGGTTGATAGAAATATAAAACTGTTGACAAGGTCAGAATTAACTTTCAATTATTGTCATTAAACGTGATCACCAAGGTGTTACTATTTGGTTTTCCATTGAACAGTACACCTGTATCATACAATATTGTCTATAGAACATGATTCCGCTAGCAATCGGACGATTTGACAAATCACCACACATTAAACCCCAAAAGATATGGATTTCACTATTTGAACGAGAGAAATGAAGTAGTGCAACCTTTCTAAGCCAGACACCCTGGGACCACCCAGGGAAATGAGTACATATCATGGAACCTCTCTAAATCAGACACCCTGGGAGGTCCCCAGGGTGTCTGGTTTAGAGAGGTTTCACTGCAATTCAGACATAATATCACTCAAAGACAAATATTTAAACCTCAAAAGAATGAGGTAAATGAATACATGTAGTGGAACCTCTCTAAACCAGACACCCTGGGAGGTCCCCAGGGTGTCTGGTTTAGAGAGGATTCACTGCAATTCAGACATAATAAGACGTGAGAAAGGGAAACCAGTGGGTCAAATGATCTTCAATTTGAAGAAATAAAACATAAAGGCTGAAATTAGGACCTTGTAAGCTAAATTTCATGTTTTACAGTAACAATATTGCCATATTTGTCTTGTACACACAAGTGCATGGGAACATCGGACAATTTTATGGTGCGAACCACATTATTGAATGTTTCCAGATTTCCGCAACCGGAGGCAACAACACAGACAGAAGTTCCAAGAAGCCATACTCCCAATCTATCGGCATTTATCGGTCAGCAGACACTTACGAGGCTAAAAATAGATGCCAACATGTTCAACTCGGCGATTTTTCCTTCCAGATGCCTTCTGGGATTGAATATTTCCCAATCTTAGGCGAATCTTACGGTAATGATGGGGGAAAGGCGGGAACTAACAACTGTCGTCTGCTGTTTTTTTTCATCATATTTGTCTTATTCCTCAGAAACACATAATTTGGCGGTACATAGGAATCAATTAGTCGCCATAGTGCTAAATATGCAATAAATATTACCCTTATGGTTATACTGTCGAATTAAATTTTGTCGTCCGCTGTTTATTTTCTATTTTGGTTGTTACTCATCAAAAACATACCTTGACAAAACTTGAGAATCATTTCCAATGGAAATGATTCTCAAGTGTTTTCAAAGCATGTTTTTATTGAGAAATAAGACAAAATATAGAGCAACAGCAGACAACAATTTTCGTGTGCAGCAGTCAAAGGATTAATCTAACATGTGTTGTTTTAAAATAGTAAATTGCTATTTACTAAACACGTTAACCGATTTCAAAAGAATCTCGGCATAGCCTCGCTTCTAATGAAATCAGTAAACTCGCTTTTAATAAATATCATATTAAATCATAGTTCATATAAGATCCCCTATATCGCTAGAATTCATACAAAACGTCAGACGAAAAATGTAATTTGTTTATCAGAATCGAGGCGACAATTTCATACCACCATGGTCATCTAACGTGTCCAGTAACTGGCCAATAACTAGCCTTCGGGGCGTGATAGCAATAACGTTGTGTTGTCTACACAAATAGCAATATAATTGTGTCGTCGGTCACTTCAATGGTTTTATCAGATTTTTATCTATGTATAGCCACTTTACTCGCTTTTTTACAACCAGTGAAACGCATGTATATGGATACGGTTTTATGACCAAGAATATTTTTCCCCTGAGGAAGGTCAAACGTACACGACCTTCACCTTTCTCAGGATAAATAGTTGACTTGTTTAATGCCGTTTAATGGCTTGTCAGTAGCTCAGTTCAGCTACAATATTTTGATAAAAGCACACTTTGAACAGATTTTCTATAAATAGGGATTAGGTCACTTGGTAATTTGCTTATGATTCAGAACGGTTCATAGTTACCCATCCTTGGTGTAAACCGAAGGTTCACCTTTCACATATTAACCCTTAGAATGCGGGAACCGAAAATAGTCGTCTGCTGATAATTCATATTTTGTCTTTTCTCTCAGTAAAAACATGGTATGGCAGCATTTTAGAATCATTTCCATTGGAAATGATTCTAAAGTGCTGCCAAACCAAGTTTTTGATGAGAAAAAGGGAAAATAAAAAATATTCAGCAGACGACACAAATTAATTCAGCATTGTAAGGGTTAAAATGTTCATTCTAGGAGGGGCCATGCCCATTAGCCCCTATTTGTCATAAATGGCCCCAAAAATAAATAGTGAGGGGGCCGCCACAATGGCCCATCATTTTTAGAAATGGCCCAGAATTATGAAACCAATGGGTCACCGCTACACACAACAATTTTATCGGCTGTTGTTGCTTTTATATCTTGCCTTATTTCTCAATAAAAACATGGTTTGACAGCACTTCAGAATCATTTCCAACGGAAATGATTCTGAAGTGCTGTCAAAGCATGTTGTAAATTATTCTAAAATAATAAAAGCAACAGCAGACGACAATTTGTGTGTGTAGCGGTCTAAGAGTTAAAGGTGGATTCAATATTAAGATACATATACCCTCCCAAACTTCTGTGCCAGGTAGGTTATGATCTTGAATTTCATTTCTATCAAACAAAACCAACATGAAACATGGGGAGCACTTGCCAGACACGGTGCCAGGTATATTTACTAGTAAACCGGGAGTGAAAAATAACAGCGGGGGGGGGGGGGGGAAATCTCCCAGATTTAGAATATTTACTGCTTAGTTAAATACCGAGAGCGAAGTCAGTAACCTGGGGAAAAATCTGCAAAACCAATCACACTTGTTGCCGATGCATGAATTTGGAGATTAAGCGTCATTCATCATACAAAACCGCGGGCCTTTGTGCGAACCAGCTTGCACACTAAGATCAAAGTTATAATCCCAACAAGTTAATATATAATTGTATGATCAAACATCTGGTAAACAGTCAAGACCCTGATCGGGTGCAGTCTGGTTAGGTGTATGAATATGCTTTCCCCCATGTGATCCTGAGCAAATGTGTTTAGAACTACTTTCTTGGCTCATTACAGAATCCCTGGACAGATTCCACTCATATTTGGTGGGTGTAATTACACCATTAATACATTACTCTGTGCCATTACATTTGACCTTGGGGGTCAGTGGATACCACACATATCTCAGTAATGTTGTAAAATTGCAAAATATAGATTTGGTCAACTTAGTCTCTTATTTTCTGGCCAATTACTTTTTTGTCAATTACTTTTTTGTTTGTTTGTGTGTTTGTAAATGAAATGAGGTGAGAAATAATGATGTTTTTATTTTCGGCGTTATTACGATGCTGATCGCCATCATCTCCTAGCGAAGAGTGAATTGTAATGATAAACAAATATATTTAATTTAAAAATGAAACGGTTCACACGACTCGTTCCGTCACGGAAATCAATACTGGCAAATATATCCGAGAACATTAATTTCACTCGCGTCTTTTCATATACACCAAAATTCCCAGCCTTTTTGAAATATGAACTTGGGTCATTTTCCTTTCGTTTTGTTCACAACTTCAAAACATTGCGAAATTGGTGGTTTCAAGTTAATCACGTGCCACACACTTGTAGTTATATAATTTGTAACAATTATCTATCCTTCACTGGCAATTTCAAAATACAGTGGAACCTCTCTAAACCGAACAATTAACCTTGTGGCATCGATGTGTCAAATATCGCCGACGTTTATCAGTGTTCATGATTTCAATGCACACAGGCGTGTTTCAGTGCCCTTACATCGAAATTACTGTGGAACATTTAGAGAGGTTTCACTGTACATTGCTCGCTGCTTGAGAACAACTGAATAACGATAAGTCTGATAAGAGCTTACCTACGCTGGTTTCAGACATCGTAATACCAGTTGTATCGAACTGCATCGCGAATGCACTCGCACAAAACATGTATTTAGTATGCTGGTTACGCGGTTATCGTTTTGTCACGTTGTGACTCACGCATAAACCAATTAATGCTGTATATTAAAATCAGCCACAATTTTGCACTCACGTTCGGTCGTAAATCTAATTCCTGTAGGCTTGTATGGGTTTATAAAATAAATGTCGACATAGTATTGCAAGGTTTCACAGCAATAAAACTGTGCAAGCTGCAAGTATTTGATTACAACACATCGTATTTAATTATAAGGTTGAAAAGTCAACATAGTACAGTAGACTCCCTCTAAAATGGACACACATAATATTCAAATATGTACAGTGGTACATCTCTAAACCGGACTGGGAGGTCCCAGGGGTGTCCAGTTTAGAGATGTTCCACTGTAAATCAGGCATTCTGGGACATACTTATGTATTTTGCAATCATAAACATGCATTATTATCTGTGAAATATTTATTAACAGATTAACTTGGGTACACAAATCAACAATAAATTGCCATATTAGCTCAATGTTTGTTACCAAATTGTGTAAAGTTACACTGCAAGTCATCAGAAAAATATTTACCTGTGTTTGAAACTTCATGAAATTATTACGGATAAATGAATAATTTATATTCAAATACAATAACAAAACGGCAACACTCGACCGAACAAAAGTCAATAGTACCATACACTGGAATGTGTTTCATCAAATCTGCTCTACACAGTTTGCCAATCAGCCTGCCGCACTACAAACATCCATAGGACAACCAGTCGAGACGAAGATCAGACTGTAGGACTGCACATATGTGCAGTCCTACAGTCTGATCTTCGTCTAGGCTGGTTGTGTGTATAATTATCGCCGTTTCTATACGCGGTAAATATTTCCGTCTTTACGCTGCATTAGATACACGCCTACACGGCTCATGCCTACCGAGGTCATATATTGTGAACGTAAAATATACACTGTTGCCAGCCTACTACATGTTCAAGCAGGATTATATATATATAAATTTATATATCTAAATGTATACATTATTATATATGGCTCATATATAATGTGCCAATTTCAGATTTCATGACACATATCATATAAAGATATTCGTTATTCGATGAACTTATAAATGAACACTACCTTATAGAAAGATATATATTTTAGTGATTGATTGATTGATTGGTCGATTGGTTGGTTGGTTGGTCGGTCGATCGATCGACCGACCGACCGACCGGAGCTGAACCAAGATTTAGAACAAGTCACACAAAGACACAATGAATGGGCCTTAACCCTTAGACCGCTACTCACAACAATTGTTGTCTGCTGTTGCTTTTATATCTTGCCTTATTTCTCAATAAAAACAAGGTTTGCAAGCACTTCAGAATCATTTCCAATGGAAATGATTCTGAAGCGTTGTCAAAGCATGTTGTAAATTATTCTAAAGTGCCGTCAAAGCATGTTTTTCATGATAAAAATGTAAAATAGAAAATAAACAGCAGACGACAAAAAAATTAAGATAGCGGTTAATGGGTTGTAACCAAACACTGTTGTTTTCTACTGTGATAGGTCAGTCAAGACTCCGAACATCACCAAACATTACCATCTATATATAGTCAACTAGTGTTTGCACATACAGACGGACAGACGCACAGCAACACTGAAGCTACATTGGTACTTACAGGTCCGTACTGGGAGAAGTATTTTTTAACATCGTCGACTGTGGTTGGTGCCGACAGCCCACCGACGAATATTTTCTTTGTTTTCGTTACCATCTGAAATGTACAAAGAACAGCGATGTCGTGAAAAAACTGGACAGGGTATAGACAGACAGTTTGTTTGTTTGTTGGGGTTTAACAGCCTATCAACACCTAAGGTCATTTAAGGCCGGGTCAATGGGTTTAGTACCCCATCCTATATATTACCTGTAGAAGTACATGTACAATTGTTCAAGTACATGTACAAATGGGGGGGGGGATCCCAAAATCAGAACTGAATATTTACAATACAAAACTATATATTCAGCCAGAACTCTGAATAAGGTCCTCGCCACACCAGAATCATTTGGCCCCCTCCAAAAAGCAGTAGGATAAGTAATAATCTTACTACTTTTATAATGGGCAATAACCCAATTCAACTCCTAGGTCACTGGACACGAGACTAAATAAGCGACTTTTTCCAACATGCGGGATATCTTTTACACCGACCCATCCTAGCTAAATAGTTTTCTTGCGACAGGTCGTCCAATTACCCACTAAATGATATACCAAGTATATGACATGTATCAGTCAGGTAATATTGGACGTGAGAAAAAGGGTCTAGCTATGATTTTTACCAGCGTAGTTCGTGATCAGCAAACACATGTGTAACTTGATAACGTATGTATATACAATGAATTAGAAGGGTTTCCACAGCAAAATAACGGTCAGTGTAGCCCCTGATCAGACTGTGTGGACGCGCAGGCTGATCAGGGGCTACACTGGGCGTGAAGTCAATAAGCCCACTTTTGCATATGGAACAAAGGTAATTTATGCAAGAACGTGTCATAAAGCAATATGGACAACATTTATTGGTGAAATAAACTGGTCAGGTGGACACTTTATGGTCAATTGGCTATAAATAGACAAGGTCAAGATCAGTTGTAAATCAGATGACCCTTCAGGCCATGAAGGTGTTCTAGTCAATTCCCACCCTTAAATATATGCCAAAACAAAATGAGATGTTCAATACAGCAATATATATGTGCATGCTGGAATAACCGCTAAAACATTAATTTAAGCGAAGTCAATTCCCATCATTAAATATCAACTAAAATAAAAACTTTAGAATCCATTACAATTTATTATCTGTGTCTCGTGTGTTATATTTTGCCCAATAATGATTTGAAATTCTGAAAAACTACCCACACACAATCATTGACGGTTTCAGTAGAATTCTGATTAACTGTTTGCATGCTAGCGGCGAAAATATCTGCCAAACGAATTACGAGTATATGTTTTATTTCTCTCTGTAAATATGTCTTGAAATTTCATTAGAATTGAGTCCTCAGGACTCAATTCTAATGAAATTCCAAGACATATTCATGATGTTTACGGGGAGAAATACAAGAAAATATGATGACTGTTTGTCCGCTAGTTTTTAACTATTTATAGCCTACAAGTTTCCCAGAATGCAAAGAGTTAATACTTAAAATTCTACAGTTTCATGGATACCCATGGCCGCTGCCTGGATCGACAAACAAAAACGTTAGCACAAATCTTACAGACGGACAAAAATATGAAACCTAATTATATATACCCCTCCCCTCGTGTATGCTGGGAGTATACAAATTGTTTCCACATTTCCCCTAAAAATCAAAGGACTACCGTATATCTACTGTCTGTTCCACGTTTTGCTGCCGACGAACTTTTGGCTATTAAACACATTAAATTTAAAAAATATTTAAAAGTAAGTACTTTTTCATCAATAATAAAAAAGTGACCCTCCCCAAAAAATGATGATTGATGAAATTCCATCAAATATTGATGTTATTGCGAAAAAAAGATTTTCCTATGGGAAGTTAACATGGGGAGTCAATTTCCAATTTTTTTCGTTTTTTGAAAATTGACTCCGAAACCTGGCGAGATAGCTTGAAAATGATGTAACTAAGCGAACAAGTTAGATTTTGAAAATCGGTCCACAAATAAAAATATATTTGAAAAAAAATCTATTTTTAGCCCCCATATTAAATTCCCATAGGAAAATGTTTTTTTCGCAATAAAATAAATATTTGATGGAATTTCATCAAATAATTTTTTTTGTGGAGGGTGACTTTTTTCTTATTGATAAAAAAGTACTTTTAATTTTTTTTTTAGATTTAATGTGTTTAATGGCCAAAAGTTCGTCGGCAGCAAAACGTGGAACAGACAGTAGGCCCGTAGTGGTGAACAAAATAATGCCACAGCGGACTATTGAGCGGCGGAAAAAAATCAACCTAGGTAGACACTCAAAATGGTGTTTCCTGCTTTCTATAGCCAAAACAGTGCCACGGCACACAATGGCTGCCGTGGTGGTGTCTACGGCCGTGATATGTCTATAGTGACATACGGCTGATGTCATCCAATACAACACGCAACGTGCAATCGTCGCATCGCAGCATCAGCCAGAGGGTGACTCGAGACCCAGAAATAGAACGACAGACCTGCGCCTGCATATTCAGAAAAGGACAATTTCGCAGAAGCCATATAAACATGTAAATCAGACGAGGTTTAGGAGCTCAGCTGCAAATCAGCATGGAAATAACCATTATTATCACAGTCTATTCGCAGTAAAGTATAACACAATGTGTGGCCGTGACTGGAGGAATGGGGCTAATGGGTTTTGCGACCAGTGTAGATCCAGATTAGCCTGTGCATCCGCACAGGCTGATCAGGATCTGCACTGTTCGCCATTCCATCAATGATACCCGCGTTGCTTCTAACGAGCAATGTAGATTGCTATCAGGCCACGGGAGTGTGCTATTTGATCAAGAGCTACACTGGCCGCAAATCCCATAAGCCCCATTTCTCACAGCCACATATACGGCTCCGTGTCATGTAAGAGCTTGAATTTTTATCGGTCCGTGTCGCATAGAAGCTTGTGATCAGTTGAGGCTTTGGATGGTTATTGAGGAAGAAGGCAAAATATAACAACAGCAGAGGACGGTTTTCGTTTCCCAGCATTCTAAGGGTTAACGCTTGGAAAGTGGGATACAAAAATTGTCCTCTGCTGTTGTTTAATATTTTGTCTTTATTCTGAATAAAAACATGGTTTGGCATCACTTTATAATGATTTCCACTGGAAATTATTCTGAAGTGCTGTCAAACCATGTCTTTGATGAGAAAAATGGAAAATAAATCACAAACAGCAGACGACAAAATTTAATTCAGCAGTGTAAGGGTTAATAGTGACCGGCCATGTTGAGTTGCGAATAATATCCCTCCCGTAACAAAACCCTGGCGATCTTGATATATCGTTAATTAATTCTGCAGTTTGTCTACGTAAACAATTAATGCATTGGCCGCTTTGTTTTATGTCTGCAGTGTTTGTTTTCGTGTCTTTATGGCTGACTGGCTCCTTTATAGATCACCGAACATCAAACCATTACAAGCCTTATCCGTTCATTAAGACTATCTAACTACCATAAAACATTGATTTTACATTGATTTTACAACGCAATTCAATGTTTTACTCTGACTACGCTTAAGTACGATTCGACTGTAGATACGCGGAATGAACAGCTGGGCGTACGAATACAAAGGGAAAAGAAACAGCTTGCATCTTTGCATATAAAATACCCACAATAACGTACAGGCAATCGTGGAAGCAATGCAGGAGAGAGGTAGCCATTGATTAACCCTTAGGCCGCTACACACAACAATTGTCGTCTGCTGTTGCTTTTATATCTTGCCGTATTTCTCAATAAAAACATGGTTTGACAGCACTTCAGAATCATTTCCATTCTTCAGAATCATTTCCAATGGAAATGATTCTGAAGTGCTGTCAAAGCATGTTGTAATTTATTCTAACGTGCTGTGCTGTCAAAGCATGTTTTTGATGATAGACAATAGGAAATAAACAGCAGACGACAAAAAATTAAGATAAGCGTTAAAATCACTTGTCAGGTAATGAAATTGGCGGAAAACATACAGTATATTCTGAATTGGCTTCATATGCATATCTGGGTCACGACTTCTTTCATTAGGCCTGTAGAGGGGAATATGGAACTACGGCTCTGGGGGCCTTCCCCCAGAGTGAAATTCAACTTAAACCCTCAAAATGGTGTTTCATGCGTTCTAGAGCCAAAAAGTAGTTCCACGGTGGTGTCATTAGATGTTTTATTGATCTTCCTTCGATTGAACGATTGGGATTTTATGTCTGTTCAACTACAAGGCCACATTTATTAGTTGAATAGTCGAATGACGTCACACAATGTTATCACAATGAATGTCAATATCAGGCTACAGGAGTATGCTCTGCTATACGATTAGGAACTACTACAAGGTCACATTTATTAGTTGAATAGTCGAATGACGTCACACAATGTTATCACAATGAATGTCAATATCAGGCTACAGGAGTATGCTCTGCTATACGATTAGGAACTATGGCGATTGAATAATCTCACAAGCCACATATATCTAGTCAACGCCAGAATTACGACTCATTTTCTCAAATCGCGTCATATATTAATTCCACAGCAACAACAGCTGTCAATATGTACATTTCCCAGAAACTGACGAAGCGTCATTTAATTAATTCCTAACTTAGTCTCAAGCTGTCGTATATGTTGAAATCTGACAGTTTGACAGAGAGACAAATGACGAAAATATTTGTCTGTGTATATTCCAAATCTTCCCAAATACTTGTAGTTTCTACATGAAGATGCATATAATTATTGTCAGATGATGACAATGATGACGATACCTCTGATGATGAAAACAATAACCTTAACCGTTTCAGCAATACAGACCGCTATAGCGGTTTATACAAACAGTGTAGATCCTGATGAGCCGGCTCGTGACGAGCCGTCTCATCAGGTTCTGCACTTTTTGCAAGTAATTTTCAGATTTTTCAGAACAAAAACACCCCCTTTCCATAAATGGACTAGTCTGAAAATCATTGTGTGACAGTTGGATTGGTTGAAAAATTAACATATCAAAATCCATTACAGTTACTTCGGGGTGAAAGGTATTTCTTATTCTTACGTTTCATCACGTTTTTTGCAAATATCTGAGACAGTCGCTTTAATGCGGTCTAGTATACCAAACTAATAACGGTGGCAATCTGCAGAATAAACATAAGGAATTCCCCAGGACAAGCAACAATATAAATGGAATTACTTTGGGCGTTTGCTTGTACAAAAGACTTGCGAGCTCTGCCAAGCGACTTATGTATTATTGGCGATATTTGTTTACAAGATGAATGCATGGCGAGCGATCTGCAGCGAGAAACGTGCAGACTCCGTTTAAAACACCAGTACCGACTGCCAAGATTAGAAGACCCACCTCTGACTGTTCAAAATACTACAATCCGATGTTAAAAAAACTGAAACTTATTACCAGCAAAGTGTATAGGCTTCGATCGGTCTGTACATTCGTGCGGTCTGATCGAAGCCTAGACTGGTTGCAAATGGTATTTGCATGTGTAATATTAATAACGGCAAACCAACTTTTCAACCCAAAGTTGACTTAACAGTTAGATATGCATACAATAGAATATTGGTGTTTATCTTGCTGCATAATAGTGTTTAGTTCGGTATACAATTCTTTGCATAAAGAGTCACGGAAGAAAGAAAAGCCAAACTCGTTTGAAGCTACGTTTTCTTTACAAATGCTATCCATAAATAAACAATAGTGTCAAATACAGAAATGGCAACGCTTTCAACACTACAGCCCGATATATAGAAGTGTTTGCAAACTTTTTGTAAATGGACTAGTCTGAAAATCATTTTGTGACGATTGGATTCATTGGAAAATTAACATATCAAAATCAATTCCAGTTATTTAGGGATAAAGAGTTTAAGAACAGTCTATTATTTAGTTAGTATTGGAAACGCGGCATATATCTGGATGTTGAAACGCACGACAGGGGATGACCGGTGTATCTATGATGTGATAACATTTTATTCATGGATACCTGCATAGTAGTTTATAATGCAAGTAAATAATAAGTAAATGAAATATAGAAATGAAATTTCTAAATTTCGTAACATCCAGCACTGATTTTGAGGATATATTTTCGCAAAAAATATTTTCAAACAGTCAACTAGATATTAGATGGCCACGGCCCGCATGTCACGCCCACTGAGGCTTTGACAGTAAACCAAAAAACTTTAAAAAAATAAATAAAAAATTTAACCACAAAAACACTTTCACCAAAAACTTTAACCTGTGCGTACGCCACTGTGCCGAATATATCGCGCTGTCATTAAGCAAGCGTGAAAAAAAGTATACTCTATTACAGTTGGGCAGACTACATGTATATATTCGTTTGTCATAGAAATAAATAGCTGTATTTCCAGAAAATACTAATTCCCCAATTTTCTCACTGTTTGCAGAAATGTAAAATTAGTTTAGAAGTTCCAAGAAATTTAAATTATAAGACCTGGAAATAAATTCTAGAGAAAATTAATTTCACACAACAGAAGATCGTAATTTGCTAATAATTCATCTCGCAGCTAATTGAATGGTGTTTGTGGAGTAGTGCATTATGCTCGATGCTCGATTTTCGTCATTTCGACCCTCAGTAACTGGAATGGAATATTAACCCTTAGAATGCATGCAGGAACAGAAAATTGTCGTCATCTCTTTTATATTTTGTCTTCTTTCTCAATAAAAAAATGGGTTTGACAACACTTTAGAATCATTTCCATGGGAAATGATTCTAAAGTGCTGTCAAACCATGTTTTTAATGAGAAAAATGGAAAATAAAAACAAAGCAGCAGACGACAAAAGTTAATTCAGCATTGCAAGGGTTAGACTATTCCATTAATCAGAAAAGAGGTGATTTTGTACAAAAGAAATCATAAAGTATGTAAAATCAGTGCAGATCCTAATGAGACACACATTAACCCTTTCAACAGCACCACAGGCCTGTATAGTGGTATTGGCAAACAGTGTAGATCCAGATCAGCCGGCTCGTGACGAGCCGTCTCATCAGGATCTGCACTTTTTGCAAGTAATTTTCATATTTTTGAGAACAAAAAACACCCCCTCTTCATAAATGGACTAGTCTTAAAATCATTTTGTGACGATTGGATTGGTTGCAAAATTAACATGCCAAGGGGGTGAAAGGGTTAAACCACACTCAATCAATATATCCTTCTCTAACAAGCATGTTGCGACGTTACCAAAAATACGTTCTACCTCGTTTTTACATTATACCATCTACCTCACTCACACAAAGTCCGGACCTTGACAAATCCACTCGTCCGCTCGCATTGGCGAGTGAATTTTCGATCTGGATGAGTGGTAATTTAAGGAGACAGTGCGGCATTAACCCTAAATTAAAATTAGCTGTCTGCTGTTTATTTTTTAATTTCTATTTGTTCTATTTTGCTGTGACAGCATTTTAGAATCATTTCCAATGGAAATGATTCTAAAATGCTGCCACACCATGTTTTTATTTAGAGAAAACACAAAATAAGAACCAACAGCAGATGATAATTTTCGGTTCCCGCTTTCTAAGTGTTAACATTAAAACATACAGGAATGTACGGGTTGAAATCAATGAATGCGGAAAATGAAGAATTTGTTGAGGCATGTAAATCTTTCACTCCTCACATCTCAGTTTGACCAGAGAATTTTCAAATTCCCACCTAGGTGTCTATCCAGACTGATTCTCCGACAGAATCAATAGGAAAAATTCCTGAGGTTAGAGAAAATCTATTACACCATGCCACGGCATCGCCGTTTTCTATTTTTAGATAATTTTCTTCTGAGTCGTCGGAGCTTCCAATTAGGACGACTGCCGAGCCAGATAGTGACGTCAATAATTGTATTGGCGTATGAGGGAAGTTATTACTCGACATCTGCAACCTGCGTAGACCAAGGTCTGTTATCCGAGTATACCGCATTTGCCTGTCTTAACGATAACCAAGATGATTAACAGATTATCCAGAATGGGACAATAATAACCGTGAAAAGGCGGGAAAAATGTCGACTGCTGTTTTTCTTTCATTCTGCATCCAAAAAAAAACATATGTTGTCAGCACACGAGAATCGTCTCCACTGGAGACGATTCTCGTGTGCTGTCAAAATATGCTTTTGTTGAGAAAAATGGAAAATAAAAACAGCAGACGACAATGTAATTCAGCAGTGTAAGGGTTAAAACCGAGACAACGTATTTGGTGTTAGACTGGTCGCAAAAGCCGAGTCGGGATTTCACACACATACCGAGGCCGACGCTCAGATATTGAATTTTTATCATTTCGCTGTGCCGTGGCATTTCTTTATCAGAAGACCTAACATAAAAGACAATATTTAGCATAGATATAAGTAAGGGGTAATGCGACCGGATGTCCGAAGGCCAAATTTTGATTGATTGATTGATTGATTGAAAGTGAGTGGGTGTATTACGTCCCAGCAACCGCTAGTCATATAGAGACGGGCCCTCGGTTTGAAGTCAGGGGGCCGTTTCACTAAACTTCGTACAACTAAAATGTTCGTAAGTGCAAAAGATAGTCTATAAATTTCACATTACCAATGTTTTCTGATAAACGATTCTTGGATTTTCATTTATTGAGCATAGGCTGCATATGCTCAATAAATGTAAATCCATCATCATCCTAAATTTGCACTTACAAACATTTTAGTCGTACAAACTTTAGTGAAACGGGCCCCAGATCCGCGAGACGAAATTCTATGAACATATTTTTCATGCCTAAGTGGGTATTGAGCCCAATGTTTTACCATTAGGCTATCAATGATTGGCTGAATCACTATTGTTTTCACATTTTTAACCTTTTCAACATATACAGACCTGAATAGTGGTATTGGTAAACAGTGTAGATCCAGATGAGCCGGCTCGCCACGAAATATGAAATTTACTTGCAAAACGTGCAGACTCATCAGGATCTGCACGTTTTGCAAGTAAATTTCATATTTTTGAGAACAAAAACACCCCCGTTTCATAAATGAACTAGTCTGAAAATCATTATGTGACCATTGGATTGGTTGCAAAATTGATATATTAAAATCCATTCCAGTCACTTAGGGGTGAAAGGGTTAACAAAAGTATATGTTGTGACCACTCAATAGAATTTAAAAAAAATTCCTCTACATTTTTATCCAGATTTTGAAAGAAAAACAACCATTCTGCATAGGGAAATATATATATGTAATACAGCATCTATCCTGCAAATCTATCGGCATTACAATCAACCATGTCAGGCCAATATTTTAGTAATATCTTCCTATCGCGTGATTATAATGGTCTGTGAGTGAAAGCCGCCGATCAAACAGCAAATATGTACACACAGGTCCCCCCGAGGATTGAACGCACAGTCCGAGGTAATTTTATCACATATCATATGACGATGCACAATACATCGTGGCACAATTATTCAAGTTCATTGCTCAACCCTTACAATGCTGAATTAAATGTTGCCGTCTGCTGTTTCTTTTTACACTCCTTTTTTATTAACAAAAGCATGAATTGACAGCATTTTAGAATCATTCCCAATGGAAATTATTCTAAAGTGATGCCAAACCATGTTTAATGAGGAAAATGACAAACTATCAAATAGCAGCAGACGACAATTTTCGTTTCCTGCCTTCTAAGGGTTAACCCTTTCGACCCTAAATAGCTGGAATGGACTGGGATAATGTATATAGGGATCAAACCAATATAGGGATCAAACCAAACATCACAAAATGATTTTGAGACTAGTCCATGTATAAACAAGAGTGCCGAAGGTCACAATATACGCCCGTCGAGGCAAGGTCAGTCAACAAGGGGAGATAACTCATCTTGACGTGATAAACATGAAAACCAAATTTGGTTATGATCGGTCAAGTGGAACTTGAGTTATTGCGTGGACAAGGATACAGTGCGAAAATTAAAAATGGCCGCCAAGGGGAGATAAGTCATCAAAATCAATAGGCTACTTCGTCTTGCCGTGATAAACATGTATACCAAATTTGGTTACAATCCGTCAAGTAGCACTCTAGTTATTGCGTGGACAAACTGTGCCCGCCCGCCCGCCCGTACAAGATGAATACATAATACATCCCGTTTTTTCAAACGGGCATATAATAAGGGGGTGTGCTTTTTCTAATATAATATGAAAATCACAAATACAGTTTTACGATAATTCTAAATTGCTTTTCAGAAGATAAGTCGTATTCTTTCCATAAATCCATAAATAAACTCCCTCCGAGCGTTGGGAGAGATCTATT
The DNA here is from genome assembly GCA_029237695.1 of Conchocele bisecta. Classification (NCBI taxonomy): domain Eukaryota; kingdom Metazoa; phylum Mollusca; class Bivalvia; order Lucinida; family Thyasiridae; genus Conchocele; species Conchocele bisecta. The sequence goes on from CM055277.1 coordinate 15,747,928, forward strand.
TTTGCAAAATAGCAATATAAGTTCCTGCTGGGACGACACAAATGTTTCAAACACAAGACAACCAGTCAACTCTGGGTGCTCCGAAGGATATTAAAGCATCTTCAGCACTCAGATGATGCCCCGTGGGAGAATTTTATGTCACGTGTTACGGACATATTCCTCGTAAAGTAATGAGCAACCCCTCTAAATGGCACATTTGATTGACATACCGTAAGTCATTTGCATGTACATAAACATAGAGGTCGCCAGGGGAGTTTGGGGTGTGTGAACGAACCCCACTTCAGGGATTCCGCTGGGGAAAATAAAAAAATAGCCATTTCCAAAAAAAATAAAAATAAAAAATAAATAAACAATTGGCGATAAAAAATTACAATTGTAGAAAAATATATTTTTTTTTTCTTCAAAAATTGTAATTTTTTATCGCCAATTGTTTATTTGTATCGCCAATTGCGAAAGTGACGATCGCCAGCGGAATCCCTGCCACTTTTCAGTTTTAAATTTTTGGTGCAAGTATGACTATTGGAAGCTGCACGTAGATATAAAAAAAAATCTGAAACCCCTGACTAACGAGAGGGGGTACCTATCTCATGCTCTCCCCAGTTTGAGGTATTACCAATTCACATAATGCAGCAAAACAACATATTTTGAAACACATATTTTGAAAGAATATAATGAATGAACATTGAGCTAATGAGAAAAAAAACAACATTTTCAGACAGAAAATTTAGGTCATCGACCATAGCAGCTGTTTTGTGATATATTTCTTTTTTTTTACCTGTGAAAAATCTAAATGCTATATGTGGCCGTAATTGGAGAAATGGGGTGTATGGTATTTGCGACCAGTGAAGTCCCAGATCAGATCTGCGTGTTCACGCAGTCTGATCAGGGCCTGCACTATTCGCCAGTGAGTCCTGAAAAAAAATTAATTCTCATAATAAATTCTTTATCATTCCTTATCAAGCAGGAGTGGGAATTAGCCAATCAAAAGCTATACCAACCAACAACAAAATGGCTGATTTCACCAGCCACAGTCTGAAATTCACTATTTCTAAAAATAGCATAGCGGCTGGATGAACAGAAGTCATGTGTTTCCATGTGTTAGACAGAATATCTCCCCCTATCTATATTGTATAAACATACACACAAGGTTAGAGTGAGAAAACTTCCCGCTTCAGGAAGAAATTGGGCTTTAATGTGGATTTATACCAGCTACAGGAAACGGGTAAATTAATAAGAATTTTCTGAAATAGTTAAAAGAACAATAACGTCCATTAAGGGTTATATAGTCTCTTCTGAAAGTGGGATGGAAATTCTACGAAATAATTTTTACAGATTTTCATTACAAAGGAAATTTGACCAAAGTGGTTGTGCATAGGTCCACCATGGCTAAAAGCCTGTTTTCCCCAGGACAAAACGTCATTTGAATCAGCATTTTGTTTAGAGAGTATGTATATAAACTATTGGAGTGTGATTCCAGACACCCCGGCTGCATGTCGAGATCCAGGTAAGAACTGGAGATAACCCACGCAGCGCTGGAAACCCAGGGATTCCGCTGGCAATCGCCACTTTCGCAATATAGGAATGAATGGCCTTTTTGTGGAATTTATCGGGGTATAAACTTGGAAAAGTCGCGGGAATACTGGACGAAGGCCGGAAGGCCTCGTCCAGTATTCCTGCGACTTTTCCAAGTTTATATCCCCGATAAATTCAACAAAAAGGCCATTCATTCCTTATAATTCCAGCATTTTAAAATTCATCAATAAAATGTGTTTATTTTCCGTTTTCTTAAGAATTATTTTAACTGCGCCTGACGGTTACGGAAAGTAGTTCGGTATGGGAGTTTACTGGGATATAAATTTTGGACAGAGACTTGCTACGGACTAATTTTCGAAAATTGTAATTTGTTATCGCCAATTTTTTCAAGTGGCGATTTTTTTATTTTCCCCAGCGGAATCCCTGGAAACCCTTAGACCGCTACACATAACAATTGTTGTCTGCTGTTGCTTTTATATCTTGCCTTATTTCTCACTAAAAACATGGATTGACAGCACTTCAGAATCATTTCCATTGGAAATGATTCTAAAGTGCTGTCAAAGCATGTTGTAAATTATTCCAAAATGCTGTCAAAGCATTGTTTTTATGATAAAAATGGAAAATAGAAAATAAACAGCAGACGACAAACAATTAAGATGCAATGAATGTGGGAGGAATCCCTGAAGTTTCAAGCAGATCCCATTCAACATAATGAAAAAATGGGGGGTTCTCCATGCTATCGCTGGCCCAAAACCGAGTGTCAAACCCTGTCAGCTAGGCTTAAGTTGCAAACGAGGACGCTAGGCTAGGACGAGACGAGTACGCACTTCTAGTATGAAACGAGGGCGTTGTTTGCTAAACACCGTTGATCCGTGAACCTGTCTAGTGTAATGTAGATTACAGGTAAGCGGTGCCAACATTGCCAGGTAACCACGCAGATATTCCCCATTAAAAGTTCCGAGTAACTACGAGCAACTACGCTATACCATTCATAACTTCAGCAGCAGACGTCAATCTACTCATCCTTAAATATGTGACGTCGGCTGCTCCGGGATAATATTTGGACTATCGTAATAACCCTAAATATTCGGGCACAATTTATTCTATTCTATTTCTTTAAGAAATAAGAAAAAATTGAAAATCAGCAGACGACAATATTCGATTCCCTGTAGAACATAAATAAAACATAAAATGTCGTCCGTCGTCGTATTATATTTTGTCTCCTTTCCCAACAAAAACATGGTCGGACAACAATTTAGAATCATGTCCAATGTAAATGATTCGAAAGTGTTGTCAAAGCACGTATTTGATGAGAAAAGTGAAAAATAAACACCAGACGACAAACTTTAATTTAGCATTGTAAAGGTTAGCACAGTGTTGGCCATCAAAACTACGAAAGCAAACAATCGGAAGTGTTAGGTGCACCATACTGCACAATATTGAAATGGAACACAGGGCTCCAGATAAGCTGCATATTTGCGTAAATACCCAATTAAAATTGCCGAAAAACCCAATTGAAATCCGAAGTAGCGAGTATCAAAAAGCAATAACAATTTTGTGGTATCTGTGTCATGCTGCAGAAAACAATAAACAGACCACAAATATAGCATATTTTTCTTATTTTCCATGAAAACATATCTTGGAATTTCATTAGAACTGTCTCCTTGGAGGATTCCACGATTTGTTTTCATTTCAAAGCAAACTAATTCAATAGTTGCTGTCTGTTGACGTGTAAACAGTAGTGAGGTTTTATTTTACCCAATTAAAATTTTGAAATACCCAATTGCTTCAGAAATGATGGGAGTGAAAATACTCAATTACTAATTCCTTATCTGGAGCCCTGTAAACAGTTGTGCTCTTTACCATGAACACTCCACCGTTTACACGAAATTTGATGAGAAAAGTGAAAAATAAACAGCAGACGACAAACTTTAATTTAGCATTGTAAAGGTTAGCACAGTTTGTAAGAACAAAGTGTTGGCCATCAAAACTACGAAAGAAAACAATCGAAAGTGTTAGGTGCACCATACTGCACGATACTGAATGATGGAACAGTTGTGCACTTTACCGTGAACACTTCACCGTTTACACGAAATCCAAAAATATGCAACTGATCAAATGCCACAAGGCAAGCAAAAAAACACCATAGCAATTTCTAAAAGTAGAAATAATGAAAAAGCCGAGAATTTGGCACTGCGAACTAGGATATCTGTGTGTACGACAAACACTGCTATAAAACAGCATAAAAATACAAGTGCTCCAGATAAGGTGGGTATTGGCATATTTTACGCAATTATTTTAGCTGAATACGTAGGAGTACAAAATATGCACAGCAATGTGTAAATACGCATTTATTTTCAAATTGAGTAGTGAAAATACTGTCATAAAGTTGAAATTTAACTTAGAGTTGCAAAAAGCTTTTTGCAAAAAGCTTTTTGCAACTCAAATAAGTGAATGTTTAAATTTGTTATATTTTTTTTTATCATTTGTTCCCAATTTAGTACTGAAGAAAATCAATAATCTATTTGTAAAAATAAAATACGCAATGATTTTTAAATCAGGGGGTATAGTACGCTTTAGACATAAAGCTTATCTGGAGCCCTGAAATAACTTACAATACCCGTCTGCTGCTTATTTTATATTTTCCATTTTTCTCATAAAAAACGTTGAGACGGTTCAAATGAGTGGTAACAACATATACTTTCGAAAGGATATAAAGAAAATGGGATATTTTTCTCTCAAAAGGTTCATACTACTAAAAGTGTATCCCGTCTGTAATGGGTTAAACTGCACAGACGAGCAGGGGAGTAATTTGGTTCTATGCTGGACGTACACGCCAAGTTCTGTACAACTCATTCAGGGAATACAAAGATCGTTATCACAGCAGTTGAATGAAGAGTACAACTGTGAAATTCAGCAGTTGATGAATCATCTGACAGCAGTTGTCTTGCATTAAAGGTCAAGGTCACAGAATATTCAATGATTGCACAATTGACATGAAGGTCAAGAATGAAATTTAAAGGTCGCGGACACAGGCGTTTCGTTGGTTAACAGTGGAACATACAAAGGTCAATGCCACAGGAAAGTCAATATGGAATAAAGGCCACAGTAAGTTCCATGTTATAATTTAAAGGTTGCAGCCACAGTACCGGTAGGTCAGAAATGAAAGAGGTCAAGCAAGGTGAACACAAAGGTCAAGGACACGAGGTTGACAATGAAATAAAGGTCAAGGCAACAGGAATGTTGGTAGTGGTCAAAGCCATAATGGAACAAAGGTCAAGGCCACGTCATTGCCTTCCAATCAGCCATCAGGGCTCCAGATAAGGAATTACTAATTGAATATTGTCACTCCATCATTTCTGAAGCAATTGGGTTTTTCAAAATTTTAATTGGGTATTTAAATAAAACCACACTACTGTTTACACATCAACAGACTGCAATTATTGAATAGTTTGCTTCGAAATGAAAACATGTCTTGGCATTTCATTAGAATTGTCTCCTTGGAGACAATTCTAATGAAATACCAAGACATGTTTTCATGGAAAATAAGAAAAATATGCTATATTTGTGGTCGGTTTATTGTTTTCTGCAGAATGAATGATAAAGGTATCACAAAATTATCGCTTTTTGATACTCGCTACTTCAATTGGGTTTTTGGCAATTTTAATGGGGTATTTAAGCAAATACACAGCTTATCTGGAGCGCTGGCCATATAATCAAACAAAACCAAGTACTCATTGCTCCCATATAGCCACACCAGAACACATTCCATCTGCTGCTGGGGGAGATATTGATAGCCCCTTTGGCAGTGAGTAAAACTATTTCCAAATGGCTTGTATCAACGTGACAGCCATTTTGCTCCTGTTCCATCTCCCAACTGGGATGTCTCGGGAATAACAGATTCTGTTTGTTATCATGATAAGATACCAACCGGAAACCCCAAGAAAAACAACACTTGTACATCAGGTATTTGCCAATACCAAAATTTAGTACTAAATGTGTAATCGAGACGAGCTGTGTGATTTTATATCTCATGAAAAGTATTCACAAAATTTACAATATTTTCCGTAAATGACTTCGAAAGTTGACGAAATTGTTCAGAGCAAATGCGGAAGCTTAGACGTCATTTACCGAAAATATCACAGTTTCTGTAAATATTTTTATGAATAAAAATATCGCACATCTTCTTAAATGCAAACACTCATGGCTTAATTGTCTCCTATAAACTAACTGAAAAGATCCAACAATGTTACCAGACAGTGTTTGTTTATTTAAACTTACAGTGCTGAATTAAATTTTGTCGTCTGCTGTTTATTTTATATTTTCAATTATTCTCATCAAAAGCATGGTTTGACCGAACTTTAGAATCATTTCCAATGGAAATGATTCTAAAGTGCTGTCAAATAATGTTTTTGTCGAGAAAGAAGATTAAAATATAAAACAACAGCAGACGACAATTTTCATCTCGCATTCTAAGGGTTAATGTAACGTACAAGGGTGTGTGATCGCAACACACAAATCTAAAACACACTCCGAAGATAACAGCAATTGAAAATGATTATAAAGTGCTGTCAAATCATAAAAATATAAAACAGCAGCAGACTACAATTTTTGTTTCCCGCATTCTAAGGGTTAATGCAACATACAAGGGTGTGATCGGAACACACAAATGTAAAACACACTCTGCAAGATAATAGCAATCTTCTGGGCCAGATAATCCTGATGTGATTCGATAAAGTTTAATGCTAAAGCAATATGGAACTCATATGCAATACAATATGCCCAGTCTGTTTTCTCTCTCTGCATGATTACAGTGTAGGAAACTGCTGGATAATCTTGGAATTCTGGGAAACTTTCGGGCTATAAATAGTTCAAAAATAGCAGCCATTTATTTCTTCCTGAAAATATCACAAATATGTCTTGGAATTTCATTAGAATTGTGTCCGGAGGACACAATTCTAATGAAATTCCAAGACATATTTACAGAGATAAATTAGAACAATACTCCTAAATTGTTGGCTGTTATTTTAAACGCTATAATACAAAGAGTTAAAATATTGAGAAAGGTACAGTGGAACCTCTCTAAACCGGACACCCTGGGAGGTCCCCAGGGTGTCCGATTTAGAGAGGTTCCACTATAAAACAGACAGATGACTATTTCACGACATGCGTAGATGCTTTGCGATCATGAACATACATTAGTAGTTGAGCTAAATGCAATGAAACAAATCAAAACTCAGTACACAAGTAACATGTATATGTGTCCGGTTTAGAGAGGTTCCACTATATTATATTGTGTAGGTTAACTACATGCACATATGAATGACCTAAAAACCTAAAATAACTACAAATAGTGTATATGTATCCGAGTGACTTTACAATTTCGGGAAAGATGAACAAATGCTATGCCTTACATAAACTGAGATTAAAAAACAACGAAAACCAGTTACCTGTGTTGTCGACAACATCCTTAGGCAGAATTTTTATAAAAAATTCAAATATTTTTCCAAGATAAACCACAAAACTCGACCATACAGCATGAAAACCCACAACGAAATGCTGCCAAAAAAATGGACAAACACAATTCTCTTCAGCAATAATTGCCCCGGCTATTGTTCTTAGACAAATACAGACAAAAAGTGGCCGATAATTACCGAAATTATGGAGAGAAAATTCAGCAAAATTGTACAAAATTCTGCCTACAAGAAAGAACGCTACCAATCTCAGCCAATTTGACAGGAATTACTATGACTATGGAATGAATCACTGGCAAAGATATTTCCACCGACCATTGTGTCTGAAGATTCACCACTAATTGTCACATAATTAGCTAAGAAAGTGGCGACTATATGACACAAATCCGCGATGGACTGAGAAAATAGACCTTACTGCATTTGAAATAATTTCTGATATATGAGAATGAGCTAACTCGGTTAAATTAACCACCTCATCGCCTCCTTCATTTAATGCACACATTTCGACTGTATTGCAGTTATTAGTAAATTCGGAAACAAACGGTCCAAAGGCCATTGGTCCGACACTTTTTGGGCTCAAATGCCCGGGTTTGGAAGGTCCTCGAGCCAATTCCTACCCTTAAATATAAGCTAAATAAACTTTTGGAGCTGTTAAGCTCCTTCCTTCATTGACTAAACGGCGAACAGCATAGGCCCAGATCAGACTGCGTGGATGCGCAGGCTGATCTGGGGCTATGCTGGTCGCACATGTTCAAAGGTCCATTTTCTCCCCGGAACCCAAACAACAGACAGCTACCAATTACATAGTGACGAGAAACAAACAATTACATAGTGACGAGAAACAAACAATCTGGCATGTAATTATTGTGACGACAATGTATAGAAATTTTGTCAATTTTAACTACGGTTCTACTGACAATCTGTACAAGCAATTATAATTGTTAAACTACCTCTATTGTTTGGTCACTTTTTTGTCAATTTTTATTTTTTTTTCATAAAAGGCATAAAACATTCACAAATTTATAGCATAAAAACAGAAACTTAGAACTGAATATAACCCCAAACATTCAGATGCCCTTTGAAAATGGAAATTTGGATGATGACAAATAAGCACATCCAGTTTCAAGCCAATTCCACTTGCGGTAATGTTGACAGAGATATAGTAGGTTGTTGGAAATCTCGGACAGACAGAGACAGAGACACACAGTGTGGAAACTATATGCATCTCATGAAAATCTCGGACAGACAGACACAGAGATACACAGATGAACAGAGTGGCGACTATATGCACCCCAATGTTTTCCGCGTAAACAATAGAACAGTTTGCATATTTTCACTCACTAGTGACCGGTGTTCGTCTCCAACTGACCGTGAGAATACGAAACACAGTAACAGCGAGGTTCGCGATCATTAAAACACAAGGTCCACCACCCAAGGCATGACTGGTACAACCGATACCAGAATAAAGCTGTCAATTGGTCACGAACGCACGGCGAAATTAGGGTGATTACTATGGTCTGTCTGCTTCAACTTTAACACAACGTTGGACCGGAATAACTATATACTGTACAATGTACAATGGAACGTTGCTATACACTGTAAAAATATGTTCCTTAATTAACCCTTAAATCCACAGGCCTGTATAGTGGTATTGGCAAACAGTGTAGATCCAGAAGAGCCGGCTCGTGATCATCAATCATCAATGATCTGCATTTTTTGCAAGTAATTTTCATATTTTTGAGAACTAAAACACCCCCTTTTCATAAATGGGTCTGAAAATCATTTTGTGATTGGAGTGGTTGCAAAATTAACATATCAAAATCCATTCCAGTTACTGGGGTGAAAGGGTTATGGACATATGTGACCGTGACTGGAGAAATGGGGCTTATGGGATCTGTGACCAGTCTAGCTTCTGATCAAATTGCACATTTGTGTAGCCCGACAACGATCTGTAATTTGCTTGTTCGAAGCATGACGGGTGTTTAATTGATGGAATGGCGAACAGTGCAGATCCTGATCAGACTGTGCGGATGCACAGGCTGATCTGGATCTACACTGGCCGCAAAACCCATAAACCCCATTTCTCCAATCACCTCCACATATCAAGTGCGTTTTTAAATGATTGTAAATGGTAGTTTTATAAATTATGATACAATTCAATAACATGCCAGCTGGACAGCAGACCTTGCTGGGACAAGAAACAAGCAACTTTGATAGTGACCTTGACATTTGACCTTGAAGTTATAATAGCTTAACTAAAGGAGGCGTATATAATTACAGACCTGTGATTATCATAACATCAAGGTCGCAACCCAAGGTCACTTTCAAAAAAGGAAAACACATAGAAACCAATTTTAGCGACAGCAATAAGTCAGAATATCTTTCATTTAGACTTTTGACACAAAATGATTCGTCATGAAAAGTTCTCACAATCTAAAATCAATTCAGGTCCCGTGATACAAAGGAAACGTGCTAAGGCTTCTGTTTGCCAACTTATTGTGGAATAGTTCAGGACCGATGTATAGATCGGTTGCGGGTAAATATTGGGACGAAACTTAAACAGAAACCGACAATGGCATGAATGGTGTGCCAAAGTTAGGGCCTTAAGTAAATATGAATTCCACATGAGTGATGGACACGGGAAACCTAGTGTTACTGTAACCAACAAATAGACGACTGTACGCATTACTACAACAATAATCTTTATTGCCATGTAAACCATTAAGGGCACCCAAAGTCTGATAAATATTATATAAATACTGTCCTTGGTCGACAGGGAATATTGTGGACCATCTCCCATAGATAAATATTATATAAATACTGTCCTTGGTTGACAGGGAATATTGTGGACCATCTCCCATAGAAATAAAAACAAATTTGAGGGGAGATAATCCACATGCGAGTCCGCTCATATCCGGTATTAACTTAAAGTGGTGTACACTTTGGTGCAAATTAAGTGGAGATAATCAGCTGATACTGTAATTTCAAGCAAGTTTTTTTCAATGATATGATGTGGCATGAATGGTTAAGAATTTACACATCGGCCTCGAGACACTTCAGCCCTGAAAGGCCTTGACAATTTGGCCCTAAATTATGAAATGCCGGATCTGACGTACACTAAAAAATACTAGGGTCGCATTTACACTGCTGTCTTAAATTTTTGTAGTCCCGCTGTTTATTTTCTATTTTCCATTTTTATCATCAAAAACATGCTTTGACAGCACTTCAGAATTGAATGGTGCTTAACGGCCCATCAACACAAAAGAGTATCATTTAGGGCCAAGCAATTTAGATGAAGAAGAAAATAATAGTAAAATAGTATGTTGGATGTGGTAGGTCACAGCACTTTAGAATAATTTACGACATTCTTTGACAGCACTTTAGAATCATTTCCATTGGAAATGATTCTGAAGTGCTGTCAAACAATGTTTTTATCGAGAAATAAGGCAAGATATAAAAGCAACAGCAGGCGACAATGACAATTGTTGCGTGTATCGGTGTAAGGGTTAATTGGGCAGGTGCTACGACTATGATCGATACGGTATATGGGAAATTAGTCATATAAATAAGTTGTTAATCTTATAGGTGTCAAGCAACAACCACTCAAAATGTTTCGCCGTGACTTCAGAAATGGGGCTTATGGGCTTTGCAACCAGTGAAGATCCAGATCAGACTGTGCATCCAGTCTGATCAGGATCTGCACTATTCGCCATTCCATCAATGAAACACCAATTTTGCATCTAACAAGCAACAGAGGTCGTTTTAGGCGGCTACAGGAGTGTGCTATTCGATCAAGAACTACACTGGTCACGAATCCCATAAGCCCCATTTTTCCAGTCACTCAGCAACAATTATGATTGCCTTTGTTTTCTTCTTCGAGCACGCGAATATTATCGTCACCCAGACTGCGTGCGAATCGCGGACAATCAGTTAACGTTATGACCAAACCGTGTTATACAACAACACGGATTGTATTTCGTGGTAAAGTCTGAATTTTCAACAACGACTTTCTTTCAAAATATCAAGATCTCGCTAAAGGGAAGCAGTCGTGCGTTAACAGAAACTCTTCATTGTACAAACACACAATTGAACCTCGAGCGGTTTATCAAAAGTAAATAATCAAGCAGACAATCAAAAGCGTACAAATAGATTTGAGATAAAGTTTCAACTTCGTATCACCATGCTCTTTAATCGTCACTTTACTTTTACTAAACAGCCATGAACTTGTGCGTTGTTATAAGTGTCGAATGTTGATAACAGTCAGTAAAACACCTCGTACTGTAATATGTTGCAACAACGCATTTTAAATACAGTCGACAATCGTTTTCTCAAAGAACTGGGGACTGAGGAAAATACTTTGTGACGAAAATTTGAGCTAACAAGAGTTATTATTTATAGGAAAACATGACTGAGTTATCAATAGTTTGATTTAAGACAGTTTGAGGTAACGGCCAGACAATTTATTAAACCTTAGACCGCTACCCACAACAATTGTCGTCTGCTGTTGCTTTTATATCTTGCCTTATTTCTCAATAAAAACATGGTTTGACAGCACTTCAGAATCATTTCCAATGGAAATGATTCTGAAGTGCTGTCAAAGCATGTTGTAAATTATTCTAAAGTGCTGTCAAATCATGTTTTTGATGATAAAAATGGAAAATAAACAGCAGACGACAAAAAAATTAGGATAGCGGTCTAAAGGTTAAGCAAAGTAGACACTGAGCCATAAATGTGAAAATGTATACATTACAGTGGAACCCGAGTCTAAGTCAAAATGGTATCACAACAGAATATATAATTTTCCACTTAATTTGTAATCATGTACGTGTCCAAGGTGGTTTTCTCTTGCGATAACGTTTCTTAAAAAGTTGTATTCAAAGTCATTCAGTCTCCTATTTACATTCAACCTATCTGCATGGAGCCAAAGCTATTTGAAATGTTAAAGTTGTCGCGTGAAGATAACGCAAACAGTTCTGACAAATCCTAACTTCATCCACGTACTCGCAATTTATAGAACCGCACGATTCTTGCAATTGGAACACAAAATTACAACATCTCGATAATTTCATCCAATCATATCCAATTGTTTATTTAAGTATTCATAAAAGACACATGGCTGATAAATAATAGCCCGGTGTTAAAATACATTTTGATATGATTGCAGGGATTCCGCTGGCGATCGCCACTTTCGAAATTGGCGATAAAAAAAAAATTGGCGATAAAAAATTACATTTTTTTTTTTTTTTTGAAGTGGCAATTTTTTTTTTCCCCAGCGGAATCCCTGTGATTGGTCAAAAATATCTAGAAAATTGTTGACTGGTTTGCAAATCTTGCAGCTGACAATTGTTGGTTTAGCTGCAAAGTCGGAGAACCAATCTTACTGGTGTAATGATAAACCGCTATTTGATTTGACTCCCCGGAATACGAGAATTAATCAAACACGGGCACGGGAAAGTGACGCGCGATTTGAGATTCGTCGACCAGCCGAGACGGGATTGTTCTTCATTCGTGTCGTTGTATAAAAAATATCACGCGCCACATGTATTTTATTTAGATATCAATAAAAAATATAACGAACATCGTAGATCCAAATCATCACGCACTGCACATGTGTGCAGTGCGAGATGATCTGGGTCTACACTGTCACAATAAACGAAGCGCGAATCCTCTTACCCGAAACCTCGATTTAGTCGTGATTGATGGGAAACTGATATATCAAAAGAATCGTAGAGAATGTCCCCTTTGTAAAATACCGTTATATGCAAGAAGACGAGGTGATTGGACACCAGGATTCAGAGAAGATTGCGCAGGAATTGCCCCGGCCAACATTCAATATCGCGGCGATCATCCAATAACGCACGAGACAGAACAAACTGGAACGCTAATGAAAAGGTTTGGGTTCCACGAAGTAAGAACCTACTTCACCAGCCTAGGTGGTTGCTACTGTTAGACGCAGTAGCCATTTGGTCAATTATCCCATTCCATGCGAAATGCCCATATATGGGCATAAAAATTTCTAAAAAAAAACAAACATTTCTCATTTATTATCGAAAGTATATGTTGTGACCACTCATTTGAACCGTCTCGATGAGACGGTTCAAATGGTGGCCACACCATATACTTCTAGGGAGATACGTGACAACTAATCTGATTTTTGCATCAGGAAAACGGGGAATCCCCAGTATGAAATGGGTTAATATTTCTGAAATTATTTGAAAAAGTACTAAGTTTTACAAATATTGGCGCAATTAAATGTCACCTCTTCGGGCGTTTGACACGACTTTCAACGTCATTTACGGAAAATATTGTAAATAGTTTTCACGAGATATCGCACATCTTCTTATCTTGTCGTATAGGCACAACACTGTTAGCCTGATATTGTATATGCGCAGCGCTAATAAAAGTCTCTAAAATAGTTCACATTCGGTATCTTTATCCGATTTGTTAATGTGCTAAGCAGCTATGACATTTTTATCAATATCTCAACAAGTTTGTAGATTCCTTTCACCTTCGACTTAATATACTCTGATATTAAACAAAACAGCAAAACAAATCGAAACCACTTGTCATGTATACATACATGCAAGTAACACAGCTACAATTTCTTTTTAACCCTTACAGCGCTGAATTAATTTGTCGTCTGCCGTTTATTTTTTATTTTCCATTTTTCTTATCAAAAACATGCTTTGACAGCACTTTAGAATCATTTCCAATGGAAATGATTCTAAAATGCTGCCAAACCATGTTTTTATTTAGAGAAACTACAAAATAAGAAACAGCAGACGACAATTTTCGGTTCCCGCCTTCTAAGAGTTAAAAACGTAAATCGCTCAAATTTACAGTTGAGTTGGATTAAATAAGGTACCGTATGAACTATGGGAAAAGTATGATAGCTAGAAAAAATAAATTCTCACAATAGTCTGCAATAATCAAGATTTTCACAATAGTGCAACAATTTACCGAATGAAATAAGTAATTGTGTGTCTAAATTAACGGCTTTCAGAATTAAAGATATGCCAATTTCAACTTTGAACAAAATACAATGAAAAGGGGTTGATTATTCTATTAAACTCCATTACAACATTTTACATGCATTCATCCGATAACCACAAATGTTCAATAAGGCGGGCGAGATAAAATTGGCACAAGTGTATCGCTTCAAGGTTTCAATTAAAAGTGGAAACGGTGTAGCACCAAAAATACTGAATTCCCACACGACCTTCATCGAAAAGGTTAACTTGAAACATGGCATGTATTTCGCAGAACCAATTTCCATCGTAATAATGCACAAGACAGATGACTTTAAATCTTACAGCTCCCAACAGTACAACATAACGTGTCGGTTTCATTTATTTTAGTTGCCCAAGACTGAAATATATTTCCTGGATACCCATTTAACCCTTAGACGGCTATCTTATTTTTTTCGTTGTCTACTGTCGACAAAATTAAAATTAACCTATTACATGGAATACACCTTTACGGGTAATATTTTTTTTAAACATTTATGAAAGTATATGTTGCGACCACTCATTTGAACCGTCTCAATGAGACGGTTCAAATTGTGGTCACGACAGATACTTCTAAGCACATTTAAAGAAAATATTAATGATTTTCAGAAATCAAAATGGCATATCCTCGGCATGAAATGGGTTAAACACAAAGTGGTTTTACAGTGTGACCGGATCAGAGCGGTTCAACTGTAGACGCAATAAAGCTGCACAGAACGAGCGCAATCAATCAAGAATACCAAAGAACAATTGAAAATCGAATTACGTTACACATTTCACACCAACACGTGAAAATTACTTTCCAAGCGAAATCGAGTTAACATCTCCATATAACCTTGCTTACTTGAGCTCCAGTCTGAAGTTACCATGTACTGTTCGAGTCCTTCTACGGGTGAAAATAGAAATTCTAAAAACAGATGCTCAAGCTTCATTACATTGCCGAGTAAAATATATCGCCATGGAAATTGCTGTTCCAGAAGAGTTGCGAGACATTCAATCTTATCATGGCATTTTACCATTATTGCGAACGAAAATGATACATCGGAAAAACAGAATCTTACATGGTGTAGTGCATTCAATTTTACTCTTACAAAATTCGAATTGCGTACGAGTGCAGATAAACTAGATAGCCGCGTACAATTTCAGATGCGGCTCCACAAAAAGAAATCGAATCGTCGGCCAGATTCCCAAGCCTCTACTGAAACTGGTTTCCATAAACTGGAGAGTGCAGAACTGCTAGGCATGAAATGAAGATAAATTTGATTACATCCACACACGAGATTTACGTCAGAACACGACAACATAACACACGTGCCAATGTTTGACTATTGAACTGGGGCGATAAATAGAGAAACATATATCACATACGTTCGTACCATCTGCCAGACTCCTCTGCAGCAGATTGTACAGAAAACAAAGACTGTTAAATTTATGCACACAATGGAGTTGTTCATTGACCAATCACTGGCTTTGTATTCAGACTCTTAACCCTTTCAACAATACAGACCTGCTTTGTGATGTTTGCAAACAGTGTAGATCCAGACGAGCCGGCTCATCACAAGAATCGGGAATCTGCACTTTTTGCAAGTAATTTTCTTTTTTTTCCACAAAAAACACACACCCCCTTTTTATAAATGAACTACCGGTAGTCTAAAAATTGTTTTGTGATGATTGGATTGGTCGGAAAATTAACATATCACAGTCCATTCCACTTACTTATGGTTAAAAGGGTTACAATGCTGATTTTTTTCGTCTGCTGATTATTTTCTATTTTTCTCATCAAAACATGGAAATGATTCTAAAGTGTTGCCAAACCACGTTTTGTAAAGAAGACAAAATGTGAAACAACAACAGATGATTGTTTTTCTTATTTCTCATCGAAAATATATGTTATGACCACTCGCCTCAATATATATTTCCGATGAGAAATTATGAAAGACTTTGAAATTTTCCGTCAGTAAAATTGTGTTATCTTCAGAAAGTTTTAGGTTAAAGACGTCACACAACAAAGAATCGTCCATATGCTTTTTGAAACCAGTGTATACCTAGATCAGCCTGTCGATTTATCAACGTAGTCCGATTATGGTATGTATCGATTATGGTATGTATCGGGCCATCCTTAAAAAATTGTTTGTTTCCTGTAACCCGACCCAGAATTTTAGAAGTGGGTCGGTCGGTAGGCAATTTCTTTTTTTTTCTGTCACATGACATATTGAATTCAAAAATTATTAATATTGAAAAGGTACAATATTTTAACACTTGCATTGCAAGTGTTAAAATATTGTACCTTTTTAATATTAATAATTTTTAAATTCAATATTGCAAGTCTTGCAATAAAAGTATGTCAATTGCTGTATGTGTTAAAAAAAAAAAATTGTAAAATAAATTGCAAAAAAAAAAAAAAAAAAAAAAAAAAAAAAAAAAAAAAAAAAAAAAAAAAAAAAAAAAAAAAATTGTAAACGAAATTGCAATAAAAAAAATTGGGTCGCACCGTTTTTAGCGGGTCGGACGGGTTACAGGAAACAGAGATATAATTATGGATGGCCTCGTTTACCATTCTGATGGACATTCAATCAGAAATTACTATTTATCTGGTGGTAGTTTTGAATGCAGGGAAACAAAAATTGATGTCTGCTGCTGTTTCATATTTCGTCTTTATTCTCAATGAAAACATGGTTTGGCAGCACTTTACAATCATTTCCAAATGATTCTAAAGTGTTGCCAAAACCATGGTTTTCATGAGCAAAATGGAAAAGTAAACAGCAGACGACAAAATAGAGTTCAGCATTGTAAGGCTTAACGGGTAGCACTTTTCGAATCATTTCCATTGGAAATGATTATAAAGTGTTGTCAAACCATGGTGTTCATGAGCAAAATGGAAAAGTAAACAGCAGACGACAAAATTGAGTTCAGCATTGTAAGGCTTAACGGGTAGCACTTTTCGAACCATTTCCATTGGAAATGATTCTAAAGTGTTGTCAAACCATGGTTTTCATTAGCAAAATGGAAAAGAAAAAGAAAACAGCAGACGACAAAATTGAGTTCAGCATTGTAAGGCTTTAAACGGGGGTCAATGGTTCATCGGTGATGTGTTTTGTACAAACAAACCAAACATTGGTTTACACTGATAAAACATGATCTGGATTAAAATACAGAAATCTGCGAGCTAATGGCATACGTTTACAGAAGTTGATATAAACATGTGTACAGGTGTACTCGGATCTGAAGTGATAAGCACAGCTCCAGATAAGCTGCGTATTTGCGTAAATACCCAATTGAAATTGCCAAAAAAAAAACCCAATTGAAATCAGAAGTAGCGAGTATCAAAAAGCAATACCAATTTTGTGGTACCTTTATCATGCTGCAGAAAACAATAAACAGGCCACAAATATAGCATATTTTTCCTATTTTCCATGAAAACACATCTTGGTATTTCATTAGAATTGTCTCCAAGGAGACAACTCTAATGAAATGCCAAGATGTTTTCATTTCGAAGCAAACTAATTCAATAATTGCTGTTTGTTGATGTGTACACAGTAAGAGTGATTTTATTTTACCATATTACAATTTTGAAATACCCAATTGCTTCAGAAATGGAGTGAAAATACTCAATTATTAATTCCTTATCTGGTTGGTGTCTCATCAGTTGACAGACAATCCACGTTAAATTTTACTATTCTTCTGTGTTGGTTGTTTTGTTTTTTTGTTTTGAAAATAAAAGTATACACGATGTTACAAAAGCTGTGTATACATGAATTTCTATAAATTTTCCGTGAGTTTGAATACAACATAGATAAACATATTTGCAAACACTGTAGATCCACACGAGCTGAAGCTCAACTAAGTAACTTTTCAACTTTATTACAGTATTTTCACTACTCAATTTGAAAATCATTGCGTATTTTCACATTGCTGTGAGTAAAATACTCACAGCAATGTGAAAATACGCATTGATTGTACAGTTGGAGTACAAAATGTACTCCCAACAGTTGATAATCAATGCGTATTCTGCTAAATTAAGTGCATAAAATAAGCCAATACACAGCTTATCTGGAGCTCTGATATTCTACTGTATAAGCGAAGAACGGAGTGTACTTACTTTTGGTTGTGCCTTTCTTGGAAATGCCACCTTCGGATCGACCTGTGGATATAAATAATACATATTCTCCATTATTCCGGCACAAGAATTCACGAGTTCGTACCCCACACAACACGTTCCACAAATTAATTATTAAACAAACTTGAATCCAAATTATTGAATACCACTGTTTATTCAAGATCCAGTTTTTTTGCGAAATTAATTAGCGTCGTTGCACTTCAATTCGCGAGTTCCATCAAATGAAACTATCGGCAATTAGTCGCGGTGTTTTATAGTGTATCGTTCAGAAATGATGTGCGAAAATAAAAGTAACGAGAACACTTTGTCATTCGCGAGACAACCACAGTGACGGGTCAGGTACGTAAAAGATGATGTAGTTGACTGGTTCTTTTGAGAACACTGTCACTAGCTGATGATTATACGAGTGTATAGAACCCTGCGAAATAAGCTGAACAAGTAGTGGCTATGTCAACAACGTCGGTATAGGCAAGTTGTTTAATTAGGTGAATTATTAAAATGATGCACGTATGACTCTTGAATCTCGGATCCAATTACATTTCGAGGCCATTGTCGAGTTGCGCGGGAATTTCCAGATCGGACAATTGTCGGTGCCGCCTATTTATCGGCATAACACCGCCAATCGTTAAAAATATTGCACAACGGCGATTTCTCGTGTGCCTGTTTGAGAAATTTATTGAAAACAAAAATCATTAAATAAATATTGAAACACAAAATTTCACATTTGCAACAAGTGTAACTTTAACCGTTCCTACGCTGTTGACGGAAATGGCCGTCTGCTGTTTTTCATTTTTGCTTTAATTCTTAACAAAAAAATGGTTTTGACAGCACACGAGAATCGTCTCCACTGGAGACGATTCTCGTGTGCTGTCAAAACCAGGTTTTTGTCGAGAAATATTGAAAATAAAACATTTCCAGCAGACGACAACATTTAATTCAGAGTAGTAAGAAGGGTTAAGACTGTCTGTCATATTGTGCATCTGCCTAGCCAAAGTTGATCAGCATGTACCATCTGAAATATTCTAATTATGCGTTTGTATATAAATCTGGTAAACAGCGAAAACCTGTTATAGACGAAAACCTGTTATAGACGGACTACACAGATCTCTGCCTTTGCCACTGATTGTGTTATCACTTTTAAGGCGGGAGAAACATTTAAGTTGTCTGCATCTTTTTATAATTTGTTTTGTAACTTTCTCTACATTTTGAACAGAAGAATATTTTGACAGCAGATGAGCTCATAATCGTCTCCTTTGGAGACGATTCTCATGTGCTGCCAAAACATGTTAACGCAAGCCGATAGAATCATGAAACAGAATACAGAATACACTTGTTACCTGAACTGAGAGAGTTCACACAGAGTTGCACTATTTCTCGTGCGTATGAACATGATGAACAAGCACTATTTCTTGTGCGGTGCGTATGAATAAAACGAGTAAACATGCTCTGTTTGAAGAGACTTAGACCCTCTTCCTGCGTCATTCTCCGCAATGCCAGCTTGTCAATTGAAAGCATTTAGCGCGTCAATGCCAGTTTGGTCCCAGGCACCCAGAAGCTACTGCACAAATAAAGTTCTTTCAATAAACTTGTTCTCACAATTCCAAAATAACGTATGCCAAAAAATACCAACAATAGATGTTTTAACAACCAAAAAAACGTCAGTAGATTGCTAAATATAGAATCAAGCGGTATTCTAGCAAAACGAGCTTAACAGCAAATAATAGGTTTTCTCAAACAGTTTGTGCTAAATATAGAATTGACTGTCAAGCAAAATTGGCATAGCAACCACTATTGCGACAAAACATTTGGTTCCTTGAACATAAAGATCACACTCTTGCTTTATGGCCACCCACTGATGTCGGATATTCACAGACACATTTATATGATTTGTCCATGTCCCTTGTTAACCCTTAGACCGCTATACACAACAATTGTCGTCTGCTGTTGCTTTTATATTTTGCCTATTTCTCAATAAAAACATGGCTCGACAGCACTTCAGAATAATTTCCAATGGAAATGGAAATGATTCTGAAGTGCTGTCAAAGCATGTTGTAAATTATTCTAAAGTGCTGTGAAAGCATGTTTTTGATGATAAAAATGGAAAATCGAAAATAAACAGCAGACGAAAAGAAATTAAGATAGCGGTGTAAGGGTTAATTACTAGTCGTGTATTTCCCTGTGTGTATTGGCTTGACCTACATACCACAATAAGCCAGAAGGATGGGGCATAAAATGTTTCCATTCAGTGAAAATCAATTACAATTGTGTACACAGTCAAATATTGGCACAATTTGCTCTAATTTACTGTCTTCTATTACTTCAAATAGCACAGTTATTTGACGAACTCGAGTGCCAATAAAAGCATGCCTGTGTCAAAATTAATCTTTTGGTACTTTCAACCAGTGTAGATTCTAATCAGTACGCACTGTGTATTAGTCAATGTATAAACTATTCTCTCCATGTGGTAAAAAAAACAACAAGTTCCATGACACAAGCCAGTAATGTTCATCCTATTGGGACTGCTACTTGCATCTTAGCATGCTGGGAAACTTATGGGCTATAAATAGTTCAAAAATAGCAGAGGCCAGTGTCATTTTTTCTTTTATTTCTCCCTGTAAATATCAATATGTCTTGAATTTATTAGAATCGAGTTTGAAGGACGCAATTAAAAAAATTGGGGTCGGTAAAGTCGGACAACACCCTCTCCACCCGGTACTGCCTTGAGGTCCACTTTGTCATGTACTACACCAGAATTAACCCTTTCACCCCTATGTATCTGGAATGGATTTTGACATGTTAATTTTGCAACCAATCCTATTGTCACAAAATGATTTTCAGACTAGTCCATTTATGAAAATGGGGTGTTTTAGTGAAATATGAACATTACTCGCAAAAAGTGCAGATCCTGACGAGACGGCTCGTCATGAGCCGGCTCGTCTGGATCTACACTGTTTGCCAATACCACTGCACAGGTCTGTGGTGTTGAAAGGGTTAATGTCATTATATATTATTGAGAGTGCTATCATTTTCTCAGACTTTATTAAGAATGCAGGCAATGTCATTTCAACATTTTCAGGGGAAAAATGCGCGTAAAAAAAAAAGCCTGGTTACGTGCATGATTCGCTTACATAATTCACAGCCACCGAATAAATCTGCTGAGTTGCAAAGAACTTGAAACCTATATGTACTAACTGTGATAAACAAAACGATCATGTGAAACCTAATTTGCATTACAGATCAATCATTCCGGTTAAGACAGTGATTAAAATTAATACCAGGTGTCATAAATATATAAACGACTACCTGTCATCAGGGGTAATGTATAATAAACAAAACTATAACAAGTCACATGTGCTTTAACCCGTTCACCTCTAAATAACTGGAATGGATATGTTAATTTTGCAACTAATCCAATGGTCAAAAAAGGTTTTCAGACTAGTACATTTATTGAATGGGGGGGGGGGGGGTGTATATGAAAATCACAAGCCGGCTCATCTGGATCTACACTGTTTGCCAATACCACTACACAGGCCTATGTTGAAAGGGTACATGCCCACTCAGTATATAGACACACAATGGTATTTATAGGAATTAAATAAGTGAATAATTGTGTCACCATTCCACCAGTTCTAAAAATTACCAGTGCCCGCTATACAGGTATAATCATTTAGTAATGTTTATTTTACTGATAGTGACGCGTGGTGGTATCAGGCTATTTTCATATGCAAATGAGACGTGATATTCTTTAATTATTAATACCAATTAAATGTGTCACCTAAAAAAATAGTATTTTTTACATAGTATAAAGTATGATCATTGCACATCAAAAAATAAATACAGAGAATAAATAGTAATGTCTGTTAACATTTTAAGGAAACACAGTTATCGCCCCTGATATCAGTGTGGAAATTTAAGTTTGTTTGTTTGTTTGTTGGGGTTTAACGGCCTATCAACAGCTAAGGTCATTTAAGGCCGTCAATGGGTTTAGTACTAAATCCCATATATTACCTGTACAAGTACATGTACATGTTCAAGGACATGTACAAATGGAGGGAAAATCCCAAAATCAGAACTGAATATTTGCAATTTAAGTCTGATATAAAATGTATAATAATGCCAATCACTATGTGGGGTAATGATGAATGAATGTTTTATTTTGCCAGAAAATGTCTCGGATGATGTCCTTGATATAAAGAACATTTGGTGCCTACTGAGTGGGCATGTGCCTTTAAAGTCAAATTCTCAGTACCATTTGACTATCAATCAATCCCCATCTAAAGAAAACATGAGAAGACAAAGAGAAAAAACAAGAGAATACACCTTGGTATTGCATTTGCCCATATATAACAACAAAGAAATGATGATAACTTTCCTATTTATTTGTAACTAAGTCGCAATTAACGAGGATAGTACACACCAACAATAAAATGTGTCAGGCCAGAGACACGTGTCAAACCATGATGTGCATTCACTGTAGGTATGCCTTTGATCTACTAATTAGACTGTATATTTCTGTGTATCTACAATGTGTCCGTGGGGAAATGGATAATTTGCTAACTGCAACCAGTGTAGACCCAGACCAGACTGCACGGACGTGCAGTCTGGTCTGTGTCTACACTGTTTGTAGCATCGTGGAAATTTGATAGCATCTTTTTTTGTGAAAATATGAAACAATTTTGGAAACATGGATATCCGAATAGAATTGTTCAAAGTTTTTTAACAGTAAAACAGGTTTTCTCACAAATTGGATAAAATGTCATTGTTGTGATAGTACCGTATATAGGTGTGAAAATAGTTAAGATATTAACGCTCTGAAAGAAGAAGTCGACACCTTGGATAATATTTTTATATTCCTCTTTTTCTATTGCCTGCAACAACATTTTATGGAATGTTAGCGGGACATTATGTGTGGCACACCATGAGAAAATGAAGCGTGTTGGACGATTGACTTTGACCAGTATAGTTCCTGATCAGCTGGCACAAATCTGAAGCGGGCGAAGGGTCCTAAAGTTCATTGGAAGCGTTAACCCTTTCAACACTACTAACCTGTATAGCGGTATTGGCAAACAGTGTAGATCCAGAAGAGCCGGCTCGTGATTCTCATGTTTTTTGAGAACAAAAATACACCCTTTTCATAAATGGACTTAAAAAGAAAATCATTTTGTGACAATAGGATTGGTCTGAAAAATACATTCCAGTTATTTAGGAGTGAAAGGGTTAATAATGACTTTTCTTTCTCTCCAAACGCATAAATGGACCAAGTGACTGACCCAAGGCCTATGTATGACAATCATTATAAATGTGACCCATGTTAAATTCGTATACAAAAATATAAAACCACAATTTGATAAAAATTTCATCAAATAAAAAATAATGGGTAGGGTGACGCTTTTGTAATTGATGAAAAAGTACTTACATTTAAATATTTTTTAGATTTAATGTGTTTTATAGCCAAAAGTGTGTCAGCAGAAAAATGTTAAACGGACTATGTCTTAGACATAAGAGGGGCAATTTCAGTTTTCAGCCCCTTGTGCATTAAAAGCTGATGAGTTTCTTTTATTTTAAGAGATATTATATTACATTTAGCCATTTTGAGGTTGGAAAATGTCCCCACCCCCACCCCCACCAGGCTGTAGGCACAATGCTGGTACACTGATGGCCATTGAATATGTTCAGCCATATTTTTTCATATCGTCATACAATAAACCTGACAGGCGTAAATGGAACGACATTGAAATTGTCGAACAAACAAGTTATAAGTGTGATTATGAAAACGAACTTTGATACGCAATTAAAATAAAAATATTTCCCAATACCAGAGTAACACTTGCATAACTTAAGTACCCGTGTACACATTAGGTGTCAACAAGAATTACAAAGCCGTCAACAAAAGAAGCAAATATGGTCGATAATTGGACAAACGCTGGACAATCGTAGCACATTGACGTTGATAAAACGAACCATGGTTGCGACCAGCGTAGCCCCTGATCAGACTGCGCGTCCGCGCAGTCTGATCAGGGCCTACGCTGACCGCAATTCAGTCTCCCAAGTGTGAATCAGCTCCAGAAATATTCGAACCTGACCAACTGAAGACTACGGTATGTTCGGTATTACAATCATAGCTTCTACATTTGTTACAAATGTTGGAACATCCCTTTGGTCACGCAGTGGCCAAACTATGTACATATTAAACGGTTATATAATCAGTAGCTTGGTGTAGTAGTAGGCGCCGAAACGTAAATACTCCGAACAATAGCGCATTTCGCACGGGACAATACCTGTTTTTGTACTCTTTAAACTGTTTGTTTTCTAAGCTTGTTGACCTACATTAACGCGTATGGACTTAAGAGTCCCCATTTAGGAATAATTACTAAGTCAATATCATAAATTTACCTTCTATTTTTGAAAGCCCGGTACAGTGGAACCTCTCTACGCTGGACACCATCAGGTCTCCAGGGTGTCCAGTTTAGAGATGTTCCACTGCAATCCAGGTGTATGAGCATTTTGCGACATACTTCTGTGCTTTGCAATCACGAACAGGCATTATATAGAGATAAATAGGTAGAGATAAATGACAGCTAAATCACTTTTGCGGGTGGCCAATTTAGAGTTTCTACCCTAGTTTGTACTCTGTACCGTCTCATTGTTCAGATCACGAACATTTGTCCGCATACATGTATCTGTCAATAAAATATCTTGCTGCCAAAAACCATTTAACCTTTAAGAACTAATGTTAACCCTTTCCCTGTTTTGCGATATTTCGACTCATTCAAATCCAAAACATCTGAATAAAAGAATCAAATGCTGGGTCAAATGATGGTTAAATTATCTGATAGAGCAGAAAACATTGTGGGAAAAGGAGAAATTGCTTGTTACATCTGAATAAAAGAATCAAATGCTGGGTCAAATGATGGTTAAATTATCTGATAGAGTAGAAAACATTGTGGGAAAAGGAGAAATTGCTTGTTACAAGCAATTTCTCCTTTTCCCACAATGTTTTCAAAAGACATCTTCTGCAGAGGCGTGAAAAGTCGTCTCTATCAGGGAAAGGGTTAATGCTCAACGGGTGTGCTTCAACGAAGATTAAAAATTGTCAAAGCTCAAAGATATTGATTGATTGAGTGATTGGGGTTTAGCGTCTGTTGAATAAGAAGGGTCATATACAGATGGGGGTAGAATACGAAGTGTTAAGCAGAGCTTCAGATAAGCTGCGTACGTGCATAAATACCCAATTAAAATTGCCAAAAACCCAATTGAAATCAGAAGTAGCGAGTATCAAAAAGTGTGGTACCTTTATCATGCTACAGAAAACAATAAACAGACCACAAATATAGCATGTTTTTCTTATTTTCCATGAAAACACATCTTGGTATTTCATTAGAATTGTCTCCAAGGAGACAATTCTAATGAAATTCCCAAGACATGTCTTCATTTCGAAGCAAACTATTCAATAATTACTGTCTGTTGATGTGTAAACAGTAGTGCGATTTTATTTTACCCAATTAAATTATTGAAATACCCAATTGCTTCAGAGATGATGGAGTGAAAATACTCAATTACTAATTCCTTATCTGGAGCCCTGGGTAAGGATGCGCTGTTTGCAACAGCTTTTCTCTACATTTGTATTGTGTTTTTATTATTGTGGATTGAACAAATATTTGTGGAATTTGATTGTATTGGCAGAGACGCAGCTGTTGCACTAGGCTTTTTTGAGATAGCATATTATGACACGCAAATTTCTATGGGGGCAGCCATATTGTCGTGCCTAAATGGCGAGTACGACCAAGAAAATAGTGCCCTGTGCCAACTTATCATATGGCGGTTTGGTCTGTCTTGCTTTGTATCTAAAACTCAACATATACTATTCTCAAGTTTTCACAATTTGGGCTCAGGTTATATCAGTTAAATTCTGTAAAATACGAATCAAGACATTTTGTGCGTATGAATACAGCAGCTATTATCTTTCATTCTCAAAGTTAAAGTTTAAACTTTATTTATTTTACAATGATTACAAACAAGCGCGAGAGCAAATGCTTTTGTTGGCACAGATGAAGGCGTAAGGGCGGTCATAAATGTGGGAGGAAATCGGAGAACCCGGAGGAAACCAACTTGTCCGATCTGGCGACCATACCATCTCACATACTGCCCCGGCCGAGGATCGAACCCGGGGCCACATTGCATGGTGGGAAGCGCGCTCGTTACCGATTGCGCTAACCCGGACAACAAACAAAGTTAGGTAGCAGTGAACAGTTAGCCGCCAGTTTCATACAATTTCTTTCTGAGAGTTTCAAACAGTAATTTATTCTAGAGAAAACATACGTATGAGAATGGGTCTGCATCATCACAGTACATTTGTCTCTGGATGATCGATGATCGAGAAAATATGCAACTTTCAGTCTCTAATTCCGCAAGTAATCAGTTTTTGTGTAGATAACATATTTCAGTACTTTGATTTTATTCTGAAGTGAACAAATATTTGTAGTAATGCCAGACATTTGGCAGAGATGCGGATTTCGGATTTCGCACTAGGATTTTTCAATTAGAAGCTGAATCCACCAATAGTCAAGGAATTCAGACTGTTTCTGTAAATAACAATTTCAAGCATACGTATGAAACCTCTCCTGACACCCTGGAAAATCTGTGATTATTTTTTATCCGTTTCCCTGCAATGTGGTTATAATTGGTGAGTTGAATTGTGATGGGTTTCTCAAATATAATTGTTGTAACGACTGTTCAAGGTTGTGAAACACTAAAAAGTGTCATGAACTGCTCGCATATTAAATTTACCATGGAACCTCTCTAAACCGGACACCCTGGGGAACTCCCAAGGTGTCCGGTTTAGAGAGGTTACATTTTAAAACGTAAATATGACATATTTGTCTCATGTATTACGGTTTTCCATTCATTCATCCATTTCTATTTTTCACCCCCCCCCCTAAAAAAAAAGAAGGTTTTTGGTGCATATAAGATAAGTGAAAATGTCTAGCAAATGCATACCAAAAAAGATTGGTAAATTTTAAGAACAACAGCTTGAAAAAAAAAAGAATTACGAGGAAATTAAAGTAACGATCGTTCGAGAACGCAATCCTAATTTGTGTGTGTAATTGTGTTCCAACTTAATGGCAGTAAATATTTCAAACAATTTTGACGAAATGCACATGGGACGTTTTATTTAATGGAACTCTGGCTAAACGTCTGAATAATTGACAAAAATGAATTTGAAATTGAACCACACATCATGCAAATGAACCACTCGCAGTGCGAGATGGCATTTACAATGGAAATGACATGAATGGGGTTTAACGTCAGACAGACCAGTGGGATGGAAATAAAAATGTTGATGCCCTAGGGTAGGTTTTGAACTCACAACCTTCAGCATTGAAGTCCTGCATTTTACCCCTGTGCCACAGCGAATCGCTTCATATACAGTAGAACCTTTCCAAACTGGACACCCTGGGAGATCCGTGGGGCAGGCAAGTGCCTGGGTGTCCAGTTTGTTTTGTCCAGGTTTCACTGCAACACAATTCATGCAGACCGACTGATTGAATGGGGTTTTACGTTCATTCAACAGAATACATGGTCACATACGTGGCGGGGACTGCAGAAATGGGGTTTATGGGTTTTGCGACCAGTGTACATCCAGATCAGCCTGTGCATCCGCACAGTCTGATCAGGATCTGCACTGTTTGCAATTCAATCAATAAAACATATGCCGTGCTTCTAACATGCACTATAGATTTGTTATCAGGCTACATACGGAGTTAGCCCCCGTCTTCCAATTATGACCGCTTCAATTTGCATTCGAAGATCGTTGAACCTACCGTTTTAGAGTCCAGTATATGCGGCCCGTTTTCCAGGACTTTATCGACACTGTTGGGGTCCCTGTACGTGACAAAGCCGAACCCTCTGGAATGAGAAAAGCAGTAGAATATGTTAGTCGAGAGATGAGGTATACTGAATACAATAATCAATGGAAACTGTGGCTGCAAATGAAGAAATGCGGCTTATACCATTTCTAGCCATAACTTTAACCCATTACATGCAGAATACTGGTATGAATTTTTATGCCACCGGGTTTCGAAGAAACGGGTGGCATATAGTGTTTGGACCGTCCGTCTGTCCGCGACGCATTTCTTGTTTTTTAATATTTTATTTTTGGTTTTTTCTCGATGAAAGTATATTAAACATTTCTAAAAAAAATAATTCTCATTTATCATCGAAAGTATATGTTGTGACCACTCATTTGAACCGTCTCGATGAGACGGTTCAAATGGTGGTCGCGACATATACTTCTAAGCACATTTAAAGAAAATGTTTATGAAATGAGTTAATAAATCATATTTTGAAACAGTTTAAACATGTTCCTCTAATGGTGGCATGGAAAAACTATGGAAGCATTTACATACCTAGGACGGGGATTGAACCCACGTCCTTCAGTATTGAAGTCCAATGCTGTACCATTAGGCTATCCCTCTCAATGTTTCAAATTTTAAAACACAAAAAACATGCTAGCGAAAATGGTTTAGAATACGAAATTAACACCTAAAAGCAAATGCTGTTTACTTGATTTATAGAAGAAAACACTAGCACGAGAGTCAATTACGTTTTCCGCTATAGTCTCTTTAAGGCCGTTGCAAATACCGATGAATATTAATATAATGTCTTCAATTGAATCAATCTAATCAAGTGGAATTAGTCATCAGATAACCATCAATTATAATCTATTATCATAAATTGTAAACCATAATACCCAGCGCTCCAGATAAGGTGCGTATGTTACCCACCTATTTCAGCTGAATACGCATTGATCATCGAAAGTGGGAGTACAAAATACTCACAGCAATGTGAAAATACGCATAGATTTTCTAATTTAGTTGTATAAATCCTGTAATAAAGTTGAAAATACACTTATCTGAGCTGCAAAAAGCAAACAGTGTTTGCTTTTTGCAGCTCAAATAAGTGAATTTTTATGAAAATCAATAATACATTTGTAAAAGTAAAATACGCATTGAATTTGAAATATGGGGGAAAAATACTCTTTAGATACAAACTTATCTGCAGCTCTGCATACCAAAGAAATAATTGCTAAAACTGAAGCATAATGTGAGACAGTCACTTTTATACTTTCGAACAAGGGAATCACAAAACCTAGAAATTCACATACACCAAAATGTGGGTTATTATATCTTTTTCGATTCCGATTAATTGTATGCCAATTTTGCGGAGTCAAAAGAAAATTTCACCATTCCCCACAATTGGTGTTTAAATGGTATAATTTTGCGCCTATTTATCCGCATTTCAACACAACATAGAATGCATATGTATTATTAATACAACCTTATCGATGAAAATGTTCACATAGAGGCTCTTACGCGAGTGACGATTTGATATTATATTTATTTAACTTGTTTACTGATTTCAGTAAAAAAGTTTAATAAATACATGTATCAAATGTTATAGATTATATTGATTGCATAAGTATGGCATCATACATTAAAACTGTACTGGTCATACACAAATGTGGCTGTGACTGGAGAAATGGTCTTGGAACCAGTTTAGATCCAGCTAGGCTGTATATCTGCACAGTCTGATCAGGATCTGCGCTGTTCGTCATTCCATCAATGAAACACCCGTCATTTTGCTAACAAGTGATACAGATTGTTATCAGGCTACCGGGGTGTCGTCCTATTTGATCAGAAGCTAAGCTGGTCACAAATCAGATAAGCCCCATTACTCCAGTCATAGCCACAAACGCCCCATGGCCCCCCTCCCCCACCCCCCAAAAAATGTATCCAAATACATTGTTATTGTGATAAACAAGTACAGTCCCATTGTATTGTTAAAAAAATATATCATTATTTTGTTCATTTCTCCATGAAGGTATATGTTGTAACCACTCATTTTGAGACGTTTCAAATGAGTGGTAACAACATATACTTTCGAGGCGAAATAGAGAAAATATGGATTTTTTTCTCATAAAAGTTTCATACTACTATAATTGTATCGCGTCTGTAATGGGTTTAATAATGAGAAATATACAAATTGCCAAATATAGCATTATAGCAGTGTAAATACAATCTCGTTCATTGCATGCCAGCATGGAATGTGACATGTTTTACGGTAATTTGTAATTGGTATTGATCTCATGTGGGGAAAAAAATCCCACTGATAAAATACCCTTCTGTGTGCCTCATTGATCTACCACAAAATACTTGAGAGAGGAATACAAGATAGCTGTGTTTACTTTGAGCATTAAAGCAAATTTCTCAAACAAAAAGCAAACAAGTCTATTTGTAATGGAAAGTGACAGAAAATACAACAATTTACAACAATGGCGGATCAGAAAGCCGATTGTATTTTATCCCGGTGGGAAATATTTGGCAAGTGTACATGCTACTTAGACAAACGTTCTGTTGTGAAATAGCACAATTTGACAAATCTGCAGTCGACAATAATGCGTAGTTTCTTACCTTTTTGTTAGAAGTGTTAGACAGAGAAATGTTAAAAATGAAAAACAGCAGACGAAAATATTTGGTTCATGCCGTTTAAACTTACAATGCTAAATTAAAATGTGTCGTATGCCATTTAATTTTTATTTTACTATCAAAGCTTTGCATTGACAACTGTTTTAAAATCATTTCCAATGGAAATGATTCTAAAGTGATGTCAAACAATGTTTTTGATTGAGAAAGAAGAATTATACAACAACAGCAGAAGGCAATTTATGTTTTCCCCCGTCTTTTAACCATGTCAACCCTAAATAACTGGAATGGACTTTGATATGTTAATTTTCCGACCAATCCAATTGTCACAAAATGATTTTCAGATTAGTCCATTTATGAAAAAGGGGCGTGTTTTTGTTCTGAAAAAAAGAAGAAAATTGCTTGCAAAGAGTGCAGATCCTGTTGAGCCGGAGCCGGCTCATCTGGATCTACACTGTTTGCTGCGAAACACCGCTAAAGAGGTATGTAATGTTGAAAGCACTACGTTAACCCTTACAATGCCGAATTAAAATTTGTCGTCTGCTGTTTATGTTTAGTTTCCAATTTTCCTCATCAAAACCATGTTTTGACAACACTTTACAAGCATTTCCAATGGAAATGATTCCAAAGTGTTTTCAAACCATGTTTTTACTGAGAAAAAAGACAAAACATAAATCAACAGCAGACGACAATTTACGTTACCTGCCCTACGTTATGAGGGTTAAGGGAATTTTACAGATACATGTTTATTCCCAACGTTACACGAGTGTAGCCCATTACTAATTCGGGACCTTATAACCCAAGATAAGGTAAAACCCCGCTATATTCATTCTTCCGTAGGTAGCCTAGCGACAATAAAATCTTGTTTATCGTTTGAATTGGTTTGTATGGCAGACACATCCTGGTGTGCATGGTATAAGAGTTATACGCCGTCATTCTGACTTTTGGTCGGCCATAGCGGGAAATTCTGAAACTGGACGTCTAATTCTTGACTCCCAGAATTAAGGCTGCGTCTAATTCCCAAGGGCGGCAGCAGGCCCTGGGTCTAGTATTATCACCCTTATCGTGACACCATCTTTATAATAAATGATCTGCCGATATTGATTTCGAAAAAAATGCATTATGTTTCCCAAGTGACATTGAAAGTTGAAAACAAATTCATAGCTCATTGATATATCTCCTTGTTTCACTGTATATTCCAGAAATGGTGTCTCAAATTGATAAAAAAGTTGAGAGTTCATGTGGTACTCACTTCATTCAATTCAATTGCAACTTGTTCAAAATTTACAGAAAAATTAGAGCTAATATTCAATTCAATTGAAATTTGTTGAAAATTTACAGAAAATTCAGAGCTCACGAGCTCTGAATTTTCTGTAAATTTTCAACAAATTTCAATTGAATTGAAGTGAGTAACAACATATACCTTTATCGATGAATGAACAAAATAATGAGATTTTTTCAACAAAAATTATCGTATCCTCAGACTGAAATGGGTTAAGGAATATACAGTCAAACATGGAGATATATCAACAGTGATAATTCCCGAACTGTCCTCATATGGCAGCTTAAACGATTGATTGATTGGTTTGTTTTATGTCCGTTCAATACCAAGGTCATATACAGACTGAACATACAATGAACTTACAATTTAATTAGGCCACACTGCCAAATGCTAGCACACAATTTTCCCATTCAATCTGTCAAGATCAAATTTGAACTTTATGAACGAACGACAAATGACACATGCACACAAGCGACACTTCATGGGTTACGAGTATATTGTCAATTACTGCAAGAGGTAGACAAAAGTCATGATAGTTATGTGGCAGTGCGTGCATATTACATGTATATCGCGTTCTGACGTACCGCTTTGTACCAGCTACCGATTCAATGAGTAAGACTGGAATGGAATGGTTTTTAAAGGCCCATCAACACAAATAAACACAAAACATGGTAATTATAATATAATGCGAGTAATTATTAGGACTTTCAGGCAATTATGTTGCGACCATTTGGTTAGACAATTATGGTTGTAACTGGAGAAATGGGGTTTTGTGACCCGAGTGTAGATCCAGATAAGCCTGTGCATTATGCAGTCTTACAAACAGGTGAACATAAGTCCTCAGTGACCTTGACCAGTTGGTCAGACGTGGGTCTTATGCAAAACAAAGCACCATCCCTAGACACGCATTGAAGCATTGTGACACACATTGTTACTAACGCACGCTCGCGCGCACGTGGACTAACGCTATATTTCGTGTTGCCTATCGGCGAGGGGATAATAATCCCAATTTGTTTTACCGTTATTTTCACCGCTAGCATGCGATCGAAGAAGGTGGGAAAAATGTCCCATGTGCTCGTTCTAGGTGCAGTGTGACAAAATATCAGGGCCTTAACCAGACGAGGCTAACCAAGTCCCAATATGGGGGTCAAGGAGCATTCTCCCCGCCAACACCCTGGGGATTTGTTTAATTCTTGGCAGCAGACGACAATTTTCATTTCCCACATCCTGAGGGTTAAAACGTGGATGTTAACCCTTACTATGCTGAATTAATGTTGTGGTCTGCTGGAAATGTTTTATTTTCAATATATCTTGATAAAAACATGTTTTGGCAGCGCATGAGAATCGTCTCCGCTGGAGACGATTCTCATGTGCTGTCAAAACAGTTATTTTGTTAAGAATTAACGCAAAAATGAAAAACAGCAGACGACAGTTTTCGTCTCGCGCTTAGTGAGGGTTAAACAAAACCTCTGTATCTGCAACAGCTTGATTCATACTTTCATGGTTGAGCAGGATGTTTTTATTTACTATTCCATATAATACAAGTAATAATTATCTATTAATTAAGCTTTATTGATCCACTGCGATGAGAAGGTTTCATAAAACTGACTAACTATATGTCCGGGATTAACCCTTTCACCCCTAAATAACTGGAATGGACTGTGATATGTTAATTTTGCACCCAATCCAATCGTCACAAACTGATTTTCAGGCTAGTCCTTTTATGACAAGGGGGTGTTTAAGTTCTCAAAAATATGAACATTACTTGTGAAAAGTGCAGATCCTGATGAGACGGCTCGTCACGAGCCGGCTCATCTGGATCTACCTGTACAACTATACAGGCCTGTGGTGTTGAAAGGTTTCAGCCAGCCATTGAGGAAGGGGCCCTTTTCAACCATTTTGGGGAAAAAATGCACTAAATTAGTTATTTTCCATCTCAATTTTTCTGCATCCATCTCAGAACTTATTGAACGGCCCTCGCTCGATATTTATTTACATGCACATGGAGTCTGGCCCACGGCTGCAAATCTTCCGCCTGCATTTACTGGTATATAAACACCAGCCAGATGTGGCTTATCAGCTGCGATGCAAATTTCAAATCTCCCAGATATTCATTCACACACGTGAAACCACATTCTACGGTCGGTGGCGGTCGGTGGCGTGGTTACACTTAGAAGACTGCAGAAGCCCAGTGTAAGCAGGGCTCCAGATAAGGAATTAGTAATTGAGTATTGTCACTCCATCATTTCTGAAGCAATTGGGTATTTCAAAATTTTAATTGGGTAAAATAAGATCACACTACTGTTTACACTTTTTTTTTTTGCTTATATTTAACGGCGGCACTGGCTCTAGGACCTTGCATGCCGTCTCCCAAGAATGGGAGAATGAACGGAGGTAGAGACTTTTTGAGAGAAGCCGGTAATTCGTATTTACAGAGCAACTACAAATTATCGGTACTCATTTACAGCTGGGTGAACTGGAGCAGTGTGGATAAAGTGTCTTGCTCAAGGACACAACGCACGCCGCTAGTCAGGCTCGAACCCATGACCCTTGGATCAGTAGTCCGACACACTAACCATTACGCCACGGCGCTCCACCTGTTTACACAGAAATTATTGAATATTTTGTTTCAAAATGAAAACATGTCTTGGTATTTCATAAGAATTGTCTCCTCGGAGACAATTCTAATGAAATACCAAGATGTGTTTTCATGGAAAATCAGAAAAAAGTGCTATGTTTGTGGTCTGTTTATTGTTTTCTGCAGCACGATAAAGGTACCACATGTTTTTTATTGCTTTTGATACTCGCTACTTCTGATTTCAATTGGGTTTTTGGCAATTTTAATTGGGTATTTAAGCAAATCAAATACGCGCAAATACGCAGCTTATCTGGAGCTCTGGTGTAAGGATGCAAATATCTGGAGTCAAACATTCATTCTTTGCATGCTGGGAAAAAAAATAGACGAAAATTCACTGTATTTTAGAAACAAGGTATGATGACCAATGTCAAGGTCACCGAGAACTTGTTCCTCAGTGACCTTGACATTGGTCATCATACGAACTTGCCATGGATGCAGGCAGACAAGCGTATACTGTCCGCGGATAATCCTATATTCAGAAACAGATTTGCACCATACCCCACCCCGATTCATCAATCCAACGGTGTTAAGGGAATACCTGCAGCGACTTAAATTGGCTCGGCAGGTAGCAAAATTTCCGAACATTATTTTTCTATTTTCTTCATTTCTGCACGAAACTATATGTTGTAACCACTCATTTGAACCGTCTCGGTGAGACGGTTCAAATGAGTGGGTGAGACGGTTCAAATGAGTGGTGACAACATACACTTCTGTTAAAAAATTACAAAATATTTTAAATTTTCGGTCGGCTAAAGAGCTGTATCCTTGGCAGAAAATGGATTAATTGGCTCACCAGCTTGGTTACATACGCCACCCACCCGCGTGTATGCTTATCATACAAAATCCCACGTGCAGAAATCATTAATATAGCATCATAGTCAATTGTGCAATGTTAAGATTCCAAGCCAAAAATACAGACAACGCTCCAGGCAAGCAGTGGAATTATCTTTCCATTTCATTCCGATTAGGTTCTAACTGACGGGAAAATCCAAATAATTTCTTTATTTCTCATCGTTACCAGTGTTAGAAAGTGTATCTGTCTGTGTGTGTGTCCGGTTAAGAAGTTCCGGTTAAGAAGTTATTGAAATGTCTCCAATCTGCAAGCCAAGGGGACATTTTCCCACATTAACCCGTTTCATGCCGAGGATACGCCATTTTGTTTGCGGAAAATCCAAAATATTTTCTTTATATGAGCTCAGAAGTATATGTTGCGACCACCATTTCAACCGTCTCGTCGAGACGGTTCAAATGAGTGGTCACAACATATACTTTCATTCAGAAATAACAAAAATAATATATTTAAAAAAATTCATACATGTAAATTAAAGGTGTATTTCGAAAGAAATGCGTTAAATTACGAGAATCCCCCGTTGACGTATAGTGACTTAATAATTCTTTATTTCTCTCAATAAAAACATGGCATGTTTTAGAATCATTTCAATCTAAAGTGCTGTCAAACCATATTTTTGACTAGAAAAATGGAAAATAAACAGCGGACGACATGTAATCCCGCACCGAAAGAGCGTAAGACTTAAGAAACGCGACACGGGTTTGCTTATCGGGAGCGGGAGTTGGCATGCAGGGAGCGAATATACATGGAATAGACGACGGAGAACGATAGCGGCATGATGCATCCAACACAATCAACATCAATCATAGAGAAACTGCAGCAGTAAATATGCATAATTTAAACTAAAAGGCATCGGGTCAAAGATACATGCACATGTATGCACAGAAAGTGATGAAAACTGGTTAGGAAAAATAATTGAATCGTCATTTTTAACATATTTCTGAACGCAATTAATGATTGAAAAAGTCTGGGGTTGGTAAAGGTTTTACAATATTGCAGATAACTAGCGTTCATCATAATGAAGGTGTTTCTGCCATCGACGGTGACCTATTTAAATTGATTTAACCCATTTCAAGCCGAGGATATGCCATTATGTTTCCGGAAAATCCAAAATATTTTCCTTCTATGCACTCAGAAGTATATGTCGCGACCACCATTTGAACCGTCTCAACGAGACGGTTCAAATGAGTGGTCACAACATATACTTTCATTGAGAAATAACAAAAATAAAATAATTTAAAAAAATCCTACCTGTAAAGCATGTAATTGGTTAAATTAAACTAGCGTCTATAATGAAAAATTCATTCCAAATGTGGTCTACGTAGTATAATCATTTCTGAACAAAAAATATTATAGTTCACAAATATTTGTTACTGGTACAAATAACGAAAATGCCGTACCAAATATTATCTCCTCTGCTCATCACAGATTTAGATAGGATGGACTTGAAAGTAACGCAAACCTTTTGAAGTTTGATCAAGCGAAAGGGTGCGATGCTTGATATATATATATATAGGTCAGTGGCAGTGCAAAAAAACAACATATCAAATGTCTTTGACACAGTGCTCTTATGGTAACTACAATAGCAGCAATTTGTTCCGAATCTATAAATATATTATAATGTCAAGATATAATCACTTATGTATGCTAATATGAAAATGTGGCTGTGACTTGAAAAATGGGGCTTATTGGATTTGTGATAAGAAATTAGTAATTGAGTATGGACACTCCATTTCTTAAGCAATTGGGAATTTCAAAATTTTAATTGTGAAATTAATATCACACTACTGTTTACACATCAATAGACAGCAATTATTGAATAGTTTGCTTCGAAATGAAAACAAGTCTTGGCATTTCATGAGAATTGTCTCCTTGGAGACAATTCTAATGAAATACCAAGATGTGTTTTCTTAGAAAATAAGAAAAATATGCTATATTTCTGGTCTGTTTACTGTTTTTTGTAGCATGATAAAGGTACCAAAAAAATTGTATTGCTTTTTGATACTCGCTACTTCTGATTTCAATCTTTTTTTTTTTCCATTTTAATTGGGTATTTACGCAAATACGCAGCTTATCTGGAGCTCTCTGACCAGTCAAATACTACTCTCCTGTAGCATGATTTAACTCTTTGCATGCTGGGAAACTTGTGGGCTATAAATAGTTCAAAACTAGTGGACAAAAAATCATCATATTTTCTTGTATTTCTCCCCGTAAATATCATGAATATGTCTTGGAATTTCATTAGAATTGAGTCCTGAGGACATATTTACAGAGAGAAATAAAACATATACTCCTAATTCGTTTGGCAGATATTGTCGCCGCTAGCATGCAAAGATTTAACGATCTGTATTGCCTGTTAGAAGCATGACGCGCGTTTCATTGATGGAACGGTGAACAGTGCAGATCATGATCAGACTGCGGATGCACAGGCTGATCTGGATCTACACTGGTCGCAAAACCTGTAAGCCCCATTTCTCCAGTCACTGCCACATATTTGTAATAGCAAGTATTTCTTTGTAGTATATGTTTGAAAAAGTGTATATACATTCGTATTTATATGACAAAATTGTATCCGAAAGTGTATTTTGATTATGGCTAATCAAACACATAGCGTACATCACCAAAAAATATGCTTGGTTGCACATTTATTAAAACTGCCTCTGCCTGTCGGTTGAAAAATTACACGGAAAGTGTGGGAGACACGCGATGTAACACGAGAAATGCAACCTATAGCTAGCGACATTTGTAATCATCCTTGGTTGATCAGGACATACACTAACTAAACTGCTGTAGAGATTACAACATGCTTAGCCCATTTAAAAAAATCCCATTATTTTGTTTATTTCTCGATAAAGGTATATGTTGTCACCACTCGTTTCAAACGTCTCATCAAGTCGCTGTCACAAGATCAAGATGAGAAGCTAGATGGTAACAAACGTCACAAGCCCCATTTCTCCAGTCACAGCCACAGATCAGAAACTAGACTGGTCACGACTACCACAAGCTCAATCCCTCCAACTACATGCAGCCACAAAGAAGCCCAGAATTCTGGGAACTGATCATTAACTACATGAAGTTAGTTTTTGTCAGGATTTGAACAGAGCTCCAGATAAGGTGCGTATTTTATGCACTTATTTTAGGAGAATACGCACTGATTATGAGTACAAAATACTCGCACCAATGTGAAAATATGCATTAATTTTCAATTTGAGTAGTGAAAATACTGTAATAAAGTTGAAATATACTTAGTTAAGCTGCAAAAAGCGAACACTGTTTGCATTTTGCAGCTCAAATAAGTGAATTTTTACATGTGTTTTATATTTTTTTTATCATTTGTTCCCTATTTAAATTGGAAGAAAATCAATAATACATTTGTTTAAGTAAAATACACATTGAATTTGAAATCTAGCGGTATAATACTCCAAAGATACAAAACTTATCTGGAGCATGATTTGAAGCAAGTGTACCTGTAACATCAACATCACCCCTGTAGACTGGGGAGATAGTGGCAAGATAAGCGTGAGATAACCAACAGATAAAACAAATGCCAAATTCCTCACCCTGCTACTGATGCTGAAAGGTGCTGAGGAAAACGGGAAACGGTGGTAAAATGCGGGGAACCGGCGGCAGTAAAATTCAGGAACCAGTGGTAAATTTGATTTGATTTATTGGTGTTTAACAGCCTATCAACAGCTACGGTCATTTAAGGCCGGATAACAAGTGGGAAAAAATGGGAAACGGTGGTGAAAAACGGGGACCAGTGGTAAAACGCAGGAACTGGTCAGTGGTAAAATGCAGGAAGGAATGACACAATAAAATGTGGCCTGTGGGGGCACACAAATGCATTGCCCCCCACCCCCTTGTTTGTGTTTCATTGGTGGAATGGCGAACATTGCAGATCCTGATCAGTCTGATCTGGATCTACACTGGTCGCAAAACCCATCAGCCCCATTTCTCCATCACAACCATATATGAGCGAAACAAGAAAATGTGGCCCGTCGGCACACATAAAATTATGCTGGCTGGTGGCAAAAATCGGAAAAAATCTGTAAAAACTACCAACATAACCAGACCCACGGATACACACATGATTGGACACAAGGATGTCCCTTCATTACAACACCCCTTAGGTGGTACATTCAGCTAGACCTTATCTGGAGCACTGATAACCTTATGCAATACAGTACTACAGAAATGTACCTCATCCCATTGAGTTATACATGAAACAAATGGACAACAATTACCTCCCACCCCCAACTGTGAAAACCAATTCAGGGCCTGTCAAATTGATTTGTAATTTGGGCCACTTTCCTAACTGCCTCAGCCAATTTCCCCAAAGGTTAATTGAACCACATACATTTGGACACCATTTATTTGTTCCCCAATGGTACAGCCCAGGGTGCATTAATACTACCTGGATGATTTGTTCCCCAATGGTACAGCCCAGGGTGCATTAATACTACCTGGATGATTTGTTCCCCAATGGTACAGCCCAGGGTGCATTAATACTAGCTGAAGGTTTTCCACTTTGTATGCAATAGGTTGCCAGCGCTCCAGATAAGGAATTAGTAATTCAGTATTGTTACTCCATCATTTCTGAAGCAATTGGGTATTTCAAAATTTGAATTGGGTAAAATAAAATCACACTACTGTTTACACATCAACAGACCTCAATTATTGAATAGTTTGCTTCAAAATGAAAACAAGTCTTGGCATTTCATTAGAATTGTCTGTTTATTGTTTTCTGCAGCATGGTAAAGGTACCACAAAGTATTGCTTTTTGATACTCGCTACTTCTGATCTAAATTGGGTTTTTGGCAATTTGAATTGGGTATTTAAGCAAATACGCAGCTTATCTGGAGATTGGGTTGCACTAATTTACTATATCACAGTCAAGGATATACATTTGCCTAATAACATTTCCATTCACACACTAAAATATAGCAGTAATATACAGGGCATTGACATTCATATGTCGCTATAGTGTTACTAAAAGGAATTTCTACAATATGAGACAAAAATATCATAAGCTCACATAATGAAGTGTGTATTAGCAAAATTCTTAAATCACTCTCCACAAAGTAGAAAGTAAAGTAAAGAAAGAATGCTTCAAAGGTAAGTTTGGAAATATTACTTCACAATGCTTGTAATGCAATGTAATGTATTACAGTTATGTACCCAGAACAAGTTTAATACAAATGAACCTTTTAAACGGACAAAAATGCAAAACTTTGGGGCCAATTTTATAATTGTCATGGAATCATTCACAACTCTATGGATATTTTCATGGAGACTTGAAACTATTTGTACAACCAATTAAAAAGATTAGTTGCTATTTTTCTTATTTCTCAGCAAAAGTATATGGTGTGACCACTCATTTGAACCGTCTCGACGAGACGGTTCAAATGGTGGTCACAACATATACTTTCATTCATTGAGAAATAAGAAAAATATTCATAACGTTCCGATCAAAATGAATCTTCACAATATTAGATCAATCCTCAGTGTTTGATGTTCCCATGTGTACACACCTGTGTTGACCTTGTTACGAATGTGTAAACACAATAGCATGACCTTTTCACATCACTCAATCTGCTGAATGAAATGAACACCTGAGATAATAATCGGGTGCGAGATTTTTGCATGGTTTACAGCGATCAGTGCCTGGGTATTGGTCAAGAAGTGAAATGTCAATTGACAAACTATACCCTGCTATAGGCTGGTCAACAGTCAAGTGAAGTACGGAAAATTAAATCGAAATTTGGAAACTAGTTTTAGTTATTTTCATGAATTCAAAAGATTTGATTGGTTGATTCGGGTTATATGTTCGTTTAATGACAAGGTATATACATATATATGCACCTGTATGGGTGATGGGGAGGGGGTTGTGGTACCATATGTCCAACAGTTAAAATACAATAATAACTTTCATCACAGTGTCTTGATCTTGTGTCGGGCACCCTTCTTAAACCGGATCACTTGGCACCATAATTATGTGAACCCCAGTAAGATTCATCATTCAGATATGAAGCCTTTTGGATTCATCCTTAATATAAGCATACCATTCCCGTCCCCAAACAAACAAAATAAATGCCACAACATTTACCTAAAACTAGTTTCTGTTTTAGTTTTGGTTATTTGTTTTCCCTAAACCGAGAAACAAACATTTTTGGCCCAGGCCTAATGAATGCAGAAATGTACATGACCTGACATACAATTACAACATTTCCCCTCGAGGCCACATGTAATACTTATTATAATGACCAATCAGAGTCACAATAACAACCAACACATACATGCCGTGATTTGTGGCTGTGACTGGAGAAATGGGGCTTATGGGTTTTGCGACCAGTGTAGATCCAGATCAGCCTGTGCGATCAGGATCTGCACTGTTCGCCATTCCATCAATGAAACGCCCGTCGTGCTTGTAACAAGCGATATAGATCGTTGTCAAGCTACAGGAGTGTGCTATTTTATTTGATCAGGAGGCACTCACCACAAATCCCAGAAGCCCCTTTTCTCCAGTCATAGCCACATAGAAGAAAACCGAACCAAATCATCGATGCAACAAGCATAGACTCAAATCAAGATTTTCAGACACGCAGTGTAAATATGTTTAGCTCAGATTTTACAAAGATAAATTAAATTTGTTGTCTGCTGTTTATTTTCCATTTTCCTCATCAAATCATGCTTTGACTACACTTTAGAATCATTTCCAATGATCACATCACTTGGTATACTAAAATTGCTAAAAACCCAATTGGAATCAGAATTAGCGAGTATCAAAAAACAATACGAATTATAATGTGCCTTTATCATGCTGCAGAAAACAATAAACATACTTATTTTCCATGAAAACACATCTTGGTATTTCATTAGAATTGTCTCCAAGGAGACAATTCTCATGAAATGCCAAGTTTGTTTGTTTGTTTATTGGTGTTTAACGGCCTATCAACAGCTAAGGTCATGTAAGGCCGGGCAAACAGGTTCGATCCCGTTTTAACCTGCTGCATTGGGGGGAAAATTCCAAAATCAGAACTGAATATTTACATCGAGAAACAATATATTCAGCCCTGAAATTAGAATAACCTGACCTGGTGGCAGGTCCATACCACACCAGTCACTTGGCCCCTTCCCCTAAAATAGGATTACGAATAATCGTAATACTCACATAAGGGGTATAACCAGATTCAACTGTCGCATACAAAATGCCAAAGACGTATGTGAGGGCCAAACCAGGTCTCCAGTCGGAATTCCGGTAAGGATGAACCCCGATCGTTAAATTACCCATCGCTTGCACCCACCTTCCACCCACTGAAATGCCAAGACATGTTTTCATTTCGAAGCAAACTATTCAATAATGGCTGTCTGTTGATGTGTAAACAGTAGGAGTGATTTTATTTTACCCAATTCAAATTTTGAAATACCCAATTGCTTCAGAAATGATGGAGTATATACGTTACAATACTCAATTACTAATTCCTTATCTGGAGCATGGACAGAAACTCTGGACAAAACCAAATTGCTCAAAATCTTTGTTAATCTAATCTTGTATAAAACTAAATGTTCTTTGCACATTATTAGTGAACCCTCAGAACAAACTAATACCGAACATTACGAAACATTAGAACATTACGTAATGAAAAACGACCTCGCTACAAGTTTGAAATTTAAGACACTATGTCAATATGCTGCTCTTAATTTTGACATAATAGACAATCACGTGAGAAACACATTTACTTAAAAAATAGAGAAACGGCAACCAGTGCATGATCAGATCTGTATGAATTAACTCGCACGATAATAGTTCACACTTGGCTGTACCGTATTCATTAAAACTAGACATTATTTTGTAAAACATGAATATGCAGCTGTGGCATACTGTGGGCCATTTCGGGCCATTTCACTAAACTAAAATGTTCGCAAGTGCAAACTTATGATAATCTGTAAATTTCACATTATTATAACACTGTTTTCTTGTATACGATTATTGGATTTAATTTATTGAGCATAGCCTATGCTTAATAAATGCTCAATAAATGTAAATACATCAATTGAAATTTCCGGACAATCCTAAATTTGCACTTATGAACATTTTAGTGGTACAAAGTTTAGTGAAACGGCCCGCTGGACTCTAACTGGAGAAACTTTTAAAAACTTTTTGATGTAAATGCACACGGACGGACAGACAGAACCTCGAGAGCAACGCAATATGGCCCCACTTGCTATCATATAATAAAATGCACATGGTGGTATGATACATGTGGCTGTGTTTGGAGGTTGTATGACCAGTGTAACTCCTGATCTTCTAACAAAATCCTGCGACATGGTGCGGACATTTAATGTTTGTTAGAAGCAGGTCTGGTGGTGT
Organism: Conchocele bisecta; assembly: GCA_029237695.1. Lineage (NCBI taxonomy): Eukaryota > Metazoa > Mollusca > Bivalvia > Lucinida > Thyasiridae > Conchocele > Conchocele bisecta. Next base: position 15,791,682 of record CM055277.1, read on the forward strand.
TTCGCATACTGAATGGCGATCAGTGCAGATCCAGATCAGACTGTGCGGATGCACAGGCTGATCTGGATCTACACTGGTCGCAAATGCCATAATACCTATTTCTGCAGGCACACATTTCTGACGTGCTTGCATTATTTATGGAATGAAGTTACATTGCTATGTAGATATGATGTGAAATTAGTACATTTTTGTGAACTTTTTATTTGAGAATAAAGGAAAAAAAACACCATTTTTGCATGGATTGGGTCCACAAGATAGCCTGATTAACAGGCAACAATGTGAAATGGATTAACGTCACAGCAACAGCTAATGTCATATAGAGACGAGTATGCAAAAAGTAGGGCTGGTTCGCCCATGCGCCGCGTCATTGTTTGGATAAGGAATTTCAAGTTTTATGCAATCACCAATTAGCAGAAACATAAAACGTTGCTGTTGCACGTAGGATTTCTAAACACACCTACATGGTTGTTCAATGCGGGGTACGTGGTACGTGCACGGTCCTGGAGTTCGTAACCAGTCAAAACAAGCATTGGGGGCCATCTCCACATACACACCGTGTGATTTTGTACCTAAGAACATGTGAGATTTTTCATGAAATTAATTTACAGAAACAGTGATATTTTCTGTAAATGAACATTTTGTCAACTTACGTGATTTACAGAAAAAATCATAAATTTTGAAAATATTTTTCAAAATCACATGGCGTGGTATGGCGAAAAATATGTTCAAAATCACATGGCGTGGTATGGCTTCTGTACACGTAATGCTAGTATATACATGGACCATTCTATGAGATCTAGCAATTTTATAATATTTTCCACACATTTCTCTCGTTTCTCGTCAAAAATATATACTGTGACCACTCATTTAAACCGTCTATCTTTCATAGGGTAACCCTAAACAAATGGTGTGCGAATATTTAGGGTTATTACAGTAATCAATTCAAGAATTCATTTATTTTCCACTCAAAAATTCCGGTATTATCCAGAGCTCCAGGTAAGCTGCGTAATTTGACCAACTTTGGTTGAAATTTTGTTATTTCTTCATGAAAAATGGCAAGTTGGGAGTCCTTTAGAATCGTCTCGTTGAGACGATTCTAAAGCACTCCCAACTTGCCATTTTTGATGGAGAAATAATAAATTTACCTCCAAATTACGCACCTTAACTGGAGCTCTGATTATCTATATGCTTAAATTTAGGTCATAATAATAACCATAAATCAACGACGGCATAAATCCAACAATCTCAGCTTTATTATAACATGCAATGGTTTGTACAGTTTTTATTGCTAGAAAGAATTACTTCAGACAATTATAGTAACAGAGCCCCAGATAAGGTGCTTATTGGCGTATTTGACACACTTATATGAGCTTTCAAAACTGGGAGTACAAAATACTCACAACAACTGGAAAATACTCATTGATTTTCAAATTCAGGAGTGAAATGCTCTATAAATGAAGTTGAACATTCATTTGCAGTTCAAATATGTGAACATTTAACTTTGTTTCATGTTTTGATAATTTACTCCCTATTGATAACGGAAAAATCAGGAATTTATTTGTAAAAAATAAAATATGCATTTAATTTGAAATCATGGGGTATAATAATACTCATTACACAGAAATCTTATCTGGAGCACCGAGTACATCTACGTACAAAGCAAGTTCTACATAAAATCCATGTTCGCATCTCACCCAAGGGACAAGACATTAGCTCGACATTGCAAAACCCACGATTCAATTGAGATAAAATCATGATTTTCCCTTTCATTCGCATCGATTTCTAAGGATAAATATTAATTGCGAAATACAGCGAAAAAAAGCACCGTATGATACATTTGTGACCAGTGTAGACACACCATAACAGACTGCACGGTCGTGCAGTGTGTTATGGTGGGTCCACACGGTATGAAAAGTATTGTACAAATGCCGACCGAGTCAAACAAGGTTCCAGAAGAAAATCGCGATGCTTGTAATGTCGGACACCAACGATAAGATAGGGTTTTACGTGTTACGAAATTAATAATATCCTGACACAATACTGTGTGACGGATTCAGGCGCTGGCATTCGCATCGGCACGATGAAACTATTAAAATTCCTAGGAGTTTCAAGACACTTGAAGCCGAGGAAATCACATTTATCATGTTTATAGGAAGTTGAAAAGTAAAAGAGCGTATTAATTAAACCAACCGTCTCAGATATTCAACGAGGGGTATTAACTCCGCATTCCTGGAAAATTGTGGGCTATAGTTACAAAAATCGCAGACGAAAATTCCGTCCATTTTCTTTTATTTTTATTGTAAATATCATGAACATGAGACATAAGTAAAATACTCCTAAATTGCTGCCTGTTATTTTCAAGGTTAACATTCCTGTATGTACAAAATAAGTAAAATCAATCTCAAAATAGTTCACTTAAATTTACTTTAATTTGGAAATAACTACCGGTATACAGCATTTAATTCATTTTCAGAAAAGTCCATTTAAGTTGTGAAAAAATTATACCATGATTTGACATAGTGGAATAGCGGGCATAAAAAGATATGAAACAAAAAGTTGTACGACGTTAATATCAAATTATGGTTATTGCACTATTTTCCGTGACCAGTGTGGCTTCTGATCAAATAGCATACTCTTGTAGCCCGATAACGATCTATGTTGCTTGTTAGAAGCATGGCGGGTGTTTCGATGATTGAATGGCGAACAGTGCAGATCCTGGTCTGGATCTACACTGGTCGCATAACATAGAAGCACCATTTCTCCAATGACAGCCAAACACATGTATAACATGTCATAGAAAAAATGTGTTTTTATGATCGGTCATCATACACAGTGGGATGTTCAGTCAGTTAATAATAAAACATGACAATCTGTCTGAATACCAACCCTGGTCACATGGAGGTCAAAAGGTCATATGCCAGAAACTTGTATTTTTATGTATTTGTTATAGAACACAGGTCAAACGGTGTCAGTGCACAGTAGTTCTCAGTACATAACTCTAATTACATCACATTGCATTACGTAAGTATTATGATGGAGTAGTTTTTCCAAATTTGCGTTTGAAGAGTACTAAGGCAGACTGAGAGTCTAACAGTTTGGTAACTGAGAACTTCCTATGTATTGCGAAGGAAATATGTTTTGAGACTGAAAAATATGCAAGAACTCTAAAACCACAGATGTATATTTTAATTTAATTAACCCAATTTCACGGTGAAAACATGATTAGCTCATAGAAAAAAATATTTCCCTCCAAAAGTATATGTTGTTACCACTCGCGTCGAGGGTTAAACTGAGTGGTAACAACATATATTTTCATGGAAAAATCACGAAAATGTGGGAAATCAGGGTTCCGTTTACAGGGCGAAATTCTCTCCCTAAATTGTCCGACTTCTCCCTATTTTGAGTTGAGGGAGAAGTTTTTTCACTATATAAAACAGAAATTTTAGAAAAAATTGTATATTTTCTCAATTTTTTAGTGAAAACTTCTCCCTATTTTGAAATAGGGAGAAGTTTTCACTAAATTTTTTAGAAAAAATACAATTTTTTCTAAACCCTGGAAATGTTGGTTAATTTATACATGCGAATGAGCATACCAAGTAAAATAGATTAATCCAATTCATGTCAGTTTTTGTTTACTTTGTTCAAACTTCTTGTACATTTCATCCCTTATTAACCCATTAACCCCTAAATAACTGGAATGGATTAATTTTGCAACAAAATCCAATGGAAACATATGAAAATTACTTGCAAAAAGTGTGGATACTGATGAGACGGCTCGTCACGAGCCGGCTCATCTGGATCTACACTTTTTGCCAATATACAGGCCTGTGGTGTTGAAAGGGTTAAGCCAAACTTAACTACCAACATTATTAGATGAAGAAGATAAATGGGATGAAAAACCGTAAAATTTACAAAAAAAAGTAAATTTAAACTTTTTTCAGAACGTTTGATTTTCTAGAACACAAAACAAAAAGAATACAAAATGGTAAAATTTAAAACTAAAATGTTCTTTTCTTCTCCGAGAGCTTACTAATGGGTAATTTTATAAATTACTAGCTAACTACCTTACCTGTGTGAGTGAAATCACAGCGTATTTACCGTACCTCTAAGCACATAATGACTGCAAATTACCACCGTCTATTTATTCCCAATAAATCTTCGTATTCCAATTTCAAAAGCCAGTGAAAATGGTGTTTATTTCTCGACAATGCAATCAGCTGTGCTTTCTTATTACCGTAAACAATCCACAATATTCCAATTTGAAATGACCAGAAATCAACATCTGCACGTGCTCTTGTGTAAACACAATTTACCTTGATCTTTTTGTCGTCGGATCTTTCATAACCATAGATTCCTTGATTTCGCCATAGGAGCCGAAATGCTCCTTCAATTTTTCTGAAAATCGAAGAACATTTATTAAAATCCAGTGTAAACAAACACGTATGGAGCGACACACGATTATCCTCGAGAACTCCGATTCACAATTCGCGGGTTTTTCCGAATCCGAAATTAGCCGTGTGTAAGAACTACAATACACACTCTACAAAATCAACGATCGATTAAAATCAGAATAAATATATAAAACATAATTTACCTGCAGTTGTCTGCCAGCTCAATCCACCGATGAACATCTTCCTGCAAATAGAAGAGAAAACTCTGTAAACAAAGAGCCATTTTGAAATCGGACTCCTGACCTAAATGTCAGAGTCGGCGACATGAAAGGCGATCGACGTAAAATCAAACGCGCCGCGTTAATTGGCAATAACATCGCGATCCGATCGGTACCTACCCTGGATCGTTGGGAATTTCCTCAGTTCCATTAGTAGGGGATACCTGGCCTTGGGACTCCATCTTCATATTGCTATAAACTAATCACTACCAAACACTACAGCACACGGAATAGCGAGCGTTACACGTGGGAACACTATCCTACTCAAATCTATACTAGTCCACCTCATCGTGTGTGGTAATTGGCGCGGGCCGCTTAGGCGCGAATCGGCCATGATTGACAGCCCAAATCGGCTTTCTGATTGGCTGGAAAGCCGTTGCACGGCAACAATGGCGCTAATACTATGACGTCAGTTTACAAATTAGCATATCGGATCCGCCCATTTTCATAGATAACCAGTATTTCCTAGTTCCGCCTCTATAAGATGTGACTAAAATAGCTACCAATATCATTATAAATGTGTATTGGATTCGAGGGGCGACCAAAGGCGTTTAATGAATTGAAGGTGTAAACAGAAATACACTATGTCGTTTTGAAAGCAAAATCGTGTTTTAGTTTTGATAAATTCAGGTTAATAAAGACGTTTAGGAGTGGGGTGTTTATACATGGCAACATGGACATAAATATGGGTCGCTAGATGATAACGAAAGTAGAGGTTATCTGCAATAGAAAGTGGACTATGGTTCTGAAAGATAGCTGAGTAAAATAGTTTAAGGGCCCGTTCACTATTTATATCTAAATATACGTACGGATATATAGATATGTCTATGTATGTACCATGCACCTGGGACGAGAATCACGGACTAGAGCCAGTGCATGCAGTGATCATACGCAGGCGCGGATTCATGTGGGGGGGGGGGGGGGCAAAAAAGAAATTGCATCTGCGGCGATCTGGCATTTAAAAATGTCATGGGGGGTGGGGGGTGGGGGGGGGGGGCACCCCCAGACGGGGTGGGGGGCACCCCCAGACCCGCCGACTTTACGATTTCGCGCTCGCGGAGGTAGGCTACGCCGACTTATAATTACAGACCCCCCCCCCCACCCCCCACCCCGCCTGCAATTATTTCTGTATCCGCGCCTGATACTGTATGGTCCCTGCATGCACTGGCCCTAGTCCGTGATTCAGATATATGCAATATTAATTGTTCGTTTTATGGACTAAAACTTGCCTATATGAACCAGTGGTGGATTCAGGGAGGGGGTCCGGTGGGCCCGAGCCCCCCTTTCATGATTCCAGATTAATTTCTTGCAATTGAGAAGCTGTCCGATTGCTGTAAAAATTGATAGCAAGCAATGTCAAATAAGGGTGATTTTATCAGATCAAGGTCCAGATATTATAGTGACCCTGTTCAGAAGATATACCACAACGTGCCTTATCGCATGAGCATTATGTACTGAAAATTAGTCGTTCGAATTTCGACTGCCCCCCCCCCCCCCGCCCCCGCCCCCTTCGACGAAAGACTGGACCCGCCACTGTGAATCACATACATTGATAGGTTATCTTGGTCGCTGTATCAACCGAAGGCAACATGTAATTTGATCAAATTCTAATGAATTTGTGTTTTATTCTGCTGTTAGAGCAAGGTATTTCACGGTGTCAGTCCGCTTACTGTGTCGCTTGCTTCTTATCGAAGCAACATCGTACGTAGTGGTTAGAGCCGCACAGTGGAACCTATCTAAACCGCACACCAAGAAAATATACGTGATCACATTTTGAGAGGTTTCTTGGTAACGCATTTCAGATAATAATGCATGTTCATGATTGCACAATATATAAGTATTTCCCATGATGGTCTTATGCCAGATTTACAATGGAACATCTCTAAACCGGACATCATGGAGACCTCCCAGGGTGTCCGGCTTAGAGAGGTTTCACGTATTTATTTGACTGTTCATTTCAGCTATATACTAGTGTATACTACTTTTGCAATATATGCTCACAATTCATATATCACGAGGCACAAATTGCGAAGCATATCGTATATGTGACTGGAGTACTGAGGCTTATGGGATTTATCACCTGATCAAATAACACTCACCTGTAGCCTTATAGCCATCTGTATTGCCTGTTAGAAGCATGGTGGGTGTTTTATTGATGGAATGGCGGACAGTGCAGATCCTGATCAGACTGTGCGGATGCACAGGCTGATGTGGATCTGCACTGGTCGCAAAACCAATTTCTCCAGTCAAAGCCACATTGTAGTTTTGACACGATAATTACATACTATTATTTGTTACATCATCTATATCGCTTTACAATCATGATGAAATAAGAAATAACAACTTCATCAGCGTTAGAAATAAATTACAACCAAACCCATCACATTCAGACATTGAATTAAATTTGTCGTCTGCTGTTATGGAAGCGCCCTGGTGCCAATGTTAAACTATATTAATCTCCTAATTAGGAGATACTAAGTCCTAATTAGGAGATACTAAGTTCTAATTAGGAGATAGTAACTAGGACTTGCTATCTCCTAATTAGGACTTACTGGCTTACTATCTGCTAATTAGGAGCTAGTATCTCCTAATTAGGACTTACTATATCCTAATTAGGACTTATTACATCTTAATTAGGAGTTAATATCTCATATTAGGAGTTAGTATCTTCTACTTAGGAGATACAACTATTTTAGCATTGGCACCAGGACGCTTCCATAGACATTGGATTAATTTTGTCGTCTGCTGTTTATTGTTCATTTACCGGGTTTTTTTTCTGGAGTTTTGATAAGGCATGAAATACACTACAAAAATATGTAGGAATGAGAAATGTGAATGTACAGCAGGCGACAATTTTGGTGTTCCCGCTTTTTAAGGGCTAATATTTCCTCTGATTCTCCGGTTTAGAGAGGTTCCGCTGTTTTAACCCTGTTGTTTCATATTTTGTATTCTTTCTCGGTAAAAACAAACATGTTTTGACAGCACTTTGGAAATGATTCTAATGTACTGTCGAAGCATTTTTTGCACGAGTATAATGGCAAATAAAACATAAACATAAACAACTATTTTAGTCGGAAAGGAATTCCTCTCCGGATTATTCCGTTAAAACGCGAACAAAGCGGCTAAAGTCGAAATGAAAACAAAGTATTGTATACGAAGTATACATATTATTGTTTAGCATATACGCCCGGCATGTGGTGACGCTACTGTATCAACACGGTATTCAACCAATTCTTTGGCACTACATGTACATTTTAAGCCAATTCTGACATGTGTACGGTAATTATTCTCCGTGTGATTCCTTATACATGCAGACACTCTGTTTCCGGTTGATGTATGAAGGCACGAATTGTGTTTTACGACCCTATAATCACCGTGCACTAACTCGTAGTTAGGAAGCTACGGGCTGTGTGGTTGATACAATGTCTCCGTGAGAAAATGTGTCGTATTGCCTTTATCCCTCGCCCTAAGCCGAATTTTCAATCTGTAAAGCAGGGCGACTTACGTAGGTCGCCCTGCGTTGCAGATAGAAGATTTGTGTTATCACCGCGTATTACCTCTGCGAGGCCAGCGGAACATTGTGATTTCACAAAGAAAGACATCTCGATTTTTTGTTGGGGGGGGGGGGGTGGGGGGGAGTGGGGGTGGGGGTGGGGGCATTTGCGCAGGCACTAGCCACCCCACGCAAACACACGAGCACAGCACCGCATGCGTTAATCTTGCCGATATCTGTCAATTTCTTTATAACAAAATACTTTAATATTGTGTTTTAAATCAGCGCAGCTAGATTGGCTGAGTCTGAGCTGTGCTACAGCTGAGGCTGAGCCAATCAAACTCCTTGATTGAGAGTTGGTGTTGCCGATAGACGTTCAGATACGTTGACATATATGCAAGATTAACGTAGTCGGTTATGCAAGCGGATTTGCGTCGGGATCTGTCGAACTGAGGACTATTTCTTATACGTCAGTGATTGATTGCACTTGCAACATGTTGAAGTAACGGACCGAGGTCGATACATACATTAAATATACCTAAAAGCATTAATAAGTGAGGGAAGAAAAAAAATAAGCTAAACAAATATTGTTTTGCTCCCTCATATACACTTCACAGGTTGAAGTAACGGACCGAGGTCTATAAATACATTAGATATACCTAAAAGCATCAATAAATGAAGAAAAAAATAAAAAAAAATCTACATTTATTGATGCTTTTAGGCATATTTAATGTATTTATAGACCTCGGTCCGTTACTTCAACCTGTGATACACTTCTGTGTGTATATAAGGGAAAATATGACTTCTGTGTATATGAGGGAGTAAACAAATATTATTTTAGCTTTTTTCTTTTCTTCACTTATTAATGTTTTTAGGTATATTTAATATAAATTAATGTTTTTAGGTATATTTAATGTATTTATAGACCTCGGTCCGTTACTTCAACCTGTGGCTGTGACTGGAGAAACGGGGCTTATGGGATTTGTGATCAAATAACACAACACGTCTGGAGGCTTATAACAATATATATATATTGCTTGTTGAAGCATGACGGGTGTTTCATTGATGGAATGGGGGAACAGTGCATATTCTCATCAGAACAAAGTCGATAATCCCTATTTCGTCAGTCACAGTCACATATGTGTCTGTGACTGGAGAAATGGGACTTATGGATTTTCCACCAGTGTTGATCCTGATCAGCCTGTACATCAGCACAGTCTGATCAGTATCTGCACTATTCGCCATTCCATCAATGAAACATCCGTCATGCTTGCAACAATGAATACAGATCGTTATCAGGCGATAGGGGGCGCTATTTGATCTGGAGCTACACAGGTCACAAATCCCATAATCCCATTTCCCAGTCACAGCCACATATGGGAATCCTCTCGTTAACTATATGAAGATATACAAAACTGAAATCCCACCTAATATGCTGTAAATTGCTTGTAAATTAACTAAAATTGATATATTGCATTGTACATGTATCATATACGTTACATGCCCGATAATGAATATGTAAATGGTCTGGGCATACATTGGTTGCATTGGCCATAAGCCCCATTTCGCCAGTCACAGTCACACAGTCACACAGTCACATATGTGACTGTGACTGGAGAAATGGGGCTTGTGCTTTTTGTGGCTATTCTAGCTCCTGATATATGGCTGGAAAAATGGGGCTGTATGGTTTTTGTGGCCAGTCGAGCTCATTAACACTTTCAACCCTAAAGAACTAGAATGGACTTTGATATGTTAATTTTCAGACCAATCCAATTGTCACAAAATGATTATCAAACTAGTCCATTTATAAGAAAGGGGAGCGTGTTTTGTGTTATGTCTTGGAGTGGTCACAGGCCTGAATTACAGTCGAACCTCTCTAATCCGGACAATCTGTGACACAGACCAAAACACATGGTTTGACAGCACTTCAGAATCATTTCCATTCCAATGGAAATGATTCTGAAGTGCTGTCAAAGCATGTTGTAAATTATTATAAAGTGCTGTCAAAGCATGTTAAAATGGAGAATAGAAAATAAATAGCAGACGACAAAAAAAATAAGATAGCGGTGTAAGGGTTAAATGGGAATCAAATAGTAAAATCTAAATTGCGGTTGAAAGAAATATCAGAATGTTCCGCAACGCCAGAAAGTCCTATAGTTATATTTCATAGTTTCAGGATATTCTAGTGTGAACTATATTTCCGGAATAATTTAAATTTGCATTTTCTTTCGGACAGAATGCCGACATGCATGGCTGTTGCTCTCTTAGACTCCGTGGTTCCGGATCCGGCCAATATAATGGCCGCTACCCGGGACATATCTTACACGATCGGGCGGCGTTATCTGTTTAGATAGCGGCGGAATCTGATAAACTGAGGGAAAGTGACATTGTTTATGTTTATTTGGCTGCTCATCAGCACAACATAGACATTCTTAGCTCCAAATTATCTCCTGATATCGATACTATCTGTAGATCGTCGTTATCGAGCTATGGCTACTACCGGTTAGTGGTTATCGCGTAAATCAGGGCCTGTTCAATGTAAATTATTGTTAGGGCACTGGTCGGAGTGTGAGCAGAGAGTTATCATTAATTTGTGTATACATGTATGTGACTCGCCGTAACAAAAAAAAAAGAGACTTATTTATTGCGAAAAGTGTGTCAATTTCATATTTCTCTAGGCATTCATTCTATTGCCAGCTGACAATATGACCCCTACACCACTTGAAACCGATTTAGATACGGATCCATCTATACATTAACACTATTAGATTATTGATATATAGAGGGTATTACAAAGGTAATGATTTAATATTATATTTATTAAACGAGTTTAATTACTGGTTCCATAAGAAACGGTTTGCAAAGGTTCTTATGAAATCAGCTTCATAAAATATATTAAATCAACATAAATATTATATTCTATTAGTGAAGTGGAGTTGAAGTGAAGCTATACCAATAGAGTCATACACTATAAATACTGATTTCGAAAATACGTCTTAGACGTTAGACGTATTTTCGAAAGCAGTATTTATAGTGTATTTTAATACACTGTGTTAATACGCTACGGAAGCCCAAAAGTTTTCGCAATCATTCAATCATTCAACCAAATAATCAATCAATCGCTGTTCCCAAAGTCCGGTGTTGTCAGATCGTGGCCATTCATATAATTTCACATCAGTTGACAGTCAAAGGTCTATACAAAGCGAGATAACTCTTACACACTCACAGAAACACGGGTGGTGAACAATGTCACAACGAGGCATATGTAGCAACGATAAATGAATGTCACGCATATGAGACGATGTTTCAGACGAAATTGGTCAAAGCGCTGAGAAAATTAAATAAATTAATGCTTTATTTTATTATTTGACTGTTTTGTTAATATTAAAAAATAGTCACTTTCATTTTCATATAGTTAGTGTATGAGACATACCCCTAACGCAGGGCCATCATTACCACATGGGGGATGCTACATATTTCGACTTCTGTTTTCTCGAACTACAACAGCCATTAGGGGATGTGTAGCAACGATACATGTCACGCATATAAGACGATGTTTTAGACGAAATTGGTCAAAGCGCTGAGAAAATTAAATCAATTAATGGCCAAAAACAGTAAAAGAGATAGGTAAGCAGTTTATTTTATTATTCTACTAATGCATTTTGTCTGGGCCCCTAAAATTCGGCGAGTAATTATTGTGCTCTAAATGCGTCAGAACGCAGGAAATGGGATGTAGATATCCAAAGCTTTCCAGGGGCTGGAGGGTGAGTAATACGAAACCACTGAGTAATGACAATTAGTACGAAACCACTGTGCAATGAAAATGAGTACGAAACCAATGTGCAATATTCATACATTACCAATCAACACAGGGACTCAGCATAATCAAGGTGCATGATCACGTGGTTATAATAACAACAACAGTGGCTGAAAGTGTTGAAATCTTGAAAGTATTATTTGATATTTTACTTAACATGAAACGGATTTTGATGAAATATGGCGCAGCAAACGCGTCTTCATGAGCTGCAGTTGGTCAAGGGAGTTTGGTATAGACTTACGTACGTTTTTGCGAAGAATCGATCCCCACCCCCTTACCCGAAATGTTCAAGTTATTTTCTTGCATTTTCAAGTTCTTTTCAAATTCAAGTTCTTTTCTTGAAAAATTCAAGAAAATATCTTGAAAATTCAAGAAAAGAACTTGAAAATTCAAGAAAACATCTTGAATAAATGGAAATTAAAAAAAAGTGAAGTGGCCCTAATGGGCTTCCGTAGACAGACCCCTAACGCAGGGCCATCATTACCACATGGGGGATGCTACATATTTCGAATTCTGTTTTCTCGAACTAACTCAGAAACTACAACAGCCATTAGGGCGGGGCTTCTCCGTGTAACTGCGTGAAGCTCCGAGAGTGACTACCACCACCTGCGTTTATCTTGCCAATATTTGAATTTATTTTTATTTCAATCTACTGAATATTGTGTTTGAAATCAAGCCACTTGATTTGCTGAGCATCAAATTGATTTGCTGAGCATCAAATGTGTTGCAGCTCAGGCTCAGCCAATCAAACTGCTTGATTGCGAGTTGAGATTGTCAATAGGTGTTCAGAAACGTTGACATGTTGGCAATATTAACGCACGCAGTTGTGTATCAGCGACATGGCCCAGAACTCCAGATAAGCTGAGTATTTGCGTAAATACCCAATTAATATAGCCATAAAAGTAGCGAGTATCAAAAAGCAATAACAAATTTGTGGTACCTTTATCATGCTACAGAAAACAATAAACAGACCACAAATATAGCATATTTTTCTTATTTTCCATGAAAACACATCTTGGTATTTCATTAGAATTGTCTCCAAGGAGACAATTCTAATGAAATGCCAATACATGTTTTCATTTGGAAGCAAACTATTCAATAATTGCTGTCTGTTGATGTGTAAACAGTAGTGTGATTTTATTTTACGCAATTAAAATATTGAAATACCCAATTGCTTCAGATATAATTGAGTGAAAATACTCAATTACTAATTCCTTATCTGGAGCCCTGATGGCCTACTCCGTATTTAAAGGTACATGCCCACGCAGTAGGCACAAAATGTTCTTTATAGGAATTAAATAAGTGTATAATTATGTCACTATTCCACCAGTTCTAAAAATTACGAGTGCCCGCTATACAAATAAATCATTTATTAATTATCAATTTACTGTTAGCGACGCGCGGCGGTAACAGTCTATTTTGATAATGTGCGGGGACGACGACTTTCAAATCACGGCTTGCGGTGCGCATGCGCAGTATACTGCGCCCGCCAGTAGGCTTCCCAATATGTAAACAAGAATATCAACATGTCGAAATGTCCAGGACGGAAATTGTATGAAAAGGCGTCGGCCAAAAAAAAGGCGAAATGTCTGAGTGACAGGCAGTACAGAGAGAGAGAGAGAGTGGTTAATATTGGCGACCATGCAGATCACCAAATGGAAAGAGTTACGTGGAGATTTAGATTTGGACTCGAACAGAGATTTTTCTTCTCAACTTCCGATACTTCACTGCCATGTCAAAGATGTGATATGATTGACCGTGTCACGTGACGCGTGTTGGTAAAAATAGCACAAGGTCGGAAAATACCCTTTGGTCGATACCCTTCTGGTCGCGGCATATAAAATGCGATTTAACACCAATTAACACGCGCCGTAATTAAAAATAACTCGTTAGTGGGTTAACAAATGGCTCATATAAGGCATGCCAGAAAATGAAATGTAGTAGTACAGTGTACCCTGTTGCGTGGGCATGTACCATTAATCTCTGGTTGTACTGAAACATTCAGGAAAATGTTGGTCGACGGGCGCATAAATGAGCGAGATATTTTATGTACTGTGTAGCCGCATTGCCAACAATACCAGTTTTACCGTGAGCTGGTCTAATTGGTGCAATTCCTTTTATGATCGGTTTCACAAGTAACATAGTTGGTAATAATCGAGCCAGGACACGGTGAAACGCCACACTTGATTGTTTAAGACAACTTTATGACGAACATCAGACCCTCACTATTTTTGTTCACACATACCATGTGAATTACCAATTGGTCGGACATTTTTACAAGGGTATATCATGAATATACTATGGTGTGCAATCTGATCAGTGTCAACGCCGGTCACCAAGCGGCACGTTTTCTGATGAATCACACTTACAGTTTTTGGGTTATAAATAATTTACCCTGTGCCAAATGAGATACCAGAAATTACGAAAACATGAAACAAAGTACCATGCAAATTAGTACGAAACCACTGAGCAAAGGTATCATGAAATTTATTGCGAAACAATGGAGCAACTGTCCTGAAAACTAATACGAAACCACAGAACAAAAGCGTCCTGAAAATTAGCAAGAAACCAATCGACGAGGTTTGGAACAGTCGGAACACACACGTTTCATACGGTTTGGTCGGACTGCCGTTTGGTTTGGTTCGATCCCAGCCAGCATCTTACCAGTACAAAATGTATCGCCCTAGCATCGCACCAGTATCACATCCGCTGTAATCGTTCTCGGATGGCATTTGGTGAGCGTTCAGTTCAAATCCTGCTCGTACTAAACGACACCTGTCGGCACTCTACCAGTATCCCACCCGGTCTATCCTCATCTATCCACACCCTGTCCGATCAAAACTATAACTGGACGAAGCGCACGGAAGGGAACTAGGAGGATGCTGGGGGCATACATTTTGGTTGGATGGGCAACGGATGGAACTTCAAAGTTTGCTAGATACTGACCGTTTCGCTACATTTTGGTCGGATCGAGGTCCGATCGAGGAACGGAGCAGTGGGACTAGACTATAAGTAGCAGCTTATCTGGGACATATACCGTTACCACCATGCCCGTATGTGTGAAAATAAATACAAATATACCAACGTCGTGGTGCTGCTGCCACTGGGCGCCGCCATTTTGAGACCCGTGCACCTTTTTGACTCACATAAGGTATCCATGTACCAATCGTACGCTCACCCCGCTGCCATACTCAAATGACAAATGCAGACAGCGATACTTCAAAACGTCACCGAGACCGTAAACGTGACGTGTGTCAATCAGTACGTTTGCAGAAATCTCAACCGTACAGTAAAGTAGTAACCATGGCGATAGTCTACTGGCGATTGCAAAAATACACATTCTAACTGAGAAAGCGCATGTGATTTATTCAAGTCTGGACTTACGCCATTAACCCTATGCATCCCGATACTAGAAACACGAATATTCGACTAAGAGACCACATGCCGTCGTCAAAACCTTTTTCTTTGATATGTGGCTGTAACTGGAGAAATAGGGCTTATGGGATGGTATGCGCAGTGTAGCTCCTGATCAAAAAGCGTGACTGGTGTTTCATTGATGGAATGGCGAACAGTGCAGAACCTGATCAGACTGTGCGGATGCACAGTCTGATCTGGATCTACACTGGTCGCAAAACCAATAAGCCCCATTTCTCCAGTCACAGCCACATATGACTTGTGCTTGTTACCATGGTAATACATCAGTTTGTTTTTCATACTGAGGATCTTACATGATTTATATAGACATGTAAGTAATATGATATTTAATAAACCAACTTACTGATTTCATAAAAACTTGTTTCGTATTAAATCATCCGACGCGTTTTTAAATAAATATCATATTAATCAGCACATCTGTGGGTGTGACTGAAGAAATGGGGCTTCTAGGTTTTGCGACCAGTGTAGATCCAGATCAGCCTGTACATCCGCACAGTCTGATCAGGATCTGCACTGTTCATCATTCCCGCAATGAAACACCCGAAATGCTTCTAAAAACAATGTAGTTCATTATCAGGCTACATGAGTGTGATATTTGATCAATAGCTACACTGGTAACAAATCCCATAAGCCCCATTTCTCCAGTCACGGCCACAATGGATTATGTTAATGCATAAGCATAGCAACATGCATTGGTGATGCATAGACAGTCTAACATGTTATCTGTTTCCATATTTATGACATTAATGTATTATGGGCTTTAATGAACCGTGTTAATACTCTACGAAAGTCCACTTTATACCGGGTCCCAAGAATATTATTTGGGCCCAACTTTATGCAATAATGTAATTTAAGTTATATTTAGAGGTTATATTTTGAAATACCAGATCGGGCCCCAGAGCTCCAGATAAGGTGCGTATTGGCGTATTTTACGCACTTATTTTAGCAGAATACGCATTGATTATCAAAAGTGGGAGTACAAAATACTCACAGCAATGTGAAAATACGCATTGATTTTCAAACTGAGTAGCGAAAATATTGTAATAAAGTTGAAATTTACTTAGTTGAGCTGAAAAAAGCAACAATGTAACAGTCTTTGCTTTTTGCAGCTCAGGTATTAAGTTATTTCTTTTGATTTGTTTTTTATCATTCGTTCCCTATTTAATAAGGAAGAAAATCTATTATACATTTGTAAAGGTAAAATACGCATTGAATTTGACATCTGGGGGTACAATGCTCTTTAGACATCACTTATCTGGGGCTCTGATAACCCCGTTGCGGTACCCGCAAAAGTGAATAACCCATATAATGTTGATATTATAATTCGTCTGAACATCGAATTCGCATTAATTTTAAATGAATAAAATGTGTCGTACACGTGTACAGACTTGATCGAAATCGACAACGTGGCGTTTTACGTTAGCATGCTGGGGGCCGTTTCACTAAACACTTACGACTAAAATGTTCGTAAGTGCAAAATTATGATAGTCTGTAAATGTCACATTAACAATGTTTTCTTGTAAACAATTATTGGATTTACATTTATTGAGCATAGGCTGCATATGCAGCCTATGCTCAATAAATGTAAATCCATCAATTGAAATTTCCAGACGATCCTAAATTTGCACTTACGAACATTTTAGTCGTACGAAGTTTAGTGAAACGGCCCCCTGATTCTGTTCATATGAGTTTACATGGAAAACCGGCTGAGAAAATGGACCTTTTGACATTTGTGGAACTGTACTGATCACTTAACGGTCTTTTTCCTTTATAATTGGTATCAATTACATATTTCTTACTCTAGTGTATTATGACCTTTATTACACTTCAACAACGCAGTTTATGTAATAAATGCACTCAAATACACACCTTGTTAGCCAAATGTTAGCATTACAATTGTTAGCCTGTTATTGCCATTTTTATATTTTGTTAGCTGTTATTTTGACACAATATTCACTGTTAGCTGACGCTGACACATTGTGTTAGCTGTTATTTTGACACAATATTCACTGTTAGCTGACCCATTTTGTTAACTGTTATTTTGACGCAATATTCACTGTTAGCTGACGCTGACCCATTGTGTTAACTGTTATTTTGACACAATATTCACTGTTAGTTGTCGCTAATCCAATGTATTATCTGTTAGCAACATGTGTTTTATATTATTATTTGCAATTTTATTTTCTGTTATCCTGTTAGTCGACCCCCATTTTTATACCCCCTCAGTTGTATAGAGACCAATTTCAGAATGTTTACTGCCATCTCTGCTATTTGTGATCAGTGTAGCTCCTGATCAAATCGCCTGATAGCGGTCTAATTGCTTGTTAGAAACATGGCGGTGTTTCATTGAAGGAATGGCAAACAGTGCAGATCCTGATCAGACTGTGCGGATGCACAGGCTGATCTGGATCTACACTGGTCGCAAAACCCATAGGCCCCATTTCTCCAGTCACAGCCACATTAACCCTATTTACCAGAGTCTATGACAGTACATGTTTACTGATATCTACAGGCCAATTTCAGCCACCCCACGTATGTGTCTATGACTGGAGAAATTGTGACTTGTGGCATTTGTGACCAGCCTAGCTTCCACTCTAATACACCACTCATGTAGCCCGATCCTGTTCAATATTGTTTGTTAGAAGCATGGGGGATATTTCAATAATTGAATGAACAGTGTAGACCCTGATCAGACTTAGCGCATGCACAGGCTGATCATCAGCTACACTGATCGCAAATACAAATGTGCAATAATTTATTTTTTATTCGAGCACTAGCGAAGAATTATAAAACGACATCCAAATTTGAGGTCTTCTAGTTTTTATCCAAATTAGCATATGTCAGTCGCCGCACATATTTTGCGTGTTGAACTTTTTAAAACACGGGTCTAGTTCTAGCAACTTAGCTTGATCGCCTTTTCAGTGTGTTAAATGTTTTGTTTGCCTTTTTGTGCTAAATTTATGTTATTGTGCAAGTTTCCGTGCTCTAGTCTAAGGGTGCAACAGCTAACCGTCATACTAGATTATTCGCGATTCGTAACTCCATGGTTCCGGGTGCACGAGTACAATTTTTGATTTCGGTTCATGATCAGAACAGGTCTCAGAATGGTTTTTCCAAAAATATATTTTAACTCATATTGTTTTTTTGTTTTATTCTGCTACTGCTGTGAAATTCCCGCGCTTATTTTTCGCGGAACGCTGTCCACTCTAGATTAATTATTAGTGCATGTGTCATCCATAAACACATACTGCGAATAATTTCAGGACGTTCTGTCCTTTGATTTCCAGATGGCGAGTGTCGTGTGAAACCGCTCTGATAGTATCGCATTACATCGTTGTATGTGTTATGAATGACAAACATTGCATAAAATTATTTTGTGTAAAATCGGAAAAAAAAACGAGCTAAAAAAAAGTTTTCTACTCCCTCCTATACACATTAATGTGTATAGGAGGGAGTAAATAATTTTTTTATCTTTTTGTTCTCTCACTTATTAATGCTTTTAGGTATATTTAATGTATTTATAGACCTCGGTCCGTTACTTCAACCTGTGGCTTTATCGTGAGCTTGGGTAGGTTTCGTTTAAATTAAAACATCACTTCTGCATTGAATTTGAAACCGACGGTGCGTACATTTAAATGAATACGAATTTAATTCCATTATTCAATGATACGTACGCACCGACACTTTGGGTGTGATCGGAATTGATATGTAACACAGAATACGAAAATGGACATTTTAACGTTTTAGACCAGCGTAGACCCTGATCAGCATGTACGTCGGTGTAGTCAGATCATACACACGCTCAATCCAGAGTCTTCACTTCTTTGACATATCACATACTTGGCGACTGCTTATTTACTTATTTTGCTATACGCGGCGGCGGTTGGTGAATATGTTAAAATGCGTGTTTTGTACGACGCTTCAGTATTTCAAAGTAGAAGCTTCAGTATTTCAAAGTAACTGTCAAAACGTCTTTGAGAAAATTTCAAGCGATTGAATAAAACGTACCGTTTATAGACTGACGCTTTCTTTTCGAATGCATATTAACATTTTCCATATGAGACACGTCATGCGATTTTGTACCTTCGGCCATCTGCGTAATTTCATTAAATACGTTTACAAAATTAACAATATCTTTCATAAATAAAGTCAAAAGTTTACAAAATCGTCAGAGTACATGCGGAATTATATTCCGCATGTACTCTGACAATTTCGTCAACTTTTGACGACATTTACGGAAAATATTGTAAATTTTGTAAACGTATTTCATGAAATTACGCAGATGTCCGAAGGTACAAAATCGCATGACGTGTATCATATGTACATGACTGCACCAATATCTAACATAAGCGGGCTTATAGCTTACGAGAACAGTGTAGACACGGACAAGACTGCGAATAAATATTTAAAGGCACTGTGTCTCAGATATATATGCATCGTATTTATGCACTTAATTTAAAAAAAATCGGATTTAGTAAAAAATATTTTGTTATGGTAATGAAAAATAAACACAATGTACATGTATCGGTATTTGCGACCAGTCTGATCAGGATCTGCACCGTTCGCCATCCCATCAATGAAACACCCGCCATGCTTCTAACAAGCAATACAGATCGTTATCAGGCTACATGAGTGTGCTATTTGACTAGGAGTCACATTGGTCACACATCCAATAAGCCCCATTTCTCCAGTCACAGGCACATTTCATATTCAGCAGTTCTATGTATACTACTTCATGTTTCTCAAATTGTGGTTCCTAGTGCAGCATGCAATAGCAATGGAAGCGTCATGTAACATATTTCATCAAAATTGCAAAGTATACTTTTCTAGCAAAGTATACTTTGAGGGAGAAATTTTCAATTTAAGGATAAATGTATTGATTTTTATTATACTGAATTTATTACATTATCACAGCCAGAATGGCTGTGATAAATGTAATAAATTCAGTATAATAATTCTGAATACTTTTAATCATCAAATATATGCAGTCGTTAGTCCTATATGACATAATGCATTTTGGGAAAAATAAATGATTACTCCCTCAAAGTATACTTTGCTAGAAAAGTATACTTTGCAATGTCAGTGAAATAGGCTACTGGTGCCAATGCTAAACTATTTTTATCTCCTAATTAGGAGATATTAACTCCTAATTAGGAATAGTAACTCCTAAATTAGTAGATATTAAGTCAATAATTGGAGATAGTAACTTCTAATTAGATACTAACTCCTAATTAGGAATAGTAACTCCTACTTAGTAGATACTAAGTCATAATTAGGAGATATAAACTCCTAATTAGGAGATATTATCTCCTAGGACTTAGTACCTCCTAATTAGGACTTACTAACACATGTTTTATCTCTTAATTAGGAGATACTAAATCTAATTAGGAGATAGTATCTCCTAATTAGGAGTTAGTATCTCCCAACTAGGAGATAAATATATTTTAGCATTGGCACCAGGACGCTTCCATCAATAGCAGACATGTTTTACCAAATACCAACTTATATGTGGCTGCGACTGGATAAATGGGGCTTATGGTATTTGTGATCAGTGTAGTTCCTGATTAAATCGCCTGATAGCGATCTAATTGCTTGTTAGAAACATGGCGGTGTTTCATTTAAGGAATGACAAACAGTGCATATCCTGATCAGACTGGGCGGATGCACAGTCTGATCTAGATCTGCACTGGTCGCAAAACCCATAAGCCCAAATTCTTAATTAACAGCCACATTTCCCCTCTTTACAAGAGTCTACGACAATACATATAGCGTGTAAAATACACAAACGCCTTAGAATTTGATGAAATAAACTGATACGTTTGGGTGATACAGGCCTCGACAAATTTTTCATTTTCCACTCGTCCAGATTCGATGTCAGCTCGTACATTCCTACATGTTTGGATGTTGATGCCCGCGCTGTCTCTTCAAATTACCACTCGTCCAGATCGAAAATCCACTCGCAAGTACGAGCGGACAAGTGGATTATTTGTCGACGCGTGATTGATACAAGTCATAAGATGTCAATCTGTCCGTTTCCGTAATAATATAGACAGGTAAACACACGTTTTACTTTAAAGCGTCATGTTACGCACCCGATCAAAATGTACTTTTTTTTATTAATGGGACACGTCCTGTGGTTTTGTGCCTAAGAACATTTGCGATATCTCATGAAAAATATTTACAAAATTTACGATATTTTTATGCCCCCGCCACCGAATGGTGAGAGGGGCATATCATGTTACCGGCGTCCGTACCTCCGTCCGTCCGTCCGTCCGTACGTCCCGAAACCTTAACGCTCGGGTAAATGGCTTATAATTTATGTTTCCTTGCTCGGATCTGCTTCACATTTCACACACGTATTGCTCCAATGGTCCTCTGCCACCCTGCGACAAATCCACATTCGTTAAGCCCAGGTTCAAGGTCACAGACCTGGTGCATTCGAAACCTTATAACGCTCGGGTAAATGGCTTATAATCAAATATGCCTCGTTTTCTTTGGCTGCCAGCGGGGGCATTCGTGTGCCTATAGGCCACATTTCTAGTTCTTAAATGACATTGCCAGTTGACGAAAATTTCATTATGAAAAATTCGTCATCTTTCGTCGTCATTTACGGAAAATATCACAGTTTCTGCAAATGTATTTCATGTAAAACCGCGCATGTTCTTAGGTGCAAAATCACATGGCGTGTCTCAAACAGCTCGGCATGAATATTACCTTGACTTAAAATAAGGGTGGATGCGAGTACAGTTTCCTTTATCGATTATGCAAATATAACGGACCGTAAATATATCTATGCAAATTCGATATAATAAATTGATTTATATTCTCCGGGTCTAATACATATGCCATTCAAAATAGTTTACCGTTAAGGGTTATTAAGTTTAGGCTTTGGAAACCGCTTAACTCGCACAGATTGACGTCTTGTGTTATTGTATGTGTAAAAACATATTTCGCTGGGTCCGGATTGACTATACAGCTGTGGGGTTGCAAGAAAAGTAGGTCTTGTACGAAGATATACGAGAAAACCCAAGGTGCATGATCACGTGGTTATGACAACAACAACATGCTCCATATTTCATCAAAATCCGTTACGTAATAAGGACAATATAAAAGAATAAGTACTTTGAATCGGATGGATTCTGGAAGTTTCAGTACTTGTTGTTGTTGTTAGTACCACGTGATCATACACCTTGAAACCGGGTTTATTGGAAGAATACACGGCATTTTACGATATCTGTAGCCGATTTCATCAAAATTGCAAAGTATACTTTCCTAGCAAAGTATACTTTGAGGGAGCAATCATTGAATTTTCCGAAATGCATTATTTCATGCAGAACTAACGATTGCATATATTTGATGATTAAAACTATGCAGAATTATTATACTGAATTTATTACATTATCACAGCCAAAATTGGCTGTGATAATGTAATAACTTAAGTATAATAAAAATTAAAAAATTTATTTTAAAATTGAAAATTTCTCCCTCAAAGTATACTTTGCTAGGAAAGTGTTTTTAAAAGCCATACATGAGAGACACACCATGTGAATTTGTATGTAAGAATATGTGCGATATTCATTTATGAAAAGGGTGTGTTTTTGTTCTCAAAAACATGAAAATGACTTGCAAAAAGTGCAGATCCTGATGAGACGGCTCGTCACGAGCCGGCTCATCTGGATCTACACTGTTACCAATTCCACTATACAGGGGCCCCGTTTCATTAAACTTCGTACGACTAAGAAGTTCATAAGTGCACACTTGAAATCCACAATAATATTTGTTCTGACAACCGATTTTGGAAAATATTTCGTGAATGTGCTACATCCAATGACACGAACCTGTCGGTACAAACTGGTAGCTTTAGAGAAACACGTTAATGTGAGTAGAACATCTACATAAATCTTCGTACGAACATTTTTATCATACGAGGTTTAGTGAAACGGGCCCCTGGTCTGCAGTATTGAAAGGGTTAAATATCGAAACAGGAATAACACAGAGTTTTAGGGTTTGTAATCGAAGCAGGCACAAGGTGCATGATCACGTGGTTACAACAGCAACAACAATGACTGAAAGTGTTGAAAGCGCGCCCGTATTATTTGATATTTTCCTTAATAGGCAACGGATTTTGATGAAATATGGCGCAGCAAACGCGTCTCCATGAGCTGCATTTGGTGGTCCCGGGAGTTCGGCACATACTTATGTCGTATTTGGGAAGAATCGATTTCCGTGTCTATAGACACGGAAATCGATTCTTCGCAAAAACGACAGAAGTATGGGCCAAAGTACCGAGACCACCAAATGCAGCTCATGAAGACGCGTTTGCTGCGCCATATTTCATCAAAATCCGCTACATAATAAGGACAAAATCAAAGAATACGTACTTTGAATCGGAGGGCTTATGGAAGTTTCAGTACTTGTTGTTGTTGTTATAACCACGTGATCATACACCTTGAGGCAACAACAAACGAACACTGGGACACACATATATTTACTGCTTTGCAGTGACGTACGTCGGTTTCCCCATAATTCCTGCTTAAGTCTATTTACACGCCTATCTCCATATCTACCTGGTAACGTCGAAAGTGACTTAACCCCGATGATTAGTAATGCAGGTAAATAGATAAGATATCGGGTGTCCCCCGGGATGACCAGGCCTATGAACACTCAGGATGACCCAAACATTGGCCACACGGTATCACGTGGGCGTCAGAATATTATATTCCAGTTATTGTCCAGTCGGTGCTCTCACGTATGTCTCTATACGTAGATGTGTCTGGAGAAACGGGGCCTATGGGTTTTACGACTAGTGAAGATCCAGACCAGCCAGTGCATCCGCACAGGCTGATCAGGATCTGCACTGTTCGCCATTCCATCAATGAAACACCGCCATGCTTCTAACAAGCTACACGGCTCGTTACAGGTTATACACGAGTGCTATTTGACCAAGAGCTACACTGGTCACATATCCCATAAGCCCCATTTCTCAATATCTGGTTATATGTGGCTGTGACTGGAAACAATGGGGTTATGGGTTTTGCGACCAGTGTAGATCCAGATCAGCCTGTGCATCCGCACAGTCTGATAAGGATCTGCACTGTTCGCCATCCTATCAATGAAACACCCGTCATGCTTCTAAAACTAGATCAGGCTACATGAGTGTGCTATTGATCAGTAACCGATTTCATCTACATTGCAAAGTATACTTTACTAGCAAAGTATACTTTGAGGGAGTAATCATTTATTTTTCCTGAAATGCATTATTTTATATAGAACTAACAAATGCATATGTTTCATGATTAAAAGTATGCAGAATTATTATACTGAATTTATTACATTATCACAGCAAAAATGGCTGTGATAATGTAATAAATTCAGTATAATAAAAATTAATAAATTTATCATAAAATTGAAAATTTCTCCCTCAAAGTATACTTTGCTACTAAAGTATACTTTGCAATGTTGATGAAATATGCTACATGAGCTACACTGGTCACAAATCCCAGAAGTCCCATTTCTCCAGTCACAGCCACATATAACCACATGGTTATATAGAGACATATATCCGAGCACAGACGGGACGATACTTGAAATCTCATGTTTTGACATCCACCTGTTGCCCTGGTGACAATGGATCGAACCTGTGCAAAAGAGCACGTTTCATCCGCTGACAATGTCGCTCGTATGATAACCAGAGACATATACTAACCCTATATCATTGGGATAACATAACCTGGCAAATAGTACGTCTCGTCCACTGACAAAATCGCACGTGGGATAACCAGATACATAATTATACTAACCCCAAATCCTTGTGATAACCGAATATGTGCAAAAGAACACGTTTCGTCCACTGACAAAATCGCTCGCTGGATGACCAGACATGTGGAAAATAACACGTTTCGTCCACTAGCAATATCGTTCGTGGGGTGACTGGGCTCGTGGAACTGTTCAGAATACGTTCCGTGTCCTGGCACAGTCTCCCGGATCTGTGGAAAACAACATGTTTCGTCCTCTGTCAAAGTCGCCCGAGGGATGGATGACTGGACATGTGGGTAGAACGCGTTTCGTCCCATAACAAAGTCGCTCGCGGGTTGATCGGACCTGTGGAACACTGCCAAACTGGTTCGTGGGACGACCAATACTCTATTCACATGCTCGAAATCAAGAAATTTGATTGAAAAATTGACGTGTTCGGAAAATTTAATAAGGAAGTCACAAATGAAGGAAAACGCATTGCAATGCATTCTGAAAATAAATTCAGCAACATTTGCTTATAATTGTAGGGAAACATGTATTCTTCCGCAACCGTATTATATACGGCGCGGATCCAGGATTTCGGGTTGGTGGGGGGGGGGGGGGGGGGGTGGGAGGGGTTGGGCTAACTATTTTGCAATACTTATGACTATATTATCGAACGAGCTAAGCTCGTTCGATAATATAGTCAAGTATTGCAAAATAGTCGAGATAGCGCTAGGGGGGTCCGGGGGCATTCCCACCCGGAACATTTTGCAAATCTACATCGCATTTCCTGCGTTCTGGCGCATTTTGGAGCAAAAATATTGACACTGTCACAGTATGTTTAGACATGATTTTTGATTGAAAACGTTTACATTTTTTTGAAACAATAAGAAAACGACCGAAAAATGCATGGAAAACATGGTACTTGGCATGAAACGTGCCTTGTAACTTGTAAAAAATCTTTACTCGGCGAATTTTGGGGGGGGGGGGGAGGGGGGGGGGTGGGGGGGGGGGAGCACGAGGGGGGGGGGGGCAGTGCGCCCGCCCACGCCCCCCCCCCCCCCCTGAATCCGCCCATGATATAGTAGACTGGCCTTGGCCAACTGTGTCACCATCGTTACATAAACAAATAAATAAATAAATTATCCACGAACACATTGTGCTTTTTCCATTCAACGAAACCGCATCGTCCCAGCATACATTGCACACACAATAATTAAGGTGCATGATCACGTGGTTACAACAACAACAACGTCGCCCACTCCAAATTAAGTATTATTTGATATTTTCCTTAATATGCAACGGATTTTGATGAAATATGGCGCAGCAAATGCGTCTTCATGAGCTGCATTTGGTGGTATAGGGAGGTTGGCACAGACTTCTGTTGTTTTTGTCTCCGACACGGAAATCGATTCTTCGCAAAAACGACAGAAGTTTGGGCGAAAATAAAGACACCACAAAATGCAGCTTAACAAGACGCGTTTGATGCGCCATATTACATCAAAATCCGTTACGTAATAAGGACACTATAAAAGAATACGTACTTTGAATCGGTACTTGTTGTTGTTGTTAGTACCACGTGATCACACACCTTGATAATGTAGCTTTTCACATGACTCGCGTCTAAGATAAGTTATCAGAATTCGATTTGCTTCCAAAATCAATGATTGATTTTAGACATCGTCGCCATTAACCTGATATGTAAGAGATATTCATACGCAAGGCTGGTTCACGAGGTAGTATGCCTTGTCAATATCAGAGGACAACACATACATGTATTTCAACATTATTTGAAATTTTGCCCGAAATGTGAACGGAGTCCAATACTATTTTGTGCAAGGACCGTTGACATCTATTTACTTGATTTGCTAATATTTTCAGCTGGTTGTGCACATCATGTTGGCGCAAATCGCTATGATGAAAACGATGTTTATTATCTTATATATAGACCGACTGATTTATTGGACACGGAAAAACGTGCAATCAGGTTGCGCAGGTTATCCGGGACTACATCGGTAGCAACCTCAGCAAATATTAACCCTTACAATGCTATCTTAATTTTTTGTTTATTTTCTATTTTCCATTTTTATCATCAAAAACATGCTTTGACAGCACTTTAGAATGATTTACAACATGCTTTGACAGCACTTCAGAATCATTTCCATTGGAAATGATTCTGAAGTGCTGTCAAACCATGTTTTTATTGCGAAATAAGGCGAAAGATAACAGCAACGGCAGAAGACAATTGTTGTGTGTAGCGGTCTAAGGGTTAAGTATTGCATTATACAGTGGAACCTCTCTAAGCCGGACACCATGGGAGGTTTCCCAGGGTGTCCGGCTTATCGAGGTTCCACTGTATTACAGGCATAAGATCACTGCGAATTAGAAATAGTATACGCAAGGGAGACCGTATAGCGAAAGGGGAGATAAAATTTACACCGGTAGTCAGAGAGTCATTTTGTGTTTTGCAATCATGAACATAGAAACGTGTACCACACTCTGGTTTTCTGGATGGGTGTCCAATTTATGAGAGTGGGTAAATAAGTCGTGTTACGTGATACGTAACGTGTTACGTGATACGTAACTATAAAATTACGTCTAAAACTACACTTATCGTTCTATATTCCGTTCTACTTCATGTGTGTGACTAAAGTACGGAAGCCCATTAGGGCCACTTCACTTTTTTTTAATTTCCATTTATTCAAGATGTTTTCTTGAAGAAAAGATCTTGAACATTCAAGAAAAGAACTTGAAAATTCAAGAAAACATCTTGAAAATTCAAGAAAACATCTTGAAAATTCAATAAAAGATAAACAAAAAGTGAAGTGGCCCTAATGGGCTTCCGTACTAAAGGATCGCCTGCAACTCGTTTTTTATAAGCCTAAGGTATACCTTAAGCCGGGGAAGCCACATATCGGATTTTTGGATTTTATTAAAGGGAATTAACTCTTCCAATTATGACATTATCTGCCGTCAAAAGGATTACACCTAGTCCCCAGGATAATATCCGTGACTTTCTGGGCCATATTCATGGACTATTATTGGTGAATGTCATGATTTCTTGACCCCAAATGTCCCAAATTGTCACTACAGTCGGCCCTCTCTCAACCAGACACATTGACGACATCAGTGTGTTCGGTTTGGTAGTCTTTCCATGCAATTGGTCGCTAATGATGTTGTCTGTTCATGATTGAAAATCTGCACACGCGTACGGAGTATATACTGGTCTACCGGGTTTTTCGTGCGTTTAAGCAGTCCACAATTCGATGATAAAAACATATTTAGAACATAACTAATGACATTATTTTTCTACTATGAATATGAACTTACTTTATAAATACTAAAGGTTTTGGGGGAATTTTAGTCCTTCGAAATAGTTGAAACCTCTTGCGAAACGAAAACCGAGTGTCGTCGATTACCGGGTGGCTGACCACAAGTTACTTTGAATGTGATCAAATAAAATGGTGCGTTTGGTTGATATGGGACATCTAAACACATAGTGAATACCTGAATAATCATCTGAGAAACCATCAGTGCCTGTAAAAAAAACACCATTTTGCCATTTCAACCTCACATACTATATATCCAACTATTTGCAAACACTGTAGATCCAGATGAGCCGGCTCGTAACGAGCCGTCTCATCTGAATCTACAGTGCTTGTAAGGAGTTTTCAGATTTAAAAACTAATATCCCTCAAATGATTAAAAGGCCTGGAATAATTCTTATTTGTCCACTCTTCCAAATTGGATTTCAACCCATACAATCCTATATGTTTTAATGTTTAAGCGCACTGTCTCTTCAAAGTACCACTCGTCAGATTGAAAATTGACTCGCCAATACGAGCGGAAGAGTGGATTTGTCGAGGCCTGAAAACCCAATCCAAAGAAAATAGCATGTGCAAATCTATGCCAGTTATTTATAGGTGAAGGGTTAATTAATATTTCATCGCCTTCTCCACATGCCACACCATCATGTTTTTTTTACCTGATCTGGTGGTAGAACCGTCAATGATATATCCCTGGGATTTCGATGGGAAAACATACGACCTCTCGCGGGATTCCCGCGGATAGAGGCAAAGCGGTGATGAAAGGAGGGTTTAATTCGTTTTCCATGTTTCCAACGAACTCTCGATAGTGCAGGTTTAGGCGTGAAGTGTGGGATATGGAGTTTCAATTGAGTTTTTGAGAAAAAGGACCCCACGGCATGGATAACAATTGTAGTCGCGAATCTGTGGTACAGTCAAATTGTCTGATTGTGGGTTAATCGTTGTTAAAGGTACATGGGCCCGTTTCGCTAAACTTCGTACGACTAAGTTGTTCGTAAGTGCAACACTAATATAAAGTTGACTGCTCAGTTGCGATTTAATAGCAGTGGATTCTGATAAATCGTTGCTTATCACAGTTTCTGATAGCACGTACTTAACTATAACGCATGTGATAAAATAAATGGTGTGCTTTATTGATATACTATATGATGTACTGTTCACGACGCGAACAATAACTTATATTGGATATCTGAGACATAATCTGAGACACAGTGCCTTTAAAGGCACTGTGTCTCAGATTATGTCTCAGATTAAAGGCACTGTGTCTCAGATTATGTCTCAGATATTCACTTTTCTGTTGCTTGCTCCATACACCACAAATGACATATATCAAACAACTGCATCAAATTCCAAAAAAACTTTGCATCATGTCAAAGTACAGTCCAACCTGTGCTAAAGGCCACTTCCGAATAGCAATTACCTGCTGATAGCAGCCATGCTTTTGAGAGAGGGCCGACTGTAGTGACATTCTTAATTATTCAATTACGACATTAATGAACATGTGAACAAAGGCCACCAGATTTTTCTCTTCCAATGGCTGGCCTCACAGGTTTCAATGTACATGTATCCCACGTAATGATTGGCATTATTATACATTTTATATCAGACATAAAGGTCCACACTGATATCAGGGGCGATAACCGTGTTTCCTTAAAATGGTAACGTACATTACTTTTTATTCTCAGTATTTGTTTTTTGATGTGCAATGATTATACTTATAATCTGTCGAAACTATTATTTTTTTCAGGTGACACATTTAATTAGTATAAATAATTAAAAATATCATGCCTCATTTGCATATGAAAATAGCCTGATACCACCGCGAGTCACTATCAATAAACTAAATATTACTAAATGATTATATCTGTATCGCGGGCACTCGTAAACTGGTGGAATAGTGACACACTTATGCACTTATTTAATTCCTACTACAGTTTGTGACTACTGAGTGGGCATGTACCTTTAATAAATGAGGCGTGTGCTATTTCTTCTTCAATCGCCCGCTAAGACACGACATAAACTATGATTAGAAGACCAAGCCAGGCCCGTACGCAGGAATTATTTTAGGGGTTGGGGGGGGGGGGGGTGCGTTATCGACGACGCGAAGGACTAAACATTGTTTTTGCACACCCACGGACAGACCTCGGCAGATTAACCCTTTCACCCCTAAGTAACTGGAATGGATTTTGATTTGTTAATTTTGCGCCCAATCTAAATCATCACAAACTGACCATTTATGAACATGGGGTGTTTTTGTTCTCAAAATTATGAAAATTAATTGCAAAAAGTGCAGATCCTGATAAGACGGCTCGTTATCTGGATCTAAACTGTTTGCCAATACCACTATGCAGGCCTGCGGGTTAAGAGTGAAAGGGTTAAGGGGGTGCGTACGCACCCGTCGCACCCCCTCTACGTACGGGCCTGCAAGCGCGCCGTCAGACCCGCCGATTTACCACCAACATTGAAGTCCTTCTGTATTAAAAGAAGAAAGAGCGTCTTAACTTTTACTGTTATGTAAATATTTATAAATATTTCGTCTGTTGTAATGTTGGTTCTCTTACATAAAAATGATTTCCGGAGATAAATCAGTATTGATGCACGGAAATGACTAATGCCAATGAACTTGCTTTGTCTGTTGTAGATACAGATGGTAAACGAAGCCTAGGGTACTGTTCACAGCTAAAATATGTTCGAGTACATTATACAATTATTTTATGGTCATTCGGGAACAGTCAAAACTGTTGCCCCGAGGTGCTGTGGACGA
This sequence comes from Conchocele bisecta, assembly GCA_029237695.1. NCBI lineage: Eukaryota > Metazoa > Mollusca > Bivalvia > Lucinida > Thyasiridae > Conchocele > Conchocele bisecta. Next base: position 15,822,924 of record CM055277.1, read on the forward strand.
ACCGAGGCACTATTGCCCTGAGGCCGAAGGCCGAGGACAATAGTGCATCGGGTCGTCCACCGGGTCGTCCACAGACCGAGGGGCAATATATTTTGACTGTTCCCCGAATTACCATGATATATCTGTTTTATTACTCAACCTGTATTATGTGACACAATGAACGCAACGTTGGCTGGGCGCCACGACGTCATGAGTTTCAGGGGGTTAAAATAGTTTTGACTATTCCACAGGCACGCGGAACTATTGCCCAGACACGCGGAACTATTTCCCTATTATATTGTCAAAACTATGGAATATCAACTTATATAGGGAGTTGGGAAATAATACAACTTATTCAGTTTCTGCAATTGATAAATGATAATATAAATACTTTAAGTAACACATGTTTTCTATGGAAGGGGATATCCGCCACTACATTGCATGCTGCGTCATGACAATGCAGTCGACCATTGTTACATGTCATCCTGCACTGCGGCTACTCGTTACTGCTTAATGACAACTCCATCGTGCATTATTACATTTCACATTGCATACCTCGATTGGCTATTTGACATTGTTACAGGTCATCCTGCATCTTGGCTATGCAATACTGCTTAATGACAACTCCATCTTGCATTATTACATTGCATATTGCATACCTCGATTGGCTATTTCACATTGTTACATGCCATATTCTGCCATGAGTCATTCTGCTTACTGCTTGCTGGGATGCGTATATGACTATATGGATTCCGCCGAATGGCCCATGTCAGAATATGAAATGGCCGAATGAGGGATGCCAGCATCGCAGTAAGCAGTAGGCCGAATGAAACTTGGCAAAATGTGCAACGCCCTCTGTTGTCATAATGGGAACGGAACGCTTCCATTATGACGCCAGGTGGCGCTCCAAAATAAGTACAGTAGATGTTTTTTCTTGTGGTATTTTGTCACTGTGCCACCGCGGACATAATGTATTTAAAGTGGTCGATCACCGCGGGCATAGCCTACCTGTCCCCCGCGATCACTGTTTCAGGCAGTGGGATCGCGATGACAGCATCCTCGGTCACTGTGATGCACTGCCCGAACGATATCACGGTGATTCGCCGTGGTCGTTCACGGGGGATCACCGCGATTGCGTATCTACCTGCATGTACGCGAAGGTACTGTACTTTAGCAAAATAAAACATTTGTGTTTGTATGAGAAACGATGAATTAAGTGAGCGCGTGCGTGTGTATGTGTACGTGTGCATTCTAGCGGCTTACCTGTGAATATTTCGGGAGATTGAACACCATCGGTCTCATTTTTTTTTTTTAGCACGAACTATAATTAGCAGGTACTCTTCATTAGTAACTGTACATGTAAATACGGACATAAGTATCCATTTGTCAACAGATGAGTAAATGGAAAGTGTGATTATTACCTTAATAGAAGTAATTAGAAATCGTATCGGTCCCCGTTATTCGTTAATTTAATGACCGGCCTCCGTTTCGCCCTTCGACCAACTCGTCAATAATACGATAGCCGACACAGGTTACGACAGGCCCGTACGCAGGAAGCGTTCCCATTATGACAACAGAGGGCGTTGCACATTTTGCCAAGTTTCATTCGGCCTACTGCTTACTGTGATGCTGGCATCCCTCATTCGGCAATTTCATATTCTGACATGGGCCATTCTGTGTGCTTGCATGCGTCATTCGGCGGAATCCATATAGTCATATACGCATCCCAGCAAGCAGTAAGCAGAATGACACATGGCAGAATATGGCATGTAACAATGTGAAATAGCCAATCGAGGTATGCAATATGCAATGTAATAATGCAAGATGGAGTTGTCATTATGCAGTATTGTACAGCCAAGATGCAGGATGACCTGTAACAATGTCAAATAGCCAATCGAGGTATGCAATGTGAAATGTAATAATGCACGATGGAGTTGTCATTAAGCAGTAACGAGTAGCCGCAGTGCAGGATGACATGTAACAATGGTCGACTGCATTGTCATGACGCAGCATGCAATGTAGTGGCGGATATCCCCTTCCATAGTTTTCAGAGCGTGCATTCACGTTTGTTAATAATCATATCGATTAGTTTAAAAAATTAAGATAACACAGGAATGTTAAAATTAACTTCGACTCACTATGCTTAACTTCTGTATGGTCACGAAGTTATTGAGGGGCGAATCTCAAATGTTTTGGTGTACCATTTCGTCCCGATGCTACTGATTCGTCCCATCATAAGTTGTTGAGGGCCGAATAACAAATGTCTTCGTCTTACTCTTTCGGCCCAACGATAATTCGGCCCACGACACATGTGACATCATAAGATGAGTAATTTCAAATACATGCACTACTAAAAAAATGTTTCTCATATTTGTGATAAAATAATATGAATAAGTTCTTAAAGTTATGTAAAATGTTTGGATTTATTGATAGTTTGGTCATTTTACGTTCATTTCAACGCAAAATAGTGATTTTTGATAAATTGCCGAAGAATTGGATACCAATATATGATTATACTCAATTCAAAACAATCTTCAGCAGAATGAGATAAGAAATCACAGGCATGAACGGGCACATACGCACGTTTGCGTGAAATGGTAGTTGCAAGACACATGGGTCTTAGGGGAGAGAAAGCTTTATACTTATCTATTCCCATTTTCTCTCGACTAGAAGCGCCGTAATCTACTATCAAACCGTGAAAAACATTTTCCTGCAAGTGTTCACCTGATACTGACATTCATCAGGTGCAGCGGGAAGCTTGCTTTGAGATCTGTTTCCAAATTTACCGGAGACAGGAGAAAACAGTGAACAGTGAATGGCCGTGACAAAATAGGTGTTATCGAATGATCAGGGGCCACATGATTGGCTATTGGGAATGAGGTACTATTCCTGATACCTATATTAAATATAGTGAGTCCATATACATGTATATATATATATATCAATAGTGAGTAAACTGAGTTGATCAGCATCTACACTCGTTAAAAGGTTGATAAACCGCCATTTGTCGTGGCAGTATCAAGAGTGAACCGGCTGGAACGTGCCGTACCAGATCTTCCCGTGCGTTCATCCAGTGATATTTCGAGAATGTTTTTTTTAAAGCACGGGCACTGCGCATGAATAACCTGATATCCAAAATGTACCACTGAGAAAAGGAACATTTGCTCAGTGATGACAATGCATATTCCCGCAGCTTAAAATTGTCTATTCCGTTTCAACTTTAACGTGTAATGACCATTCGGTGACTGAATGGCGAACATCGTAGGCTCTGATCAGACTGCGCAGAATGACATGGATCTATGCTGGTCGGCAATTGAGATAGGCTGTTCTGGCCGGTAGTCAATATGAGATACTCGGCCCAGAATTAACCCACTAGATACTCGGCCCAGAATTAACCCACTTATCAAAATCACCTCTAGAAATCAATTCACATTTCCCCATGATACCTGATCAGTTGACGAGTTTGATTGTGGACGAGTCAGCTGATGAGAGCTCTGCACTGTAATCAACTTCAATAAGCCACGTTTTGACACTGGTCGTCACATATTTAAGCTCCCCGTGGAGCCAGATCAGAAGATTGCGCGCGCATCCTCCATAAACAGCGGGAATGATGGGAAAACTTATCTACACCAGCTCCCGTTTTCTATTTCCGATAGTGAAGCAATTTCGAACATCAAACTAACGAAACTATCTGATAAACGTAGATCTTTATGGTTGAGGGGCTTTGCAGGGGAACGTGATTCCAATGCTCCCGTCAAAATTGTAAGTTTTTTTGTGCCAGACTATATAATGAGCCGTCGTTGTTCTATTTTTTGTGGAGATAAAAGGTCTTTGTGTTTCATACTGTCAAAACTGTAAAACAAAACCTCCATTCGCTACTTGACGACCAATTATATACCAACACAATTTACACTGATCAAATCAATCAATATTGATTAACACTTTATTGTCATATAGATGTTATTGTTGTCATGGCACGTGGACAACCAAAACCATGTTTTGAAGTATTTGCGTGTCATTTACACTTTAGGGAGCACTGTCAACTGAATTAACCCTGACGACTCTGAATTAAATTTTGTCGTCTGCTAATTATATAGTATTGTATATTTTCTCATTTGCTTGATGAAAACATGTTTTGATAGTGCATGAGACGAATCTCAAAATATGTTTTTGCTAAGGAAAACACAAATATGACAAAAGCAGCAGACGACAGTTTTCGGTTCCCGCCTTTTAAGGGTTAAGATGAAACTACAGTAACTGCATATTGCATGGACCTTCAGAGTGACCGACTTAGAGAAATTGCACTGTATTTACACAATGTTACATCGGTCGCAATCGTAGCAAAGAATTTCTTTAATCTTTCCCTATTTACAATAATCCAGCGTGGATTATGTTAATCAACAAGATGATCATAAAACATAAAAAGAGATCTGAGTAAAAACTTGAAACGATATCAAAGATAAAGAAGACAAAAAACCTTAGAACACCAGGGCATCACACGGGTCATGTCCGTACACTGTTTCCATGGAGTACCTTCTCATTAGACAGAAGCCACAAGTTACACTTATATCAATATCAATAAATATGAAGCCTAATGACGTCATAGCCCATCTTGAAACCTGCAGCACGCCGGTACAGTGATTATTTGCTTCGTTTAATACGTTAATTATCGGAGAAATCTGGAAAACGTCACCGGTGGCGCTTGCAACCGGTATATACACTGTTCTGACTGCACGGATGTGCACTCAGAACAGTGTCTACACCGTTTGTCCTTCATATTATATAATAACCGATCAGCGTCCACTCTAGTTGGCATAAATGTTAGACTATGACATTGCTACGTTATGTCATTGGCAAGTGATACGTGGTAACACCGAATGTGGTCCGAACAGGGTTGTGTGCGCACGGCAAGATGTTTGATTAGCTTGCGGTTGGGGAATAACTTGGCATTTTGTTGTTTAGATGTATTTAATTAAGACGCTGTTAATATCTCGGAGCCTGTTACTTTATCTATAATGTAATAATGGTAATGTTTGTATTTTGCATATTCTCAAGTTATTGAAACCATTAACAATAGTGCCTGCCACGGGACGTGAGAGTTTGTGGCTTGTCTGTACGAACAATATAACGCTGTTCTGACAGTGACATACCATTGTATTACACAACTTCTTCTGTTTTCTCATTCGTGATCATATGCTTGTAAGTTGACGTGTTCGTTTGTGGACGAGTGGACGAGTTAGTCCGTTTTTGCCGGGACAGAACGGACCAATACGCTCTAGAAATATAGCCGTTTAAATCAATTATTGTAATCTTTGACCGAGTGATGTAGCACTACATATATGTAACTGTGACTGGAATAAACAGGGCTTATTGGTTTTGCGACCAGTGTAGATCCAGATCAGCCTGTGTATCCGCACAGTCTGATCAGCATATGTACTGGTCGCCATTCCATCACTGAAACACCAATTTTGCTTCTAACAAGCAACATACAGCATTATCAGTCTACAGAAGTGTACATATATCTGGCGCTACACTGGTCACAAATTCCATAAGGCCCATTTCTTCAGTCACAGCCACATATAGGTTGTAAATTAATTTGTAAATTCAGAAAATCAACGGCCAAATCTGGGACGCGAAGTCAGAGTCCCTCCTCAAATGAAAAAGGATTCTGAACAGAAAACACCGACGGCAAAGAAACATTTGTATGAGTAAGTTCATGTAAAATCACGTTTACAATGACGTGCTTCTGCTACTGTGCGTTTTTGTTAATGTATATATTTAATTTTTGATATTGTATTGGCATTTCCATTTTGCATGTACATGTACATGCATATCCATAAGAGCATATTTTATTTGCGTTTTTGCGTATAATACCTAAATGGCGAATACGACCAAGAAAATAGTGCCCTGTGGCGGGTTGGTCTGTCTTGCTTTGTATCTAAAACTCTGCAATCAATTTATCAGTTACATTCTGGAAGATACGAATCAAGACAGTTCGTGCGTATGCATACAGCAGCTATTATCTTTAGGTCTCACGGGACAGCACGGAGCTAGCAGTAAAAGGGGGTGGACGATTTTCTAAATATTTCAGTACTGACCCTGCAAGTTACACCAACCAGTATGTTTTACAAAGTTAACTTACCCCACACACCGATCAGTTTTTGTGGAGATAACATATATCAGTACTTTCAGTACTTTTGATTTTTTTTTACCAGTACTAGATCTACTACTGTCTGTTTCACGAAAGCTGCCCAAATTTTACGGCCATATAGACAATTCAAAAACAATATTTTTTTCGATAGTATTAAATTAAAGGAAAATTTAAGAATGAGCCTTCTTTTTATTTCGCGAAATTTGGTCAAATATTGATTTTATTGCGAAAACAAAATTTCCCCATGTTAAATCCCCATAGACATCTTCACAGAGTGAAGATGTCTATGTGGATTTAACATGGGGAAATTTTTTTGAATTTTAGAAATACTGGACCGATTTTTAAAATTTAACTTTTGTTTTCTTAGTTAGATCATATCCAAGCTATCTAGCTAGGTTTCGGAGTCAATTTCCAAAAAATTTCGTTTTTTGACTAATCCCACACTCCTTTACCTCTTTTTCCCCCATGTTAAATTCCCATAGAGAAATCAATTTTTCGTAATAAAACCAATATTTGACCGAATTTCACGAAATAAAAAGAAGGCTCATTCTTAAATTTTCCTTTAATTTAATATTATCGAAAATAATATTGTTTTTGAATTGTCTATATAGCCGTAAAATTTGGGCAGCTTTCGTGAAACAGACAGTAGTTAGACATTTGTACGTGTCAATATGGCATAATTCTTGCTTTGCCAACTGTAAGAACTAGTAAACCAATTTAAACATAATGGTGTCATGGCGAAATTGAGCTTTGAATTGTATTTTTTTCACAAAAGTCTAAAATATGTATATTCTGCAGCATGTCACTATATATGGTCGGGCTGCCTGCACCGTTGGACTTTTTAAGGCCTTTGCCAGGATTTCAGATACATTCAAGGACGGGAAACCATGTTACTAGGCTACGAACCGCTGTCGGCAATAGGTCGGGAACCAGTATCTACTGCACACGGCACTCGCAATTCATATCTATGAAAACCATTAAGCGGAAACTTTCACTTTTAATGATGAATTAGTGAGAATTTTATCTGTGTTTAAGAGATTTACATTGACATAATGTCCATACTGTAACTATTACCTACCTGCACGAACGTGAAATCGTGTCTATGGTAACGTATTGGGTGGAATTTGTGAATTTGTATCCTATACCTGTTCAAGGATTTATAGTATATGAGACACGCACTGCGATTTTGTACCTTCGGACATCTGCGTAATTTCATGAAATACGTTTACAAAATTTACAATATTTTCCGTAAATGTCGTCAAAAGTTAACAAAATGTTCAGAGCACATGCGGAATTATATTCCGCATGTACTATAAACATTTTGTAAATTTTTGACTTTATGTGTCAAAAATATTTTAAATTTTGTAAATGTATTTAATGAAATTACGCAGATGTCGGAAGGTACAAAATCGCATGGCGTATCTCATATGTCACTGTTCCTAATAAATAAAGGATTTTACAAAAGTGATGATTTAATATGATATTTATTAAACTGATTTCATAATAAACGAGGTCATGTCGAGTTTCTTGTGATATCAGTCAACAAGTTTAATAACTTATATATTAAATCATCACAAATGTTAGATTCTGGTTATTGCATAAGCACATCACCATAATTTAAAGCTGTACTGATTACATGACATGTTTTCTTTGGCTGGCTCATTTGCATATGTATAACACGAGTGTATTATGGTTTTTTAATTACATTTGTTATTGCGTTTTATGCAATAAATGATAATACACTAGTGTAATACACCTTTCAATGAGATGGACACATACACATGTTAGGTGATCAGTACAGCTTCAATGTGTGATGATGTGCTTGTGAAATAAACATAATCTAGCACTAGCGATGATGAATTAAACTCAATGGCAGATTTAATTAGAAACTCGGCATAGCATCGTTTCCTATGAAATCATTAAATTACACATATATGCATTATTTCATATAGAACTAACGACTGCATATATTTGATGATTCAATGTATGCATAATTATTATACTGAATTTATTACATTATCACAGCCAAAATTCAGTATAATAAAACATAATAAATTCATCCTTAAATTGAGAATTACTGCCTCAAAGTATACTTTGCTAGATAAGTATACTTTGCAATGTTGGTGAAATAGGCTACTGTATGTCTATGACTTATGATACGTCTTTGAAAATCTAGCAAAGGTGAGTTTTCCTGTTTCTGGCAGAAAAATGCGTTATCTCACATGCACTTATAGTATCATATTCCCAATATCTGCTAATCGTAATGCCCCGTCTTATCATGGCACGTGGCAGTTGTTGCCTGGCTACCGTCTCATAGATAAAACATATTTCGGAAATCCTCGGTAACAATCATAGCTAAGACTAACCCGAATGTTCTGTCTGTAACGCAGGGCGAAGGGAAGTGGTCCTGCGTTACAGACAGAACATTCTCATTTCCATCATTCAGAATGTTTGATTGGGATTTGTTTTGGCCAAACCACGTGGCAGTTGTTGCCTGGATACCGTCTCATAGATAAACAATTTTCGTAAATCTTCGGTACCAATCATAGCTAAGACTAACCGGAATGTTGTGTCTGTAACGCAGGGCGAAGCGAAGTCGCCTGTGTTACAACAGGCAGAACATTCTCGTTTCCATTATTCAGAATATTTTAATGTTTGATTGGGATTTGTTCTGGCCAAACCACGTGGCAGTTGTTGCCTGGATACCGTCTCATAGATAAATAGATTTCGGAAATCCTCGGTAACAATCATAGCTAAGACTAACCAGAATGTTCTGTCTGTAACGCAGGGCGTTGTCGCCCTGCGTTACAGACAGAACATTCGGGTTAAGCAAATACCTCATCTGTTCCATTATTCAGAATATTTTAATGTTTTATTCGTATATTTTTCTGGACATTCTATATTTGCTTCATGTTTCACAATGCAATAAGCCCCTTTTTGTAATGCGGAGTGACATATCGCACATGTTATGTACACTTACTATACCTCGGGTTTACGAAGAATTTCTAGGGGTATATCGTTTTCGTAATTCCGTTCGTCCGTCCGCCTGGTCGTCCGTCCGTAAGAGTTTTTATTTTTCGGTCCACACGGCGGCCGGGGATATCCGTGATCCTCTGCTCATTTGCTCCATGTTGTAATTGTGACTGTAGAACTGGGGCGTGTGGCGTGTGCCACCAGTGTAGCTCCCGATCAAATAGCAAACTCCTGAAGCCTCAATACGATATGTATTCCTTGTTTGAAGCATGGCGGCTGTTTCATTGATGGAATGGCGAACAGTGTAGCTCCCGATCAGACTGTGCGGATGCACACGCTGATCTGGATATACACTAATAGCCAACCCACTAATCCACATTTATCCCGTCAACACAGTGCGTATGTGCCGTGAAACACGGTGCCATGAAACATTTTTGATATCCAGTCAATACAATTTTTGCATTTTACAGCATTTTTGCAATTGTACATCATTTATGGTAATATAAATATAGTTTGATGCAATATAATCATATTTAATAGACTTAAGAATATGGTTTGCAAATTATCTCAACAATGTTTCAATGGACATGGACATTTAACGGCTTCGTTTACAAAATATTTAAAGAAAATCAACTAAAAATGGCGGTCATTTTGAAATTTTAGATGGCTGCCTCAACCAAATCATCATATCTTATTAGCCACATTATTATCATGTTCCTAGACCCTGAAAACATGGGTATAGACACCAAAATCATTCCTCTGTGTGTACAACAGACCAAGCTATTAACGAAAGCAATTTCGGACGGCGGCCATTTTTCAAAATGGCCGCCATTCCTAGTTCATCCCAACTTATTCATTTGTTAACATGTTTAATATCAATCAGATATGTCTCCTGAACAAATTGATACCACTCGCGGAGGATCTGGGGGGATGCTCGGGGGGTATATCTTGCTCATGGACTATATTATCTGTCGAAAATAATTTGTTTTCATGTGACGCATTTAATAATTAAAAACATCATGCCTCATTTGCATACGAAACTATCCTGATACCAACGCGCGTCACTATCAGTAAAATAAATATTGCTAAATGATTATATCTGTATAGCGGGCACTTGTAATATATAGTCAGCCGCAATAGCTCAGTGGTAGAGCATCGGACTACGGATCCTGAGTTCCAATCCCGACACTGGCCGATTCGTGATAGCCTAGTCCTATCGGATGGGGGACTTAAATAGTCGGTCCCGACATGCAAGGTCATCGAACCAGTGCCGCCGTTAAATCAACGCACTTACATGTACACTTGTAATATTTAGAACTAGTGGAATATTGGCACAGTTATACACTTAAAGAACATATTGTTACTGAGTGGGCATGTACCTTTAATGGTTTTAATGGGGGTTGGTGGGGGAGGATGGCGCCATATGTGTGTTGGTAGTCGGGGCGTTATGGCGGACAAACAACGTTTTTTTGAAACCCCTATACGGTACCACTCTCCAGCGAATGTTGTGATAAGATGAAATGAATGCTGAAAACCGTATGCAACAATAACGAACACTTCCAAATTTACAAAGGTTTGAAATGTTAACTTAGCTGAAATATTCGCGTTCCATCAATGCGTAATTATGTTTATCATTATTATTATTTATATTAACTCTAATTTATTTTTTATCATTATTTTATTACATGAACTTAATAATTTATTACGAAATAAAAGGAAAATGTAAAACAAGATTTTTGCAATTTTTAGAATTGGGTTGGATATTTTCCCCATAAACTTGCATAAAAGGTACAAATATGCAACGTGCATAACTTTTTATTGAATTAAACAATTTGGATGGGGTTTTCTGCATGTCGTTTCTATTGTCTATCAGATTCCAAAACATATTTTGAAGTTTATCTTTTCTATTTATTTCTTCTTTAAACGCAACACGAACGGTGTAGTTTTTGTTCAGTGCAAGGGAGACAACTCGACGTTCGGGCTAAGTAGAAAGCAGGAATGCATGATAACGTTGAAGGTTCCGACGACCGATTGGAATGCGTTAATTGGCGCACTCTCCTCATTTATGTGACCGCAGTGGCCGGTCTTCGAATTCTTGTGCTAGTATCGCTGTTCCGTAATAGCATTTCCCGCCACTTGTATACAGTACAGTATATAGCGATAGTAAGCAATGTGGTCAAGAAAAACACAATATTGGGTTATATTTTACGGAGCCCCGCAGGGGACGTAGAACTTTTTTTTATTAATTCGTTCCCACGAATTAACAATTCGTTCCCTCAATTTAACAATTCGTTCACACGAATTAACAATTCGACCCGTGGGAACGAATTGTTAATTCGAGAAAACGAATTGTTAAATTGAAGGAACGAATTGTCATTTTGTGGGAACGAATTGTTAATTCGAGGGAATGAATTGTTATATCGTGGGAACGAATTGTTATTTCGAGGGAACGAATTGTTAAATTGAGGGAACGAATTAATAAAAAAATCCATGTCCCCTGCGGGGTTCCGTAATAGTTCAAGTACATTTTACGTGGTCAATGTTGTTCCATAATGACTTTCCCTCCAAACCAAATGTATAACACAGGTAAGGATTACGGTCAATGAAATACGAAAGTGGGTTATGTTTCTTTTATATTTTACTGGATTTATGTTGTTCCATAATGACTTTCTGGCCAAATATATAATAATAGCAAAGATTACCATCAGTGAAATACATATTACGGGAATTATGTTATTTCAGAATGACTTTCCCGCCAAATATATAATAATAGCAAGGATTACGATCAGTGAAATACATATTACGGGAATTATGTTATTTCAGAATGACTTTCCCGCCAAATATATAATACAATGTAATAGCAAGGATTACGATCAGTGAAATACATATTACGGGATTATGTTATCAGAATGACTTTCCCGCCAAATGTATAATCATGTAATAGCAAGGATTACGATCAGTGAAATACATATTACGGGAATTATGTTATTTCAGAATGACTTTCCCGCCAAATGTATAACACAACAGAGACATATCTAAAAATAAATCCTTGAACATAAGTAAGCACTACTGTCAATGCAATTGGGTTATGTTTCTGTAGCCTATTTCATCAACATTGCAAAGTATACTTTACTACCAAAGTATACTTTGAGGGAGTAATCATTTATTTTTCCTGAAATACATAATTTCACATAGAACTAACAAATGCATATATTTCATGATTAAAAGTATGCAGAATTATTATACTGAATTTATTACATTATCACAGCCATTAAATGGCTGTGATAATGTAATAAATTCAGTATAATAAAAATTAATAAATTTAAAAAAAAAATGAAAATTTCTCCCTCAAAGTATACTTTGCTACTAAAGTATACTTTGCAATGTTGATGAAATAGGCTACTGGTCCTGATTGATCAAGTGTTGATAGGTTGATGAAATAGGCTACAGGTCTATTTGACGGGATTTATGTTGTTTCATCAAAAAGTCTTTCTCGCTAAATGCATTACGGCCAATGAAATGTGAAATTAGGTTATTTGTCTTGTATATTTGTTCTGGATTTAGTTTGTTTCAAAAATAACTTCACCGCCAAATGTAACACAAGAAATGTCAATAAAATACAAACTTGGGTTATATTATGTTTCTTGTATATTTTATGAGATTTAAGTTATACATGTACCAGAATGACTTTACCGCCAAATGTACTTCAAAGGAATTATAAATAAGCATTAATGACATAATAAGTCGTGGCCACGAGATAAATAAAAAAAACACACATGTCCCCTCCATGCTTCCGTACAAAGCAAATACAAGTTGGTTTATGGTTCAGTTCAAGTATATTTTTCGGGATTTATGTTGCATAACATGTAATTAGTAAACGTCAATGTTTTGTAGAGACAGATGGCCAGATTATTTGAGTCTGACTCTGAAATTATCTCATTTACCTTTCGTCGTATTTCGGCGATAATGACATAGAAAAATACAATATCTTCCGTATATGACACCGAGCATGAGCTCTACTGTCTGTTCCACGTTTTGCTGCCGACGAACATTTGGCTATTAAACACATTAAATCTAAAAAATATTTAAAAGTAAGTACTTTTTTATCAATAACAAAAAAGTCACGCTCCCCAAACAAGATTATTTGATGAAATTCAATCAAATATTGATTTTATTGCGAAAAAAACTATTTTCCTATGGGATAAAAATATATTTACTTAAAATATTTTTTTTATTTGTGGACCGATTTTCAAAATGTAACTTTTGTTAAACGTGGAACAGACAGTAGATTTTGCGTTAATTTTCAACGTCATGTACGGAAAGTGTGATTGATTTTCTAAATCACTATCGGCGAAATACGATACTACGACAAATTAAATGTTAGTACATTTTCATCAGTAACACAAAAGACACCCTCCCCAGTTGTTTTATTTGATAAACTTTTTTGGAGAGATTCACTCTTTTTTTATTCATGAAAAAGTACTTTCATTTCAATAATGTTTAGATTTAATGTGTTTAATAGCCAAACGTTCGTGGACATGTTCACGACATGGAACCGTGAGACAGATTTTAGATGAGGCGTTTGTTTCCGCTAACACCTGGAAAAAAAATAGGGTAGGTAGGTAGGCGAAACCTTTTTTTTCTCGAATTTTTTTTTCCATTCACGACACACCTTTTGTACTGGATATGTTAACCCTTACTACGCTGAATTAAATGTTATCGTCTGCTGGAAATGTTTTATTTTCAATATTTCTCGACAAAAACTTGGTTTTGACAGCACATGAGAATCGTCTCCAGTGGAGACGATTCTAATGTGTTGTCAAAACCAGTTTTTGTTAAGAATTAAAGCAAAAATTAAAAGCAGCAGACGGCAATTTCCGTCAACAGCGTAGGAAGGGTTAACCCACTATGGGTTAGTGAAAATATACTGTTTTTATCAAAAGAATTACCGATATGACGAAAAAAAGTGTCGGGTCGGCGGGACAAAATAGGGTCGATCGGGTTAGTGGAAACAAACTAATTTTTTTTACGCCTGATATTGATGTTAATGGAGAATATTATCGCCTGATTTTCCCGTGCGACCGGCAGCTGAACGCTCAAAAATAGATCATGAACGCGCGGTCGTGCAGTGAACCGAACATTAATTAGGGTTAGTGGTGCTAATTAGCTCCCATGCAGTTGTGCTATCTTGTCACGCTGACTTGTCTGTTTTTGTGTTCAGTTATGAAATTTGTGCCGCCAGCAAATGTATATCACAACATGCATGCAAATACATGTACATTTTCAAGGAGAATCAGTTCACGCTGATGAAGCCGTCTATGAGATATGATTTAAATTTCTACGGATGTGCGTAGAATTCATTTTTTATTAATTCGTTACCACGAAAAAACAATTCGTTCCAACGAAATAACAATTCGTTCCCATGGGAACGAATTGTTAATTCGTGGGAACGAATTGCTATATCTTGGGAACGAATTGTTAATTCGAGGGAACAAATTGTTAATTTGAGGGAACGAATTGTCATTTCGTGGGAACGAATTGTTAATTTGAGGGAACGAATTGTTATATCGTGGGAACGAATTGTTAATTCAAGGGAACGAATTGTTAATTCGAGGGAACGAATTGTTATATCGTGGGAACGAATTGTTAATTTGAGGGAACGAATTGTCATTTCGTGGGAACGAATTGTTAATTTGAGGGAACGAATTGTTAATTCGATTGATATCGTGGGAACGAATTGTTAATTCGAGGGAACGAATTGTTATATCGTGGGAACGAATTGTTAATTCGAGGGAACGAATTGTTATATCGTGGGAACGAATTGTTATACGAATTGTTATATCGTGGAAACAAATTGTTAATTCGAGGGAACAAATTGTTCATTTGAGGGAACGAATTGTCATTTCGTGGGAACGAATTGTTAATTTGAGGGAACGAATTGTTATATCGTGGGAACGAATTGTTAATTCAAGGGAACGAATTGTTAATTCGAAGGAACGAATTGTTATAACGTGGGAACGAATTGTTAATTCGAGGGAACAAATTGTTATATCGTGGGAACGAATTGTTATATCGTGGGAACAAATTTCTACGGATGTGTAGCATAGGCAAAATATCGTTTTTACTACATCCTTCCCCGTTTGCTCTGATTATCTGGCAAGATCCGTCAAAATTATACCCACAATTGATGTTCGCTATTATTTATTAAGCAATATGTTTATATCAAGATTCGTGAAACAATTTTATTTTGTTTGGTGTTCAATTATGAAAATTGTGCCATCTGGAAATGTAAAGCACACATATTTGCAAATACCTTACACACATCGTGCATCGTTGATTGAACTGGGGAGCCCGTTTCACTAAACTTCTTACGACTAAAATGTTCGTAAGTGCAAATTTAAGATCGTCTGCAAATTACAATTTATGGATTTACATTTATTGAGCATAGGCTGCATTTCGTTCCCTCAATTTAACAATCGAATTAACAATTCGTTCCCTCAATTTAACAATTCGTTCCCACGAAATAACAATTCGTGGGAACGAATTGTTAAATTGAGGGAACGAATTGTTAATTCGTGGGAACCAACTGTTAAATTGAGGGAACGAATTGTTAATTCGAGGGAACGAATTGTTAAATTGAGGGAACGCATATTTCGTGGGAACGAATTAATAAAAACAAATTCTAAGTCCCCTGCGGGGCTCCGTAGAATTGTCTACCTGGGCGAGTGCTATTTTACACTGTGAGATAAACATTAACCCTTTGAACCCGAAAACCCGCTATATCGGTTTATGCAAACAGTGCAGATCCAGATGAGCCGGCTCGTAACGAGCCGTCTCATCAGGATCTGCACTGTTTGAAAGTAATTTTCATATTTTTGGGAAAAACAAATACCCCCTTTTTATAAATGGAATAGTCTGAAAATCATTTTGCGATGATTGGATTGGTTGCAAAACGAACATATCGCAGCCCATTCAGTTACTTAGGGGTGAAAGGGTTAAAACATAAGAGGAATGTACGAGTTGATATGTACGGAGCCTCCAGGGGACGTAGAATCCATTTCTTTTATTAATTAGTTCCCACGAACGAATTGTTATATCGTGGGAATGAATTGGTAATTCGAGGGAACGATTTTGTTAATTTGAGGGAACGAATTGTCATTTCGTGGGAACGAATTGTTATATCGAGGGAACGAATTGTTAATTAACAATATTTTTTTTTTCAATACTATTAAATTATAGCAACATTTAAGAATGAGCCCGCACACATATTATTATGTTGTAATATACAGTGGAACCTCTCTAAACCGGACACCAAGAAAGTCCTGTGATTCTATTTTTTATGTGTTTCTTGGTCCATTATCTCGGGTGATAATGCCTGTTCGTGATCGCATAGCACACAGTTATGGCTCGGAACGATCAAATACCTGATTTACAGTGAAACCTCTCTAAGCCGGACACCCTCGGGGACCTCCCAGGGTGTCCGGTTTAGAGAGGTTTCACTGTACTGACTTATGCTAAGGTCAGACGAGACATACGGGTGGTCCGTGGGAAGTCCGTACGAATCACCCTCCTGCGATGTTGTGGATACATGCATACGGGCGGTCTATGAGCGTTCAACAGGTTCTCTGCGTGTTCTTACGGTACTTTGGATCGCAAGAACCCGTACACGTACCCTACTGGGGGCCATTTCACTAAACTTCGTACGACTAAAATGTTCGTAAGTGCAACATTATGATAGTCTATAAATTTCACATTAACACTATTTTCTTGTAAACAATTATTGGATTTACATTTATTGAGCATAGGCTGCATATACAGCCTATGCTCAATAAATGTAAATCCATCAATTGTAATTTACAGACGATCCTAAATTTGCACTTACGAACATTTTAGTCGTAAGAAGTTTAGTGAAACGGGCCCTGGTTCCGTAAGGTTCACGAGTGGGCACCTACGGGCCCGTGCGGATGCTGTACGGGCTTGGAACACACGTACGATCAGTTCTACAGAGCACTTTCGCGGCCACACGGGACCTATACGAGTTTTGAAGACCGTCCATGCGGGGCCCGTACGGAGCCCATAGGACCGGAATACCTGCGGATCTGTACAGGCATCCGTAATGACCCCCGCACGCCCCGCACGACTGTCCACATGCCTTACACGGCGCCAACATCATAGGAAGTCTGTGTATGACAGTTGTGCATGCTCAACTTTGAGCCACGGGATATATGGCGCGCCCATACTGGTCTAAAAACCTTCTACAAGCTTGCCGTGCGATTACCCACGGGTTCTCATGGTTTTGGCATGTACAGGGCCCGTAAACTGCCAGTGAGCTTCAAGTAACCGGGGCATTACATGGCCCACTGATGTAAAAACAATCTTTTGCTTTATCATGGCGTGCAGTGCAAGTAAATTAAACGGCAAACAAACAAAAACACTTCCTCAGAATTACGCAGAATCAAGCACTCATATCATTGATATGTTCTTAATACTAAATATAGCCCCATTAGGCCATGATCCGACTTAAGATATTGCCCGATTTTATTGCCTCTCTATTGGCAGATTTCGCGATCAATCATATTCGCCAAATGAAGTGTCTCGCGGTTGAACAGCATCTCTCAAGCCAGGAATCAATACAGATCATGAGACATGCCATGTGATTTTGTGCCTTCGAACATCTGCGTAATGTCATTAAATACGTTTACAAAATTTACCATATTTTTCATAAATAAAGTCAAAAGTTAACAAAACTTTCAGGGTACATGCGGGATATAATTCCGCATGTACTCTGAATGTTTTGTCAATTTTTGACGCCATTTACGGAAAATAATGTACATTTTGTAAACGTATTTCATGAAATTACTCAGATGTCCGAAGGTACAAACTCACATGGCATGTCTCATGTGTGGCTGTGACCGCATCCGCATAGTCTGATCAGGGTCTGCACGGCTCGCCATTACATTAATGAAACACCCGCCATGCTTCTAACAAGCATTACAGATCGTTACCAGGCTACATGAGTGTGTTATTCGATCGGAAACTATACTAGTCACAAATCCCATAAGCCCCATTTCTCAAGTCACAGCCACATATGAGACAAGCCATGTGGTATTGTACCTAAGAAGAAGTGCGATATATCATGAAAAATATTTGCGGACTTTGCGATAGTTTCCGTAAATTGCGGCGGACGTGGAAGATATTTACATAGTAAAATCCGGAATACTTTCGTCATCTTTCCACGTCATTTACAGACAATATCACAGTTTCTTTAAATATATTTCATGAAAAATCGCACATGATTTTGTACCTTCTGACATCTGCGTAATTTCAAGAAATACGTTTACAAAATTTACAATAGTTTCCGTAAATGGCTTCAAAAGTTGGCAACATTTCCAGAGTAAATGCGGAATATAATTCCGCATGTACTCTGAAACTTTTGTCAACTTTTGACCTTATTTATTAAAAAATATTGTAAATTTTGTAAACGTATTTAATGAGGGTAGGTACAAACTCACATGGCGTGTCTCTTATATGTGGTTGTGACTGGAGAAATGGGGATTATGGAATGTGTGATTATTCCTGTTCTTAATCTATCTTAATCCATATTTGGGTGTTCAAGCCATTGTCCTGGCTTTTCTATGTATGCTTATCTACATTATTATGCTCTACTGCACATTTTCCGTCCTTTGTCAAACGCCTGAAGCTGTGAAACTGGCTGATGGCTGGAACACAAAAAAATGACCGAGTTGGCCACTGCATGCACCGTATAGGATACAGTAACGAGGAAGTGTTCGCATAATTATATGTTACGTATATATTCCGTCACATTTACGAAGCAATTATCTTTGAATCAAACGATATAGAACGGGTCAATAACGTAACCACAGTTAGCCGAGTGGTGGGCCTATAGTTGTTGCGCGCTCATGTCATTGATGACGTTCTCCTGTAAGAAATCGTATTTTGTTGACTTATGGATGTTTTATCGCCCGAGATGCGTGCGTCTATGTAATAGGCAGCAACACTTATATCGGATCTGATATTTTTCCAAGATATACGTCATATGAGGCACGTCATGTGATTTTGTACCTATGATACATGTGCGATGTTTCATGACATGGCATTTTTCTATATAACCATTTCCCACATATTTGGCTGTTCTCCTTTACTTTGATTTTAGTATGGATGTTGTGGGACCTATTTTTCCACAACCTGCATCATCCTGATCAGTAGCCTATTTCACCAACATTGCTAGGTATACTTTTCTAGCAAAGTATACTTTGAGGGAGAAATTTTCAATTTTAGGATAAATTTATTAATTTTTATTATACTGAATTTATTACATTATCACAGCCATTTTGGCTGTGATAATGTAATAAATTCAGTATAATAATTCTGCATGCTTTTAATCATCAAATATATGCAGTCGTTAGTTCTATATGAAATAATGCATTTCAGGAAAAATAAATGATTACTCCCTCAAATCATGCTTTGCTAGAAAAGTATACTTTGCAATGTTGGTGAAATAACTGGATGTAAAATAATTACAACATTGATTTAATTAGTACTAGAAAAAGTCGATGGCGCGCCATCGCAATATACCCACTTTCCCCAAATGCTAAGTCCGAAAGGGGGAGATAATCCATGATGGAGGGTCGGATGAAAAATCCGAATTCACTTTGCGCATCTGCACATGATAACGAAGCTACATACCAAATATCAGGCGCGTAGGTATGAAGGTGATTTTTTTTTCAAGTTACAAGAAACGTGACGGACGTACGGACATACGGACGGACGAACACTCGTGACGAAAACAATATACCCATTTTTTCCCAAAAAAGTGGGTATAATTAATGACGATAAATTCAATCCTTTGTGACCACACTGGTGGTGATATAAAACGTCAGCGGCTGGAATTGAAACTAAGTTAAAAAACAAAAATGGTCAGAATTAAGAAACAAATCTGAAAATTATGCTTGAAAATTCCCCGGCAGTCGTTCTAAGGGATTTTCCAAGTCTGGTTACCTATTCATAGATAGGTCCAGACCGGTAACATATATAAACCACGGGGCACCGCCCATGTGGCGAATGCATATTTTCGAGCTCCTGAGATTTCAATAATTAGTGTTGGCTTTTACATCCACTGTCTGCTTAGACGATTCCTAAATTACACGATAAAGCCGGGTACACATACAATGTCTATTTATTTACAATGAAATTGATAAAGAAATACATTTAGGCTCTGATCAAACTGAACGACACACAAACATAACTATTTCCTGAAGCCTTGTTCACATTTGTTGAAACTATATACCTCACGTTGCCATATGTATGGAATATTGTATTGTATTGTATTGTATTTACTTTCACTGGCTATGTAGTTCAAGTTGTTTGATTTCAATTTCTTGCCGTTGGAAGATAAAACCTATTTTTATTCCAGATTAATAGCATACTAAAGTGATAAAACAGAGAAGGTTTTAACCTACAAGATATACATTAGTGTTTATTCCATTGCGTATAATTGCCAAACTTAGACAAACCGCATGCGTAGTGAACACTATACGTCTTTTGATATCAGACAAGGCTAGGAAACGCGTAGGAATTCCTCGGCGAGCCGAGGAATTCCTACCGTTTCCTAGCCTTTCCTGATACAATGGACATCAAACGGCACTAGCATGGGACCAGTTTCACTAAACTTTGTAGGACGAAAACGTTCGTGCGAATATATTTATTAAGTTGTTTCGCACATTAATGTGGTTAACTAACACATGTTCAACCTATATGTACAATCATTATATTTTTGGACACACAACGAAAGATTTGACAACATTGGATGGTTTATTCATCTCGTTTAGTTCTGCTTCTATCTCCGTCATCTACAGGCCATTGTTGCTGGTATGCTCCTCCCATCTTGCAACAGGCTTTGCCAGCTATTGCGTGTACAGTGGAACCTCTCTAAACCGGACACCAAGAATATATATATATGTGATCTTATTTTTGATGAGTTTCTTGGTCATTTATCTCCGGTAATAATGTCTGTTCATGATCGCATGGCACAGAGCTATAGCTCAGAATGATCAAACGCCTGATTGACAGTGAAACCTCTCTAAACCTGACACCCTGGGGACCTCCCAGGGTGTCCGGTTTAGAGAGGTTTTACTGTATTTCTTTCATACACCTTTGTATCGTAGATACAGGTACCCTGTAGGCCTTCGACCTGTAGCAAGCTATCCATACAGTATGTCTCTCGAGTCCTTATGTAAATAAATGCAACAAGCATAACACGATATACATTACAGGTTAGTCTAAGATAAGCATGGCGCTGTGTTGAGTTTGGATACGAATCGCGTATACGCACAGGGGAATAGCATACACATATAACACACAACGCGATACCATACGGGTTTACACATTGATACTACTATCCACGTATCACATATACAGTCTATATAGTACAGGATTACAAAATAAACACCCTACACATATACACAGCCGCCTGGGTTAGTTTTGCCCAGATGTCAAAGTTTCTGAATATTCTATTGGCAATCTCAACTCGCTGCGAATCAAGCAGTTTGATTGGCTGTGCCTGAGCTGTAGCACAGCTCAGGCTCAGCCAATCAAGCCGCTTGATTTCAAACACAATATGAAGGTAATTTGAAATGAAATAAATTCAAATATTGGCAAGATTAGCGTAGACGGTGATGTGCAATGGTGACGTCATATGCATATACATACTGGAGAAAACCAACACATACACAATATGGATGTACTATATATAGACCATACACACGATATCGCTTGTATAACATGCCACTATTCACAGGAAATTCGCAGAACATGGGTCGCAGACGTTTCTGTAAATAATTAGAATTTGTGTTACTGACGCCATTAATGCCCTGTTTAAAACATTGCTAAGGTCAAAGTCATCGCACGTTCAGATTTATTAGAGTTTTGTGGCACAATTGACGGGTTCCAATCTTAGGAAATGCATTAGTCTCTGACGGCTTATAATTAAAGTGACAAAATGTGTATAACAATCAGACAGGAAACATTTATCTTACAGTTCTACTGCGTATTTTCAATTCCGAGATTGACTATCCAATTTATACCCATATCGGATGGAAAAGGACTAATTTATGGAAGTTTCACGACAATATATTGCGTGGAAATGTGATGCAATGGAATTGCATGATACAGTCATGTACAGTGGGCCTCTCTAAACCGGACACCCTGGGAGGTCCCCAGGGTGTCCGGTTTAGAGAGGCTCCACTGTAAATGATATACCTTGTATATTTATACCCACATCAGATGGTAAAATAATTAATTAATGCAAGTTTCACGGAATTGCGAAAATATATTGCGCGGATATGAGTTGCAATGGAATTGCATGATATAGTCATGTACACTGGACATCTCTGAACCGGACACCCTGGGAGGTCCCCAGGGTGTCCGGTTTAGAGATGTTCCATTGTAATTTATGTTTATTTATACCCATATCAGATTGTAAAATAATTAATTAATGCAAGTTTCATGGAATTGCTAAAATTTATTGCGAGTAAAGGAGTTACAATTTTGAACCGGACAACCTCAAGGCAATAGTGCCTCTGGTCGTCCACAGCACTGAGGGGCAATATTTTTCACTGCGAAAAAAAAAGGAGAAAAAAATATGGAAAGAAAAAGAAAAAAAAAAGAAAAAAAAAGAGAAGAAAACAAAATAATTGTTTGACTATGTATAAGGCTGGAACCAAATTTCCATGTTTTATTTATCGACCAGTGCAGACGGGTTGGCAGCTATGTAAGGAAAACTGCCGTAAATATCGCTTTAATTAAATATTTCTTGGCAAAGTGGGAGACGGCAGTCAATAACATCTGACACGTATACATCAAAGCAAGACGATTTCGTGGAAATCAATGAAGCTTACTCCCAATATGTGAACAGGCGAGAGATGAGGGGTTTTGCTGGAATTTTCCACGATCCATATCATGTCTTTGACCTTTATACTAATTATTCCCGACGTTCAAACAACAAAACACGGACTCTTTGTCCATATGGACAAACAGTCCGTGTTTTATTGTTAGAAATCCGAACGTACTTTTTATTATAACGATCAATACATCTATATACATGGAGCAAATCATTGCAGATTTTCACAAAATATACACTATATTTCATCAAGTTGGGATCCAGTCTATTATGCACAACATTCTCTTAGAGGAATGAAATAAGTGTACAATTGTTTAACTAGTTCACCAGTTTTAAACATTACCAGTGCCCACTTTGCATATACATTTATACTACTGTCTGTTTCACGAAAGCTGCCCAAATTTTACGGCTATATAGACAATTCAAAAACAATATTATTTTCGATAATATTAAATTAAAGGAAAATTTAAGAATGAGCCTTCTTTTTATTTCGTGAAATTCGGTCAAATATTGATTTTATTACGAAAAATTGATTTGTCTATGGGAATTTAACATGGGGGAAAAAGTGGTAAGGAAGTGTGGGAGGAGTCAAAAAAACGAAAAAATTTGGAAATTGACTCCGAAACCTGACTAGATAGCTTGGATATGATCTAACTAAGAAAACAAAAGTTAAATTTTAAAAATCGGTCCAGTATTTCTAAAATTCAAAATAATTTCCCCATGTTAAATCCCCATAGACATCTTCACTCCGTGAAGATGTCTACGGGGATTTAACATGGGGAAATTGTTTTTTGGGCAATAAAATCAATATTTGACCAAATTTCACGAAATAAAAAGAAGGCTCATTCTTAATTTTTCCTTTAATTTAATATTATCAAAAGAAATCTCGTTTTTGAATTGTTTATATAGCCGTAACATTTGGGCAGCTTTCGTGAAACAGACAGTAATTTATTAATATGTAAATTACTGATAGCGACGCGCGGTTGTATCAGGCTGTTTTGATATGCAAATGAGGCAGGACATTTTTAATCATAATAATAATAATAATAATATAAAAATGATAATAATAATATAATAATAATAACATCCAATATATAATATTATCGTTATTTTATTGTCAATATTAAAACATTGTATTGGTTTATAGTTAAAGTTCGGGTTCTACGTCCCCAGGTTGTAATATAAGGAGACATATTTAGTTCGTCCATTCTTTAGATGTATGCCATTTTTCTGGTAAAATAAACATTCAGTTACCATTACCGGACGTGTTGAATTATTATATTTTTTATATCGAGCGCAATTGCCACTCTTCATATCAGGGTCGATAACCGTGGTTCCTTAAAAGGTTAACGGAAACAACTATTTATTATATACCTACCCATGAAATACATAGTTATACGATGTAAATAAAAGTCATATGTTCTCATCGATGAAATAAACATTATTATTATATTATTATTATCATTTTTATATTATTATTATTATTTTATGTATTTATTATTTATTTATTTATTATTATCATTATTATTTTATGTATTTATTATTTATTTATTTATTATTATCATTATTATTTTTATTATTAGGCATGGGGCATGTATTCCCAAGGTGGCAGGGTTTGATTTTTTGAGAATTTGCCATATTGAGCAATTAAGACCAGATTTCTCCTAAATCACGCACATTCTCGCACATTCACACCTCTCAAACAGGTGCCTATCTACCCGAGGGGTCCATATTGCTAATATGTGGCTGTGACTGAAGAAATGAGGCTTATGGATTTTGCGATCAGTGTAGATCCAGATCAGCCTGTGTATCCGCACAGTCTGATCAGGATCTGCACTGTTCGTCATTCCATCAATGAAACAACCGTCTTGCTTCTAACAAGCAATGTAGATCGTTATCAGGCTACGGGAACATGCCAATTGATCAAGAGCTACACTGGTCATAAATTACATAAGCCCCTTTTCTCCAGTCACAGTCACATACATGTTTATTCTCTATACCAGAGAACAAACGAATTTATGGTTTTTAGCAAGCCGTTATCGTAGACGCCATTGGCACCAAAATTTGAAAACATACGTGTATCAAATGCTCGATACCACCACGTTATTCTGCATCAATGTACATAACAAAAATATAATGTTATGTACGTAATTTATTGAATAAAATGCGAGTTTGCAGCTTTTTAACACATTGTATTAAAACTAAGTAAATGAGACCGCTACACATTACACGTCATGTGACCAGTACAGTTTCAGTGTATAATGATGCGCTTATGCAATACCTATATGTTAACGTTTGTGTTGATGTAGTATTTATTAAAACGTGTTGACTGACGAAATGAGTAAACTCTCTCTCAGAGAGAGAGAGAGAGAGAGAGATGAGGAGAGAGAGAGAAGAGAGAGAGAGAGAGAGACAGACAGACGACAGACAGAAGACAGACAGACAGACAGACAGACAGACGAGACAGAGACGAGAGAGAGAGAGAGAGAGAGAGAGAGAGAGGAGAGAGAGAGAGAGAGAGAGAGAGAGAGAGAGAGAGAGAGAGAGAGAGAGAGACAGAGACAGAGACAGAGACAGAGACAGAGACAGAGACAGAGAGACAGAGAGACAGAGAGAGAGAGAGAGAGAGAGGGAGAGAGAGGAGAGAGAGACAGAGAGACAAAGAGACAGAGAGAGAGAGAATATTATACCAGTTTTGATTTAATATGAAATTTATTGATATATACATATTGTGCTGTGCTTATGCAACAAATACAATCTAACGGTTGTGTTCATGTTATATGATATTTATTAAACTCGCATAGCCTCGTTTCTTATGAAATCAGTAAACTCGTTTAACAAATATCATATTCAGATCAAAAGTCAACGGTGTGTGTTGTTTTCTGTGATAATTCGTAAACATACTTACGTAGCGTGATGCTACGTAAGTTAATTTTCTTTTAATGCCTAGGTTGAGTACCTATTAATGAACACATTTTTAGTATCAAAGCGTGGCTTGCATCGACGTTGAACACCAGCGTCTAATATCGTCTGCGAAATTGGCAGACGACATTTGGATTCAACTTGTCTTGCGTCTGTCCAGTAGCCGATTTCACCAAAATCGCTAAGTACGTGTACACTTATCTTTCTAAGTATACTTTGAGGGAGACATTTTATAAAAAATATAATATTTATTTTATTTAATGAAATAAAATATGTGCTAACCAACTAACCAAAAATAAAATGGCTGTGATAATGTGACAAATTCCGTGTAATACGTCTGCATAATTTTAATAATCAAATATAAACAGTCGTTAGTTCTATATGAAATAATGAATTTAAGTAACAAATCAATAATTACTCCCTCAACGTATAGTTAGCTAGATAAGTATTACTTTTTGGTGAAATCGGCTACGGTTCAACAACATGGTCAGTATGAAGATATGTATTTGTGGTTGCGTGGAGTGGGTTGTGGTGGGTTTAGGGTGGGGTTGGTCGTTATGGTGGTGGGTGTGGCTGTGGTTGGAGTTTGCAATTTTCGTTAAATTACTAGTAATATATCACTGTTTACAAGGTCTCCTGCACTATTAAATCGACTGAATAATGTCGTCTGCTATTTATTCACATGTGTTTTATATCGTAATAAAACATGTTTCGGTTGCATATGAGAATCGTCTCCATTGGAGAGACGATTCTCAAGCGCTACCAACATATGTTTCTTTCTAATACATTCTGAAAATAATAATTATTATTATCCAGCAGACGACAAATTATTATGCAACGTAGTTTCTATAACTGATCCGCAGATTCGTATTTTGACAGAAAATTAGTTTAATAAAGAAACAATTCTCCGAAAATTTGGCATATCATTTTGGCCATTGCAGACGACATTTTCACCTGAACGAGTCTATTAGGCGTTGCCAATATTTACAAGTGCTTTCTATTATGACTGTGAACATTTGTTGCGTTATCGAATGTAGACAATTTTGCATCTTAAAATATCTTTAAATCGACACTTAGCTGTTGATAAGGAAGATAAGTTTGAAATACCGCATCAATTTTAAGCTTCTTGCGATATTTTTTTATCGTAACTAATACATTTTGTATCTTGCTGGATGTTTTCGCCTACCCAAAACAGGAAACATTTTAGACATTGTCTGTAGTCTAAAATAGATTGTTCGCATGTTTGTATTGATTTTCATAAAATATTCGCTTTTTTATGAACTTTCATAAAATAAAAACAAACTGGGAGGTTTTTTTTGTTGGTTATTGATGAAAAAGTACAGTGGAACCAGTGCTAAATACCACCATGCCTTTATTCACGGGTTTGACTGTACTTACATTTCAATATTTTTTTTAGATTTAATGTGTTTAATAGCCAAAGGTTTGTCGGCAGAATCACGCGGAACAGACAGTAGTTCGTATATATAGAAAATACCCATAGTCAAGGTGTATGATCACGTGGTACTAACAACAACAACGAGTACCGATTCAAAGTACGTATTATTTTATAGTGTCCTTATTACGTAACGGATTTTGATTAAATATGGCGCATCAAACGCGTCTCGTTAAGCTGCATTTGGCGGTCTCTGTATTTTCGCCCAAACTTCTGTCGTTTTTGCGGAAATCGATTCTTCGCAAAAACGACATAAGTCTGTGCCAAACTCCCTAGACCACCAAATGCAACTCATGAAGACGCGTTTGCTGCGCCATTTGTCATTAAAATCCGTTGCATATTAAGGAAAATATAAAATAATACTTACTTTGGAGTGGGTGATGTTGTTGTTGTTGTAACTACGTGATCATGCACATTGATAGTGCTTCGAAAATATAAAATTGATCCGATGAATGTGTATATATATATTTTTGCTTTTGCAAACGAGGCTTGCTATATTCCATGACTTTATTCCACATGTTATTTTCAACATATAAGACACGCCATGTGATTCTGTACCTTCGGACATCTGCGTAATTTCATGAAATACGATTACAATACATGATTTACAATATTTTCCGTAAATAGCGTCAAAAGTTGACAAAATATTCAGAGTACATGCGGAATTATACGCTGAACAAGTTGTCAACTTGTGACTTTATTTAAGAAAAATATTGTAAATTTTGTAAACGTATTTAATGACATTGCGCAGATGTCCGAAGGTACAAAATCGCATGGCGTTTCTCATATGTATGTGGCTGTGACTGGAGAAATGGGGCTCATGGGTTTTGTGACCAGTCTAGATCTTAATCCGTTAGCACACTCCTGTCGCCTGACAACAATCTAACTCACTTTGGCAACTGTTTTATTGATATGATGGAATGGCGAACAGTGCAGATCCTGATCAGACTGTGCGGATGCACAGTCTGATCTGGATCTACACTGGTCACAAAACCCATAAACCCCATTTCTCCAGTCACAGCCACATATATGGTGTATAGCAGGATAGTATAATGGTATAAAGCAGGATAATATACATATACTACATACCGGGTATAGAAGGTCTTTGAGCCAAGTCCCACCCTTAAATATAAGAGCAAATATACTGTAAACTTCCTCTGTTAAAACCGCTTGTGGTTCTGATTAAAAATGGTCTTACAAATAACACTCTTTATTTCTTTACAAATTGAAATCTATTTCTATGCATTTCTTCGTGTCAGTTCAACTATATTTAGTTTGTTTTTGTTTCCCATCATCCACAATCATTTATCACTTTGCACACCTGTTCTGACGGGGCTGTAGACTAGATTGCCAATCGAACTCTGTGCGGTGGTCTATGAATCGTTACGTTTTACTACCAAGAGTTATCGTGGTTAAACTATTAAACTAAACTACTAAGCTGGTTATTTTTGATTCCTCATTAAAATGTGACGCAAGTGTATTTCAGCCGCGTGTCGATCAAATGATAACAACTTTATCATTTGATCGACACGAGGCTATGCCGAGTTTCTTATGAAATCAGTCAACGAGTTTAATAAACATCTTATTAAATCATCACACATGTTAAATGTTATTTATTACATAAGCTAAGAAGCTGTACTGATCATACAACATGTTGTTGTAGATGTCTCGTTTGCATATTTATTACACTACTGTCTGTTTCACGAAAGCTGCCCAAATTTTACGGCCATGCAAAAACAGTATTTTTTTCGATAATATTAAATTAAAGGAAAATTTAAGAATGAGCCTTCTTTTTATTTCGTGAAATTTGGTCAAATATTGATTTTATTGCGAAAAAAAGTTCCCCATGTTAAATCCCCATATACATCTTCACGGAGTGAGTGAAGATGTCTATGGGGATTTAACATGGGGAAATTTTTTAGAATTTCAGAAATACTGGACCGATTTTTAAAATTTAACTTTTGTTTTCTTAGTTAGATCATTTCCAAGCTATCTAGATAGGTTTCGGAGTCAATTTCCAAAAAAAATTAGTTTTTTGCTCCTCCCATAATTATTTACAGTGTTAATGTAAGACTATCATAATTTTGCACTTACGAACATTTTAGTCGTACCAAGTTTAGTGACACGGACCCATGGACTTGTTCGTCAGTACACTGGCGTCATTCGGTACGTCATGTGACGCCGTTGGACCAATGAAGCGTCAGTTTTCAATCCGTTGTAATACGGATATTCATATCAGGTGAAGGCCTGATACGATTTTATGTTACCAGTCAGATCGAAATTGGGCAAACAAAGCAAAACCGATAAATAACAGCATTTGCAGTGCATAGCGCGAACACCCATTCTCATAAATATGAAAATTATTTAAAAAAGTGCAGATCATGATGAGACGGCTCGTTACGAGCCGGCTCATCTGGATCTGCACTGTTTGCATACACCGATACAGCGGGCTTTCGGGTTCAAAGGCCGGTTAAAAGTTACGCCGACAGATTCTCGAATTCTCATTTATTCCCAATGATACATATATTTAGTACATACGAGACATATCAGTGTGGGAACTTCTATCTCAAAACGAGCTAATTATCCGTCCAGGTGATAGTAAGTACCTTTATTCCATCAACAATTTCCGGAAGACGTAGAGATTAATTAATCCGCATGAGAAAATAGTGCAATCCCTTGATACATCTGTATATAATATATAGATGCATGATAGTATACCTAGCTGTGACTGGAGAGATGGGGCTTATGGTTTTTGCGACCAGTGTAGATCCAGACCAGCCTGTGCATCCGCACAGTCTGGTCAGGATCTGCACTGTTCGTCATTCCATCACTGAAACACCCGCCATGCTTCTAACAAGCAATACAGATCGCTATCAGGCTACAGCAATTTGCTATTTAACCAGGAGCTACACTGGTCACAAATACCATAAGCTTCATTTCTTCCGTCACAACATATGAGACACGCCATGTGATTTTGTACCAAGGACATGTAAGATTTTTCATGAAATATATTTACAGAAACTGTGATATTTACTGTAAATGACGTTGAAAGATGACGAAATTATCATAGAAAATGTGCTATACACTGTATATGTAAATTTCGTCAACTTCTAACGTCATGTACGAAAACTATCGTAAATCTTGTAAATATTTTTTCATGAGATATCGCACATGTTCTTGCTAAGAACATGTGCGATATCGCATGAAAAAATATTATGGATTTTGCCCAGGTACGATGGCCGTGAAAGTTGGATATGGGTACAAAATCCCATGAGGTACCTCATATAGCAAAAACTTCAAATGCAGAAAGGTATGTATGGTAGCATAGTTCGACCTTTCACTTAACGCGATAACGTGATCGCTACGTCGTCCGTGATCGCTACGTCGTCGGGTTTCGATAGGTTCTACTGTCCATAAGTATGCGGTTTTCATTCTTTGTATTTTTTACAATATGGCCTACTGTCTGTTCCACGTTTTTCTGCCGACGAACTTTTTGCTATTAAACACATTAAGTCTAAAAAATATTTAAAAGTAAGTACTTTTTTTATCAATAACAAAAAGGTCACCCTCCCCAAAAAAATATTGATTTTATTGGGGGCTAAAAATAGATTTTTTTTAAATAATTTTTTTATTTGTGGACCGATTTTCAAAATCTAACTTTCAAGCTATTTCGTCAGGGTTCGGAGTCAATTTCCAAATTTTTTGGATATTGACTCCTCATAGGAAAATCGTTTGTTCGCAATACAATCAATATTTGATGGAATTTCATCAAATTCTTTTTTTTTTGGGAGGGTGACTTTTTTGTTATTGATAAAAAAGTACTTACTTTTAAATAATTTTTAGATTTAATGTGTTTAATATCGAAAAGTTCGTCGGCAGCAAAACGTGGAACAGACAGTAGGCCTATCAGCTACATGTAACAGGAATCTACATTCACGCTGAACCCATTGCGACCCTCATTTTAATTGAACACCCGCAAGTAACAACAACAGTGTGGCAAAATCTCGGGAAGAAGATATTAATTGCCAACATGTGTATCTATTTTAATTAGGTCTAATCGCTTTAACATGCGGAGTGGCAAATCATTAAACAGGTCACTGGAAACTGTTATATAAAATTGGCACCCTATGAAACCCGATACTATTCGTGTTTCTAGTGTCGGGCTGCATGGGGTGATTGTGCTTGCGTTTACGATTTATTGGGGTTTTACTTCCGTTCAACAGCAACATCATTTACAGACGGTCGTGCTAACGGAATGAAACTTACAATCCGCGCAGTCAATGATCTCTATGTGGGTCACCACCTTTGATTTTTCCTTGGTCACAAATTTGACTGCTGTTTTTATTTTTAGTATGGATGTTGTGTGACCTATTTTCACATAATCTGTATGCATCTGGCTCTGGATGTGCACTAATTAAAACATAGGTTTATTTATTGCTAAGAAATATAAATTCAATCTCCTGTGACCACCCTGGTGGTGAACCAAAAAGTTAGCGGATTGAAATTAAACTTCGTCACGTGACAACATATTCAGAATGATTTGACCCCATCCTCCATAGTATGCTTGAACATTGTGTCAAAGATACATTAACATGTTTGTGAAGTAGATTAGTACACCAATTGCTCTACAAGAAAACATGTTAATGGCCTAAACATCTGGACTATTTTCTTTTACCGACTACTACACCGCGCACGAATATATGTTGATTTAGTGGGCTCAAACCTTCTAGCGCCAACGATAGTACGGTGGCTCATGAATGCCACACGCACCTGCTATTAAGGTCAGCTTTGACGTACACAGATACCTCGTCACCACCACCTGCATTAACCTTGCCAATATGTCAACGTTCTGAACATCTATTGGTAAGCAGATTGATTGCCTGAGCCTGAGCTGTGTCACAGATCAGGCTCAGTCAATCAGGCTGCTTCATTTCAGGCACCGTATTCAAGTATTTTGTAAAAAAAAAAAAATTCACATTTACAAATATTGGCAAGATTAGCGCAGACGGTGGTGTATGGAATTCTCCTGCCGTAAAGGTATGGATGTACCAAAAGAGGACTGTGACCGGCCCGCTAAAGTAACCCCAATGAATTAAGGTCATTTATTGCATAAAATAGACTTTCAGCGTGTAATAACATGGTGTAATATAATAATATGCAAATGAGGCCGGTATAGAAAACACGCTAGATGGTCATTTTACAGCTTCAACATATTATGCTGTGCTTATGCAATACATAAAATCTAACGGTTGTGTTCATGTAATATGATATTTGTTAAACTCGTTTACTGATATCATAAGAAACGAGGCATAGCCTCGTTTCTTATGAAATCAGTAAACTCGTTTAATAAAGACCCTCTATGTACATGGTTTGCAAGTAGAACCTTATCAAATGTTGTATAAATCCGCCTGAGAAACTCTGTAAGGTAGTTTTGATTCCTTACCCACGCGCATTTGTAGGATATGTAACACTTACTCGAACATGATGGTCACGTGATGTAAACAGTGTTGGAACCGGTGATGACATCATACAACTAATATGGTTATAGGAGATTTCAATTGTTTTTCGTAGACGTATATGAACCTATGGCTTATTTGGCTTAGATCCGGTGCAGACATGCTGCAGTTCGTGTAAAGTAGGTTATACAACATACATGTAAAACATGAAAGTAACATGTAGTCATATATGGAGTATTCCTGTTAACTTATATAGTAAAAAACAACAACAGGGGCGTCGGAACAGGTCCGGCGACTGCCGGATCAATCATTTTGACATACATGTATTTGGAATTCACATACATAAAACAAAACTGAATGTAAATATTTGTTCTGCTATTTTTCTCGTTTCTCATCAGAAATGTATGTTGTTACCACTCAGTTTAACCGTCTCGGCGAGACGGTTCAACCGAGTGGTAACAACATACACTTTGGGTGGGTAGCGGGTGCACCCACTAGATTCGACGGACCAGTTTTATGATGCTTCCGGCGCACCTGTAAAACTAGTTAATGTTTTCTAACCTAAATGATATCTGACGATTCCACACTGGCTGACTGATTTCACAGATTTCGGTCAGTATTGAGAAAGTAAGACAAACATCAAACAATAAATGGCTAGAAACAGTTTTCCGCCCACGCTTGAAGCCACTGCTGACTGTTTCTACGGTCGGGAGAATACGTCACGTACACCCGCTAGTTTGGTCAATTTCCGCCTAAATGTTCAAACATATTTCCTGGAGAATTTCTCAGGCGACTACGGAACCCCGTAGTGGACATGGATTTTTTTTTTATTATTCGTTCCCTCAATTGAACAATTTGTTCCCTCGGAACAATTTAACAATTCGTTCCTACGATATAACAACTTAACAATTCGTTCCCACGATATAACAATTCGTTCCTACCAATTAACAATTCGTTCCCGTGGGAACGAATTGTTAAATTGAGCGAACGAATTGTTAATTCGTGGGGACGAATTGTTAAATTGAGGGAACGAATTGTTAATTCGTGGGAACGAATTGTTAAATTGAGAGAACGAATTGTAATTTAGTGGGAACGAATTAATAAAAACAAAAATAATTCTACGTCCCCTGCTGGGCTCCGTAGACGACAGCGTACATTTGTCCCTGGATATAGAGAATAGTAGGTTAGTGCCGTGAATGGGAAAAATATCCGGCAAGGCTCAAGAATTTCTTTATTTCTCATCAGAAGTATATGTTGTGACCACTCATTTGAACCGTCTCGCCGAGACGGTTCAAACGAGTGGTCACAACATATACTTTGGTTCAGAAATAAGGAAAATAGATAGAGAATAGTAGGTTAGTGCCGTGAATGGGAAAAAATATATGGCAAGGCTCAGGAAACGGGATGGGCGAGGCTCTGCCGAGCACATCCCGTTTCCGTGCCGCGCCAGATATTTTTTCCCATTCACGGCACTAACCTACTATTCTATTTATCCCGTCAACACCTAAAAATGTCTTTAAAATGCAAAAATAGTATTGACTGGATATCAAAAATGTTTCACGGCAGCGTGTTTCACGGCACATACGCAATGCGTTGACGGGATAAATGGCAAACATAACCCAAGAATGATGCCGTATTAATCGCTGTAGCCGTTTCAGGATTAATCAAGTATATCAAGGTGTATGATCACGTGGTTACAACAACAACAACAAAAACAAGTACTGAAACTTCCAGAAGCTCTCACATTCAAAATACGTATTCTTTTATGTTGTCCTTATTATGTAACGGATTGTAATGAAGTATGGCGCATAAAACGCATCATGTTAAGCTGCATTTTGGTGATCTCGATACTTTAGCCCAAACTTCTGTCGGTTTTGCAAAGAATCGATGTCCGTGTCAGTAGACACGGAAATCGAAATCATCGCAAAAACGACATAAGTATGTGCCTAACTCCCAAATGCAGCTCATGAAGACGCGTTTGCTGCGCCATATTTCATCAAAAACCGTTGCATATTAAGGAAAATATAAAATAATACTTACTTTGCAGATGGCGTGCTTTCAACACTTTCAGCCATTGTTGTTGTTGTTGTTTCGCGTGACTTATTTAACCCACCGTATATGTCGGCGACAACCGTATCATTGTTGACATCAGGGGTCTAGTTTACTGCGCGGACCCTACATCTGTCCCAACAGAGTAAGCCGATTGGAGCAATCCCGCTGAAGCACTTAATGAGAATTATATGAATAAAAATGCGCATCATACAATCACTCCTGTCCATTTGTTTTTCATTGAATTAATGACGTATGTACTAGTAATTACGCATATGTTATTGTAAATAAATTATCAAAATATATACGCGGTTTTCTATTTTTCTGCTGTTTTCAAGAGTAAACAGTTAATTTTATTGTTTATGGTATATATTATGTGTTCATATCGAGAGAGAATGCAATATTTATGGTAATAATAGGATATAAGTAAACATCTTAATAAACGTTTGACGCAGAGCAAGTGCTTAACCGATCATTACCACCAGTTGTGGTTGGAATACAATGGACAAGTATGTATGTGACTGGAGAAGTGGTGCGACCAGTGTAGATACAGATCAGCCTGTGCATTAGCACAGTCTGATCAGGATCTGCACTGTTCGTAATTGCATCAATGGAACACCGGTCATGCTTCTAGCAACCAATATAGATCGTTACACAGGAGTGTGATATGTGATCAGGAGCTACACTGATCACAAATCATTTATGCCCAATTTCTCCAATCACAGCCAAAATTAAGAAATATACATCACATGGAGACCGGAGAGCCCATAGCCTAACCAGAGCCTAACCATAGCATAACCATAACATAACCATAGCCTAACCATAGCATAACCATAGAATAACCAGAACCTAACCATAGCATAACCATAGAATAACCAGAACCTAACCATAGGATAACCATAGCCTAACCATAGCATAACCAGAGCATAACAATAGCCTAACCATAGCATAACCATAACCAGAGTATAACCATAGCATAACCATAGCATAACCATAACCAGAGCATAACCATAGCATAACCAGAGCATAACCATAATATCATAACCATAGCATAACCAGAGCCTAACCATAGCATAACCATAGCCTAACCATATAATAACCATAGCATAACCAGAGCATAACCATAACCTAACCATAGCCTAACCATAACATAACCATATCATAGCCATAACATAACCATAGCATAACCATAGCATAACCATAGCATAACCATAGCATAACCATAGCATAGTCATATCAAAACCATAACCTAACCATAGCATAACCATAGCATAGCCATAGCCTAACCATAGCCTAACCATAGCCTAACCATAGCATAACCATAGCATGACCATAGCATAACCATATAATAACCATATAATAACCATAGCCTAACCATAGCCTAACCATAGCATAACCAGAGCATAACCAGAGCATAACCATAGCATAACCATAACCAGAGCATAACCAGAGCATAACCAGAGCATAACCATAATATCATAACCATAGCATAACCATAGCATAACCATAGCATAACCACAACCAGAGCATAACCATAGCATAACCAGAGCATAACCATAATATCATAACCATAGCATAACCAGAGCCTAACAATAGCATAACCATAGCCTAACCATATAATAACCATAGCATAACCAGAGCCTAATCGTAGCCTAACCATAGCATAACCATATCCTAACCATAGCATAACCAGAGCCTAACCATAATATCCTAACCTTAGCTAACCAGCCAAGCCCTAACAGAGCATACACCATAGCCTAACCTAACCATAACATAACCTAACCATAGCATTAACCATAGCCATAGCCATAGCCATAACCAAAGATTACCATAGCCTAACCATAGCCTAACCATGAGCCTAACCATAACATAACCATAAGAATCTAACCATAGCCTAACCAAAACATAACCAGAACTAATCCATAGCATAGCCATATCATAGCCATAGCATAGACCATCAGCATAGCCATAGCATACCATAGCATAATAGGCATAGCCATAGCATATCCAATAAGCATAACCATAGCATAACACCATAGCAAAACCCTGCATAACCATATTAATTTAACCTTAAGCTTACCATAATGCCCAACCATAGCATACCATAGCTACCATAGCCTAAAAATCATAAAGTAAATTAACCTTAGAACCTACCAATAGCTAACCATAGCAAGCCTAGCATAACCATAGATTTAATCCAATAGCCTAACCATAGCTAACCATAGACTACCAATAGCATAACATAGGCCTACCATACATAACCAGTTAACATAAACCAATAGCATAGCCTAAGCAATAGGCCATAAGCCAATAATCCATAACCATAGCCATAAGCCATAATAGAGTAATTAGCATAGCCCATAGCTTAAAACAATAGCATCCACAACCATAAGCATAACCCTAGCATAACCATACATATGAAACTATGGCATGGGTACAATGGTGGTTGCAGTTTTCAACGCTGTGCAAAGTGGCCCCTCCAAACACCCCCCAACAACCACCGCCCGCCCAACCCCACAAAAGAAAGAAGAAGAAGAATGAGACAAGGCAGCAAACACTCCCCCACGGCACCCAATACTCCAAAAGAATCATCATACACGCTCCTAGAGGACAATACTGTCCACCAACAATACGCCATGGAACGGTTAGTGAACAACATCATATACTGCGGTGGTTGACCAGGATTAGTCACTCGCAATCAAGCAGGTTGATTGTCTGAGCCTGAGCTGTGACACAGCTCAGGCTCAGACAATCAACCTGCTTGATTTCAAGCACGGTATTCAAGTATTTTGAAATAAAAATAAATTCAAATATTGGCAAGATTAGCGCAGGCGGTGGTGTATTGTCAATGGTATGTATGCCGGTGACCTAATTGGAAGGTTAGCGTGTTACAGCTCAGGCTCAGCCAATCAAGCTGCTTGACTGCGAGTTGAGAATGCCAATAGATGTTCAGAAACGTTGACATCAATAGCATATTTCACCAACATTGCAAAGTATACTTATCTAGTAAAGTATACTTTGAGGGAGAAAGTTTCAATTTAAGGATAAATTTATTAATTTTTATTATACTGAATTTATTACATTATCACAGCCATTTCGGCTGTGATAATGTAATGAATTCAGTATAATAAATCTGCATACTTTTAATCATGAAATATATGCAACACCCTTTTCTAGGGATTCCGCTGGGGAAAATAAAAAAAATCGCCACTTCAAAATATTTTTTTTTCGAAAATTGTAATTTTTTATCACCCATTGTTTATTTTTATCGCCAATTGCGAAAGTGGCGATCGCCAGCGGAATCACTGCCCCTCTCTGCCAAACAACACCCATTGATTGATCAATTGTGCTATTTACTTAATAAGCGAATGTGACTTATGCGTTAAATGATTGCAATGTGTCAAAGACATATCTGTAGAAAATAGTATTTAGATGCACACTATCTGTCGATTTTCATCAACCAATTTATGTGACTATTTTATTTGTATTTTGCTACGATTACAATAAGCGAGAGAACATACATGTATATACAAATGTATACATTTATAATAACTTTTTGTAGCAACAATTACAAAATTGTCAGAGATTTTTCAAATTACGAAAGTAAGATGGCAATAACTCAATTCATTACTTGGCTGTCCGATATAATCCTGATATTGTTCTGCCAATATTATTGGCCAATATCAATTATTGGTATTTTCGTCAGAAAATATAAAAATCTGCTCGCACAAACCAGCATAGTCCGGATGAATGTCAACACTCGGTCTGTCAGAGATGTACATGTACATATAAATGAGTGGTGTTCAGAATTAATTCATTCATTCAAGCAGTGCATACCATGTTCAGACTGCAAATGTGCAGTCTGAACATGGTATACACTGCTTGCAAACTATAGGACCAATCAGCGATGCTTTCTCTCAAGCGCCTGGGTGATTTTGAAGCAAAATGATTGACGTGCTACCAAAACGGCATGAATCATTTAATGGAGTTCTGGTGTTCCTTTTGTCAGGCGTATGAAGCGAGAAGTGATACGGCGTGACCTTTTAACGAAGAAAAATGATTTCCCTATTGAAGAGTTGACCGGGTACATTTGCTATTTCATATACGGTTTAATATACGCCACTTAATATGCGATTTTCCTTCAAAGGTTGTCACGCTGCGGCTCTGGATGTCTGGGACCAACACCATGCCCGTTGCCATAGCAACTATTGAACTGATATGTTAATTTTGCAATCAACCCAATCGTTACAAAACGGGTTTCAGACTAGTCCATTTATGAAAGGGGGTATTTTTTTCATCAATTGGTTCAATCCATTCCAGACGTCTCGTTACGAGCCCGCTCATCAGGGGGCCGTTTCACTAAACTTCGTACGACTAAAATGTTCGTAAGTGCAAACTTATGAAAGTCTGTAAATTTCACATTAAAATTGTTTTCTTGTAAAAAATTATTGGATTTACATGTATTGAGCATAGGCTGCATATGCAGCCTATGCTCAATAAATGTAAATCCATAAATTGAAATTTACAGACGATCTTAAATTTGCACTTACGAACATTTTAGTCGTACGAAGTTTAGTGAAACCACCCCCTGAGGCTGCACTGCTTGCATAAACCGCTGTAGCGGGCTTCCGGGTTCAAAGGGTTAAAGGTACATGCCCACTCAGTAGGCACAACATGTTCTTTATATAAGAGACATCATCAGAGACATTTTCTTGCAAAATAAACATTCATTCACCATTACCCCACCTATTGATTGGCATTATTACACATTTTATATCGGACGTAAATTTCCACACTGCTATCAGGGGCGATAATCGTGTTTCCTTAAAATGTTAACGGACATTACTATTTATTCTTTGTATTTACTTTTTAATGACCAATGATCATACTTTATAATATGTCGAAAATATTATTTTTTCAGGTGACGCATTTAATTAGTATACATAATTAAAAAACATCATGCCTCATTTGCATATGAAAATAGCCTGATACCACCGCGCGTCACTATCAGTAAAACAAATATTAAATGGTTATATCTGTATAGCGGGCACTCGTAATTTTTAGAACTGGTGGAATAGTGACACGATTTATTTAATTACTTTATATAACAGTTTGTGCCTACTGAGTGGGCATGTACCTTTAATACATGTTAACCTTTTGACCGCTATCTTAATTTTTTTTGTCGTCTGCTTTTTTATTTTCTATTTTCATTTTTATCATCAAAAACATGCTTTGACGGCACTTTAGCATAATTTACAACATGGTTTCACAGCGCTTCAGAAACATTTCCATTGGAAATGATTCTGAAGTGCTGTCAAACCATGTTTTTATTGAGAGATAAGGCAAGATATAAAAGCAACAGCAGACAACAATTGTTGTGAGTAGCGGTTAACATTACTTGTATTTCGTTTGTTCTTCTCACACCGCCAAGAACAACGTATTGTGGCGAAAAGCAACTTTGCTTTAGTGCTAATACATTGAATTGAATTGAATTGAAATACAATGTACATGTATATAGAGAATAGTAGGTTAGTGTCGTGAATGGGAAAACATATCTGGCAAGGCTCAGGAAACGGGATGGGCAAGGCTCTGCCGAGCACATTCCGGGATGGGCGAGGCTCTGCCGAGCACATCCCGTTTCCGTGCCGCGCCAGATATTTTTTCCCATTCACGGCACTAACCTACTATTCTATTTATCCCGTGAAAACCTATACATGGCTGTAAAATGCAAAAATAGTATTGACTGGA
This sequence comes from Conchocele bisecta, assembly GCA_029237695.1. Lineage (NCBI taxonomy): Eukaryota > Metazoa > Mollusca > Bivalvia > Lucinida > Thyasiridae > Conchocele > Conchocele bisecta. The sequence continues at coordinate 15,863,573 of CM055277.1, forward strand.
TATCAAAAATGTTTCACGGCACCGTGTTTCACGGCACATACGCACTGTGTTGACGGGATAAATTTATGTATTTTCACAAAGCAACTGTAATTTAGAATAATATGGAAGCGTCCTGGTGCCAATGCTAAAATAGTTTTCATCTCCTAATTAGGAGATACTAAGTCCTAATTAGGAGATAGTTACTATCTCCTAATTATGACTTACTATCTGTGTCAATACTAACAATGTTTTATCTCCTAATTAGGAGCTATTAAGTCCTAATTAGGAGATACTACGTCATTTTTATGAGATACATATAGTTTAGCATTGGAACCAGGACGCTTCCATAGAATAAAAAGAAGGCTGTTGTCCGGAGATGAGTTACTATCTCCTAATTAGGACTTAATATCTCCTAATTAGGACTTAGTATCTCCTAATTAAGAGATGATAAAGTATGATCATTGCACATCAAACTATAAGTAATACAATACATTTTATTCACTCTAAGCCACATACGTGACACACGAGGTATACAATAGATTACATAATACAACGATGGGTAAAAATACAAAATGCATATGTATAAGCTCACTAGTCATTATAACCATAAAGCATTTCTTATAAAAATAGCTAAATTTCTTAATTGCTTTCCAGATTTTTTCTCAAATAGCTGTGCGAATTTTAAAATATTTGGTCTTCTAAAATAAAATGGCTTGATATACCGTTTTCGAACTTCATCATAGAAGCGGCACTCGAAAAGGAAATGAAACTCGTCACCGAGAGCACCAGCGCCACATTTGTTGCAGACCCTGCTTGCTCTCGGCACACCTGTCCATCTACCAGTAGAGATAATAGTTGTATCCGTTAACCTTTTAACCTTTACAGTGCTGAATTAAAGGCAACACGGATATCGACCCTGATATGAAGAGTGTAAGATATATAGAGAATAATAGGTTAGTGCCGTGAATGGGAAAAATATCCGGCAAGGCTCAAGAATTTCTTTATTTCTCATCAGAAGTATATGTTGTGACCACTCATTTGAACCGTCTCGCCGAGACGGTTCAAATGAGTGGTCACAACATATACTTTGGTTTAGAAATATGGAAAATAGATAGAGAATAGTAGGTTAGTGCCGTGAATGGGAACAAATATCTGGCAAGGCTCAGGAAACGGGATGGGCGAGGCTCTGCCGAGCACATCCCGTTTCCGTGCCGCGCCAGATATTTTTTTCCATTCACGGCACTAACCTACTATTCTATTTATCACGTCAACACATACAAATGGCATTGAAATGCAAAGAAATAATCCCAGCAACCGCACATATCCATACGCAGTGAGTAGGTCGTATTGACAGGATATCAAAAATGTTTCACGGCACCGTGTTTCACGGCACATACGCACTGTGTTGACGGGATAAAAAAAGTATAATAACTCCAGCTATGAATGTTTATTTTCCCGAAAAATGTCACATCTGAAGAATGGCCGAAATAATATGCCTTCTTATATCACAACCTAGGATGTGGGACCCCAACTTTAATAAACGATATATTTTATTTTGGTGGCAACAGTCCAGCGGTTTGGAGGAAATAAACAAACGGAAACCGTGAACGCGATTCTGTACCAATTCTTGTTCATGTTCTGTAGTTTGGTTTCATATCTACGCATGTCTGACTTGACAATAACTTCCGGTATGATGGCCTTAAACAACAAACGGTGGCGCCGTATTTGTCTTCGGAGACGCAACATGATGTGTTGTAATGAGCAAAGGATCACTACTCTCTGTTTCATGAAACATGCTCAATTTTTACGGCCATATAAACGATACAAAAACAATTGTTTTCTTTTCGATAATATTAAATATTATCAACATATAAGAAAGAGCATTATTTTTATTTCGTGAAAGTTGGTCCAATATTGATTTAATTGCGAGAAAACAATTTATTTCCTCATGTTAAATGCCCATAGAGTGAAGATGTCAATGGGGATTTAAGATAGGGGTTTCGTTTTCTAATTTCAGAAATAATGGACCGATTTTCACTAGTCAACTTTTGTTTTCTTAGGTCATTTCCAAGCTATCTAACCAGGTTTTAGAGTCAATTTTCGTTTTTCGATTCCTTCAGTCAGGTCCCCCAGCTCTTTTCCCCCATGTTAAATTCCCCATATTTGTCAAATGTTACGAAACATAAAGAAGGCTCATTCGTAAATTTTGATAAAATTTAATATTATCGAGAAGAACATATTGTTTATGCATTGTTTATATAGCCGTAACATTTGGCCAGGTTTTCGTGAAACAGACTGTAGAAGAATAGACGTTCTATATAATTTATATCGGTACGAGGCAATGATTTCATATCACATGGTTATGGTTGTCATTTTGGGTCACTGATTTTGGCATTGTATTGCGAAATCAGTCATAACAGGGACCGTTGGATCAGATCCAAGTTGGATATGTCTGTTTCTATTGTTTATACAACATGCACCAATGATATCATATATATCTCGTATTGTATTAGATTTCATTTATAAAAAAAAAGACTATTAATGTCCCGCAAAACATGTTTAAGACATTCCATGAGTTATAACATCGTAGAGTTATGCAACATCAACCACGAATCTCCATGTCTGTAATATCGGATTGTTACCACAGGCACGTTGTGGTATGAACGACATAATGCCCATGTTTTACTCTGATATTAAATATCTAGAAGGTAGGACACTCGCCATATGTTCAACCAACGGAAGTGGTACTAGTGTACATAGAGCCCGGCTCGCTAATTCAGTAATTGTAACGCGCGAGAAGGCCGGGACCCTGTAGGGTCCCGGCCTTCGCGCGCGTTACAATTACTGAATTGGCGAGCCGGTCCTAAGGTAATTAATCCACTTCCGTTGGTTGAAAATATCGCGAGTGTCCTACCTTCTAGATATTTAATATGGGAGTAAAATTGGGTATGATTTAAAGAGGCATCTGTCGTTCATACCACAAAGTGCCTGTGATTGTTACGGTTAACTGCGTGACTTTAAAGGTACATGCACACTCAGTAGGCACCAAATGTTCTTTATGGGAATTAAATAAGTTCTAAAAATTACGAGTATAATATAATCATTTAGTAATATTTATTTTACTGATAGTGACGCGCGGTGGTATCAGGCTATTTTCATAGGCAAATGAGGCATGATATATTTTAAATATTTATACTAATTAAATGCGTCGCCTAAAAAGAATATTTTCGACAGATTATAAAGTATGATCATTGCACATCAAAACATAAATACAGAGAATACATATTAATGTCCGTTAGTATTTTAATGAAACACAGTGATCGCCCCTTATATCAGTGTGAAAATTTACGTCTTTTATAAAATGTATAATAATGCCAATTAATACGTGGGGTAATGGTGAATTAATGTTTATTTTGCCAGAACATGTCTCAGATGATGTCTCTGGTATAAAGAACATTGTGTGCCTACTGAGTGGGCATGTCCCTTTAAAGGTACATGCCCACGCAGCAGGTTACACTGTACTACTACTTTTCATATATGAGCCATTTGTCTACCCACTAACGAGTTATTTTTAATTACGTCGTCGTCCCCGCACATTATCAAAATAGACTGTTACCGCCGCGCGTCGCTAACAGTAAATTGATAATTAATAAATGATTATATTTGTATAGTGGGCACTCTTAATATTTAGAACTGGTGGAATAGTGACATAATTATACACTTATTTAATTCCTATAAAGAACATTTTGTGCCTACTGCGTGGGCATGTACCTTTAATAGTGTATTTAGCTGAATCAGTGGCAAGATATTGCTATCCGGTGCTTACCCCATGCAACGTGATACTAGAAACACGAGAATTCGTGTTTATACACCACCGCCTGCGCTAATCTTGCCACTATTTCAATTTATTTTTATTTCAAAATACTTGAATATTGTGCTTGAAATCAAACTGCTTGTTTGGCTCAGCATGAACTGTGATACAGCTCAGGCACAGCCAATACATCTGCTTGATTGCGAGTTTATATTACCAATATATGTTCAGAAACGTTGAATATTGTGCTTGGAAGCAAGCAGCTTGATTTGCTGAGCCTCAGCTGTGCTACAGCTCAGGCATAGCCAATCAATCTGCTTGATTGCGAGTTGATATTGCCAATATATGTTCAGAAACGTTGACTATTGTGCTTGGAAGCAAGCAGCTTGATTGGCTGAGTCTGAGCTGTGCTACAGCTCAGGCACAGCCAATAAATCTGCTTGATTGCGAGTTGATATTACCAATATATGTTCAGAAACGTTGAATATTGTGCTTGGAAGCAAGCAGCTTGATTGGCTGAGCCTGAGCTGTGCTACAGCTCAGGCACAGCCAATCAATCTGCTTGATTGAGAGTTGATATTGCCAATAGATGTTCAGAAACGTTGACATCTCCATAAGATTATCACAGGCAGTGGTTTAGCATCGATTGCATATGTGATTACACAAACCGTCATTATTATTCTCTCGCCAATAGGCAAAATGAGATTTTGCGTTAGTCCTGTACGTACGTGTATTCGTTCGTACGTGTGCACGTGTGTACTTACGCTAGTAACACATTTCATGTTTAACCGCTTCACCGATTTTAATAATATTTGGCCAAAATTTGTGTCTATGGATGGTGTTGTATTTTGCATACGACCCCCGTCCGACCGGCCAAGGTCACGGCCACTGCTGAGGACTTATGTTCAATTGTTTGTAAAACAAACATGTTGCCGTTTGTTTTGTTTTGTATTATCAATGCTGTCAGCGAGGGGATTAGCTTAGTGATAGCGATGCCCTTGTTCATTTATACACCCACTTAGTGAACGAACTGGTAACACCGTAAACCCTGATCATCCGCATATTCCGCCGTGACCCTTAGCTGATTTACCCTAGATGCTCTCTGGTGGCCCGGTTGCCATGGCCACCGATGATTAGTTGCCGGTGTTCGATTCCAATTTCCTCCCTGTCACGCTCGCTGGGTCTCATAACACGAGTTTGACATGTTTTTGACATTTCATTGTCTGCGGGCCCTGATGTTTCCTGAAAGGATTCCCGATAAACCACAAGCCCACTACCAAGGTGCATGATCACGTGGTTACAACAACAACAACGTCGCCCACTCCAAAGTAAGTATTATTTGATATTTTCCTTAATATGCAACGGATTTTGATGAAATATGGCGCAGCAAACGCGTCTTCATGAGCTGCATTTGGTGGTCAAGAGCGTTCGGCAAAGACTTCGGCAGAGACCACCAAATGCAGCTTAACAAGACGCGTTTGATGCGCCATATTTCATCAAAATCCGTTACGTAATAAGGACACTATGAAAGAATACGTACGTTGAATCAGATTGATTCTCGAAGTTTCAGTACTTGTTGTTGGTAGTTGTTAGTACCACGTGATCATACACCTTGACTACGGTACTTCAAAGTTTCGTCATTTCCGTAAGAAATATATATATGAACATTTGGTAAACCCTTTGATATAACATGGTACGTCATGCAAAATGCCGAAATATAGAGAATAGTAGGTTATGGGAAAAATATCCGGCAAGGCTCAATAATTTCTTTATTTCTCATCAGAAGTATATGTTGTGACCACTCATTTGAACCGTCTCGCCGAGACGGTTCAAATGAGTGGTCACAACATATACTTTGGTTCAGAAATAAGGAAAATAAATAGAGAATAGTAGGTTAGTGCCGTGAATGGGAAAACATATCTGGCAAGGCTCAGGAAACGGGATGGGCGAGGCTCTGCCGAGCACATCCCGTTTCCGTGCCGCGCCAGATATTTTTTCCCATTCACGGCACTAACCTACTATTCTATTTATCCCGTCAACACCTACAAATGGCTGTAAAATGCAAAAATTGTATTGACTGGATATCAAAAATGTTTCACGGCACCGTGTTTCACGGCACATACGCACTGTGTTGACGGGATAAAAAAATATCTGTGGGCTCTAACTGTATCAATGAAAAAAGATTATATATACCAAGTTCCACCAAAAAATGTATGGACCTTTCTGTGGCCATCTTGGATGACGTAATCATTAGATATAGACAAAAAATGCTCCAGAGTGATCGTCTCCTCGATACATATTTGGTCAAATTTGAAATTTGACCACTACTTGACCCCCCCCCCCCCCGGCCCATTTTTGATCCCGGGCTCATAATATTAACATATCTGAAAGAGCATTGACTATCGATTATTCCTTCCAAGACTCGTTGAAATCGGTCCTGCGGTTCGTGAGAAGAAGAATTTTTAAGAAGTTGACCTAATTTTCTATGGCGGTCATCTTGGAATATGCGACGACCTCTAATTTTATTACACCACCCATATGTCATCTCTGTGAAGTTTGATCAACATTAGCCCAGCTGTTCGTGAGAAAAAGACGTGTGAAAATGTGGACGGACGACGGACGGACGGACGGACGGACGGACGGACGAAAAACGGTAACAATAGCTCATTTGAGCATTTGGCTCAGGTGAGCCAAAAAACAAGTTTTTTCTTAATATGCTTTGTTTCTTCAATTAACCGCTACGAGTGATTTTATATTCGTTTACTGCATACAATATGCTTTGCCAGTGCAATAACACGGTGTAATAAATCATAAAACACTAATGTAATAAATATGCAAATGATGCCGCGACAGAAAACATGCTAGGTGATCATTACAGCTTCAACATATTGTAATGTACTTATGCAATAAATTTAATCTAACATTGCGATTTATTAAACTCGTTGATTGGTTTCATAAGAAACGAGGCATAGCCTCGTTTCTTATGAACTCAGTAAACGAGTTTAATAAATATCATATTAAATCATCACTCATGTAAGATCCTCCTCCATATATTCAACTTCCATATGGTGTAGAAAGGAAATGGATATAGACATATGTGGCTGTGACTGGAGATATGCATATGTGGCTGTGACTGGAGATATGTGGCTGTGACTGGAGATATGTGGCTGTGACTGGAGATATGCATATGAGCTTAAGTGTAAATGCTGATCAAATAGCACACTCCTGTTGCGTGATAGCTATTTAAATTCCTTGTTAGAAATATGGTGGGTGTTTCAGTGGTGGAATGGTGAACAATGTAGATCCAGATCAACCTGTGCATCCGCACAGTCTGATCTGGATCTGCCTTGTTCACCATTCCACCAATGAAACACCCACCATATTTCTAACAAGGAATATAAATAGCTATCACACAACAGGAGTATGCTATTTGACCAGCAGTTACACTGGTCTCAAAAACACATAAGTCCCCTTCCTCCAGCCACAGCCACATATACGCTCACTATTATTCCAGCGTTCCGGCGCTGGGTTCGTCAAGTCGAACATAGGCCAATACTTCCGCAAGAAAATTGACAAATGTTCGCAGAAACCTGATAATTAAAAGAAGAATTGCTGACCTAGAGAAATCGGGGGGACATTATTTCATTCCAGGAATGGGCCCTGTTCACGGGAAAACGGATCGTCTTGATAATAAAGCCGTATACGACGGATATACGGGAGGTTTTGAAGAGTTACGAACCCGCAACTATTTCCCCAAACCATCATTCGCAACCAGGGCATACAGCATTCGCTATTATTACCCAACTGCCAATACAATGGAACCTCTTTAAACTGAACACCAAGAACACATATATGATCTTACGTTTTATGGGTTTCTTGGTCATTTATCTCAGGTGACAATGTCAGTTCATGATCGCATAGCATTCATACATGTCTCAGAATGGTCATATGCCTGATTTGCAGCGAAACCTCTCTAAACCGGACACCCTGGGAGGTGTCCTGGGAGGCCTCCCAGGGTGTCCGGTTTAGAGAGGTCTCGCTGTATAAGTTGATATTACGTAGTTTCCACTAATTCCATGGATTTTGACGTGTCTGGGAGATAGTTTCACGTGCCTGTGGAATAGCCAAAACAATCTAGTGCCTCGGATCGTCCACAGTACCTCGGGGCAATCGTTTTGACTGTTCCTCAGATTACCATGAAATAACTGTATAATATTACATGGAAACATGGCGGGTGTTTCTTTGATGGAATGGCGAACATTGCAGATCCTGATCAGACTGTGCGGATGCACAGGCTGACCTGGATCTACACTGGTCGCAAAACCCATGAGCCAAATTTCTCAAGTCACAGCCACATAAAGCCCCATTTGTGATGATTACAGATAAACGCAAACTCAATGACAAGGTATCAACTACCCTTATACTGATCGAAAGTTTTCATAAAATGCGCAATGACTATTCCCCCTCTCCCACTGAACAGCGAACATGTCAGCCTCTGTGTGTTGAGTATTTGACCAGTGCACATCCTAAGCAGCTAGCACACTCATTGATATAACCAGCATGTTTGAGCTAACGCAAAGACATTGTGAGTTGTACAAATCTAAAATTTCCATGAGATGCACATTGACTATTCCCCCTCTCCCCACTTACCAGCGAACATGTCAGCCTATGTGTGTTGAGTATTTGACGAGTGCACATCTTAAGAAGCTAGCACACTCATCAATGTAACCCGACTGTTCGAGTAAACGTAAGAAAATGACAATTCGAGGTACCAACAACCGTTATACTGATCCAAAGTTTCCATGAGAGGCGCAATGCTTATTTTCCCCTACTTAACGAACATGTCAGCCTCTGTGTGTTGAGTGTTTGACAAGTGCACATCCTGAAAAGCAAGCATACTCATCAATCTAACCGGAATGTTGAAGCAAACACAATATTGACAATTCGAGGTATCAACAACCCGTATACATGTACTGATCTAATGTTTTCATTCGCAATGAATACCCCCCCCCCCTCACCCCACTGAACAGCGAACAATTCAGCCTCCGTGTGTTGAGTATTTGACCAGTGTGTATCATGAAAAGCAAGCACACTCATCAATCTAACGCGAATGTTCGAGCAAACGCAATCTTGACAATCGTGTTATCATCAACCATTATACTGGTCTAAAGTTTTCATGAGAGGCACAATGAATCTTTCACCCACTTAACAGCAAACATCTAAGCCTCTTTTCGTTGAGTATTTGACCAGTGCACACCCTAAGCAGCTAGCACACTCATCAATCTAACCCGAATGTCAGAGCAAAACGCAAGAAAATTCGAGTTATCATCAACCCGGACACTGATGGAAAATTTCCACGAGAAGCTCAATGAATAGTTCACCCACTCAGCAACGACCATTGCAACCTTAGATCAGACTGCGGACGCGCAGTCTGATCTGAGGTTACATTGGTCGCCAATTAATGAAGCCCCATTTTTCAAATCCGCCCACATATAATGAGTTTTCTCATGAGTCAGCTGATTTAATTAACAATCCATCAAACGCACAGTAAACAAGTTACGCCAAGATCGCTATTCACGATCGCGACTAATATAGGCCGAATTGGCAAAATATTGGCGGACCCGATGAATTAGAAACGTAAATCAATTCACATACACCCCGTGCTGTATTAGGCTACAGCTAAACTGATTACGTCCGAATGTCCCGTCTGTAAAAACACCCAAGTGTTAAGCCTGTTTCAATCCATTTCAATCCGTTTCAATCCATCAATGCACACGACGACTGTAAGGCCCCAAGGGCGATGATTGGACGTTTGTTTTTCATGATATCCTCGAAAGAATTGAAATGTTTTCCAATTGATGGTCAGTTATAAAAACAAGATATCTCGTATAACGTCATCTTCAGTAAATTGAAATGGCTATCAGTTGATGCACAGTTTTAAAACTGAATATATTGTATAGTATAGGTAATTTAATGAATTTAAATTGCTCCCAGTTGATGGTTAGTTTTAAAAACCGAATATCTCATATAGTATTGGTGGCCTATTGAATAAATAAATCAGTTGATGCTAAAGTTGAACAACGGAAAATATATTTATTTTCTCTTCACCTCCTTCCGTTTTCCTGTTGACATCGTCTACATCGGCAACGGTGTTGGCAGCACTACCATTAGTTGCAGTAAGTAAGTCTGCAGAATAATCCTGTATCGTCCGTTCTGGCAAGGATTTTACGTCTCACTTTGTCTCTGTAGCCGATTTCATCAACAGTGCAAAGTATACTTTACTAGCAAAGTATACTTTGAAGGAGTAATCATTTATTTTTCCTGAAATGCATTATTTCATATAGAACTAACAAATGCATATATTTCATGATTAAAAGTATGCAGAATTATTATACTGAATTTATTACATTATCACAGCCAAATTGGCTGTGATAATGTAATACATTCAGTATAATAAAAATTAATAAATTTATCATAAAATTGAAAATTTCTCCCTCAAAGTATACTTTGCTACTAAAGTATACTTTGCAATGTTGATGAAATAGGCTACAGGTAATGGGTGTGGACGATACAGGAGCATTCTGCAGAGTTACTTCCCACAACTACAGTATCGTCAGCTGCAGAGGTAGACAGGTAATCGTCGGTTTCAGAATTGGTACCGTCATCGACAGCCGTGCGATTAATGACATCAGTGTCGTCAGCGGGATCAACATCGATATTGCCATAGTCATCGAAAGCTGTTTTGGCCTCGTCATCTGTGTCGGAACCGTAACTGTCAACCGTATTATTACAAGGTGCATGATCACGTAGTTACAACAACAACAACGTCGCCAACTCTTAAGTAAGTATTATTTGATAGTTTCCTTAATATGCAACGGATTTTGATGAAATTTGGCGCAGCAAACGCGTCTTCATGAGCTGCATTTGGTGGTCTAGGGAGTTTCGCACAGACTTATGTCGTTTTTGCACAGACTTTCGCACAGATTTATGTCGTTTCTTCGCAAAAACGACAGAAGTTTGGGCGAAAATACAGAGACCACCATATGCAGCTTAACAAGACGCGTTTGATGCGCCATATGCCATCAAAATCCGTTACGTAATAAGGACACTACAAAAGAATACGTACTTTGAATCGGTACTTGTTGTTGTTGTTGTTGTTGTTGTTAATACCACGTGATCATACACCTTGTATTAGTGCCATCGTTAACCCGAATTACCTGTCTGTAACACAGGCTACGTGCGTTACAGACAGAACATTCCGGTTATGGCATCATCAGAGGTATCGATGTATGCAAGATGTATGATCACGTGGTTTCCGAACCCGATTTTCCGATGTGACGTAATATGTGACGTCATTTTTACAGTAGATTTTCATTAAAATCTTCCTAACAAACGGACGGATTTTGATGATATGTAGCGCACCAAATACGATGGCATATGTGTTGTATGGGTGCTGTGAAAATGCTTTACAATAACTTATAAATTTCACAAAGAATCGAGTACAGTTTATTTCTTACATTAAAGTGCTCTAGTTTTTATTTACATTTACGGTAACCGATTCTTCGTCAAAACGACATAATTATGAGATTAAAGCCTCCTATGCAATAAAGGGCAACGTGTACCGCATTTGCTGCGGTATATTTCATAAACATATGTCATTCCATTAGCAAGATATTAAAGGAAATCTACTGTAAACACATCTAAAAAACATGACGTCATGCCGTTCGCAAACCACATGATCCCCACCTTGTATAGGCATCGTCAGTATATTTATTGCGAGCGTGTCGACGTCATCAGTGCCATCGTCAACAGAATCGATATTTATCCAGTCAACACAGTGCGTATGTGCCGTGAAACACTGTGCCGTGAAACATTTTTTTATATCCAGTCAATACAATTTTTGCATTTTGCAGCCATTTGTAGGTGTGGACGGGATAAATAGAATAGTAGGTTAGTGCCGTGAATGGGAAAAAATATCTGGCGCGGCACGGAAACGGGATGTACGGGATGTGCTCGGCAGAGCCTCGCCCATCCCGTTTCCTGAGCCTTGCCAGATATTTTTTCCCATTCACGGCACTAACCTACTATTCTCTATATGTGAATCGTCAGTGTGTTATTATTGTCAGCAGAATCGTCAATGACATCGTCAGTGGTATCAATGTATCGGCATCGTCAGTGTATTATTATTATTATTGTCAAGGACATCGTCAGTGGTATCGATATATCGGATTGGTCAGGATAGTGTTATTGCCAGTAGAATCGCTATAGACATCGTCAACAGAATCGATGTATCAGTATCGTCAGTGTATTGTCATTTTCAGCAGAATCTCTAATGACATCGACAACGGTATCGATGTATCGGCATCGTCCTTTACAGCATTATCGCAACACCAAGTTCGTAGAAACTACTTACGTTTATATACAATAGAATACCAGAAATATTAATTTTATCAAAACTATATTTAATCTCATAGTAATACTAATAACGTATTAATATGGTTATAACTATTTTCTTACGTTAGTTACATTAAACGCACGACCATGACCCGAAATTTGGAAGTTACAAAACCAATTGCGATAAAACATGCCATTCGCCACCAATTTCCTCTAAAAGCACTTCATTTAAGTTCATTTGCCAATATGGATTACACAACATAGAATAGAGAAGGTCAACGGTTCGGCGTGTGCAACCAATTTAAACCTGGTTGAAACAAATAATAGAAGACGGTGTATTCCCGGAATCATACTAGAGCACCTTCGATTGATAAACTGTAATTCAGTACCATGGCCAAAGCACGGCTAAGCATAGCATTGTCACATCTACGCGCAGTAATTCCAAAAGTGCTCCAGTTTCATTTCAGCATTGGCGCCAATGTGTCAATATGCGACGCATCTAATCAAATGAAATGGAGTTAAATTGGTCGTAAAATCCATGTGCTTAATAACAAGAACTTTGCTGCGATGCTCACTTAACTCTTTGCATGCTGGGAAACGTGTGGGCTATAAATAGTTAAAAACTAGCGGACAAAAAACTCATCGTATTTTCTTGTATTTCTCCCCGTAAAAATCATGAATGTGTCTTGGAATTTCATTAGAATTGAGTCCTGAGGACTCAATTCTAATGAAGTTGCAAGACATATTTACAGAGAGAAATAAAACATATACTCCTAATTTGTTCGGTGGATATTTTCACCGCTAGCATGCAATGCATTACTCTCATTAGAGAGCGCGTAACATGCATTTGCTTGCACGCAATGCGTTGTTACAAAAGACAAGCATCATGGATTTATTTTTATTTGTTCATGAATAATTTCTGGAATTCCGGATTACAAATAAACAATATGTTAAAATAAATTTAACATATTGCTTATTTGTAATGCGGCAGAATTTTTCAAGACGATCAACATTTGTTTTCTACGGAGCCCCGCAGGGGACATGGATTTTTTTTTGTATTAATTCGTTCTATCGAATTCACAATTCGTTCCCACGAAATAACAATTCGTTTCCTCGAATTGACAATTCGTTCCCACGAAATAACAATTCGTTACCTAAATTTAGCAATTCGTTCCCTCGAATTAACAATTCGTTTCCGCGATATAACAATTGTTATTTCGTTGGAACAGAATTGTTATATCGTGGGAACAAATTGATAAATTGAGGGAACGAATCGTTATTTCGTGGGCAACGAATTGTTGTTTCGTGGAAATGAATTGTTATTTCGTGGGAACGAATTAATAAAAAAGAATTATACGTCCCCTGCGGGGCTCCGTTGTTTTCTGTTTGATCTGAGATATATTGGTTTTATGTTATCACAGGTATACATAAAAGATGACACGAAGAATAAAAAACATCAGCATTTTGCCGAAATCATGTGGAAGAAACATACACATATATAATTTCTGATAACGAATTCACATCACAAAATAACAACACTTAGAAAACAGAACAAGAACTGAAAACAAAACAAGGAAAAGCTACGCAACTGACGAACGGTGCCATTGTAGAATGGTGTGTAAATGCACCGGGTCTCAGATATAATCACAGGCGAACTCCCCTCCCACATGCCACTATTAGATCAATCCATCTGGTCCGAGTATACTACTTTTGATATAGACTTTATATAGAGAATAGTAGGTTAGTGCCGTGAATGGGAAAAATATCTGGCAAGGCTCAGGAAATGGGATGGGCGCGAGGCTCTGCCGAGCACATCCCGTTTCCGTGCCGCGCCAGATATGTTTTCCCATTCACGGCACTAACCTACTATTCTATTTATCCCGTCAACACCTAAACATGGCTATAAAATGCAAAAATAGTATTGACTGGATATCAAAAATGTTTCACGGCACTGTGTTGACAGGATAAAATAGTATATTATAGGGTTGAGTACCGGGGTTCTGGATGTGGATGTGATGAAACAGATTAGAACAAAATAGCTTAAGTTTAGAGTTGCATCGTATTTATGAACACATAACCTATTAGTCGCGTGGAAAAACAATCGGGGATTGTAAAAATATGGTTATAATACTGAAAAGTACCTAGCGTTTGCAACGCTAGGTATTTTTCAATATTTATAAACATGTTTTGCAAGGTTGGTTACTAATTTATTTTATTAAATTAATTTCACTAGCGTCTATAATGGAAATGTCGTTCTGAATGGTACATTGTATTGTATGATCATTTCACATACAAAAATCATGAATGTTTGTGGAAAGTACAAAACATGTGAGAGAGAAGAGAGTGAAACAGAGGAACGAATGTTAGAGAGAGATGAGAGTGGGAGAGAGATAGGTGAGAGCGACACAGAGAGAAGAGTGAGAGATATTAGTTAGATACTGAGCTAGAGCGAGAGGAGAGAGAAGAGATGAGGAGAGAGAGGAGAAGGGAAGATGAGAGAGGAGGATGAGAGAGTGGGAGGGGGGAGGGCAGGGGGGGGGGCATGTGCAGGACGTGAGCTGAACATCTCCCATTCAACTACAATTATAGTTACTCCCAAGTTTCATGCAGCGCCCAGTGACACTTATTAATCTCGTCAGTGTCACGCGCTAGCGTTGATTAAAAGCCTTCAAACTGTGGTGACATTCTAGTAACACTTTAATTAACCCTTAGAAGGAGGGAACCGAAATTTGTCGTCTGCTGTTGTTTCTTATTTTGTATTTTCTCTAAATAAAAACATTGTTTGGCAGCTTTTTATAATCATTTCCAGTGTACACCGTACAAAAGAGCACATCTATATTTCTAAGCCAGTTGTATCATCTTGTTCTATCAAACGTACCCTGAAAACAAAATGATGAGCCGATACAACAAATAGTATGCCGATTGATATTGAAAAATCACATGTAAGTCGGCCAAGTATTCAGTGCAAAATATCGGCTGTGCACAGCCTCGAGATAAACAAATACAACCACGAGGTAACCATGACAATCCAACATGCAGAGCCGAGGTAATGATCAACGAAATCGGGTAAATGGCGGTATAACGTTGTTTGGATCTACTGCATGCAGTCGTAAACATTTTCATGATTACTGTTTAACATTTGTATTCAACCTCTAAGTCACATCCTGATGGCTTACGACATGCTGAAGTGATGTGAACGAAATATGATTATTTATGCACATTTTTCGTTGTTATTATATACCTCTCCTCTTCACCCATATAAGCCAGTATTATTGGACTGTAACGGTTTCTTTTGTCACTGAGTATAGATCGTTATCAGGCTACAGGAGTGTGCTAAACTCAAGGTTCAGGCTACAGGAGTGTGCTAAACTCAAGGTGCATGATCATGATAATTTCGAAATTATAACAGTACATATTATACAAGGTGCATGATCAGGTGGTTACAACAACAACAACGTATCCCACTCAAATGTAAGTATTATTTGATATTTTCCTTAATATGCAACGGAATTTGATGAAATATGGCGCAGCAAATTGGTTGACATATTTTGTTTGAATTTGTTTGAAATCGATTCTTGGTAAAAAACAACAGAAGTTTGGGCAACAATACAGAGACCACCAAATGCAGCCTAACAAGACGCGTTTGATGCGCCATATTTCATCAAAATCCGTTACGTAATAAGGACAATATAAAACAAATACGTACTTTGAATCAGATGGATTCTGGAAGTTTCAGTACTTCTTGTTGTTGTTAGTACCACGTGATCATACACCTTGAAACTGTAGAAGCTACACTGGTCATAAATCACAAAGGCCACATTTCTCCAGTTATAGCCACATAAGGTCTTGACTACATATTGTTTATGTCAAAATGGCAAACTACGTGGTCAGGACTAGAGCACAGGTTGAAGTAACGGACCGAGGTCTATAAATACATTAAATATGCCTAAAAGCATCAATAAATGAAGAAAAAATAAGAAGCTAAAATTTGTTTTTACCCCCTCCAATATGGAGGGGGTAAAAACAATTTTTGTTTTTCATTTATTGATGCTTTTAGGCATATTTAATGTATTTATATACCTCGTTCCGTTACTTCAACCTGTGGACTAGATGTGGCATGAAATCTCGTCAAAACCGTGATACTGTCAATCAATTCCTGTTTCACTAAACCTACCCAAATTGTACGGCTATATAAACAATGCAACTACATGTATTACTGAAATTAGAAATTAGAAAAATTTCCGCGTGCTAAATCCCCATGTAGGAATTGATTCTGAAACCTTGCTGATCTAAGAAAACAAAAGTTACATTTTGAAAATAGCAATAAAATCGATATTGGACCAAATTTCACGAAATAAAAGGAAGGCTCATACTTAAATTTTGCTATTATTTAATATCATCGAAACAAATATTATTTATTTTTTGCATTATATAGCCGTCACATTTGGGCACCATTCGTGAAACAGACGTAGTGACATCAATTTTAATTATATTAATAGTTCTCGTCAAATTAAGACAATAAGAGGACTTAATACATTTTATTTCGTCTTGGCAGTTAGTAAGTCGTCTTAACGCGATACATTTTGACATATCACGTTATCACGTTATGTCAATGGCAGTAATATACCACCATGGGCACGTAATCTGGAGCAAGACACGATTTCCCAGGGGTCGTCTAGGTCTCTGATTTGTTTGGAAACCATCCAAATACGATAACTAGATCCCGCAACATTGGCCACCAGGCTATTTGGGCCAACGACCACATAAAACAGGCCTACTTCACAGTGTTATTTTAATAGTCACTGTTTTTTTTATTATTGAAGTTACACTCAGTAGGCACAAAACATTATTTATAGGAATTAAATAATATCGCCCCTGATATCAGTGTGGAAATTTACGTCCGATATAAAATGTATACTAATACAGGATATTTGTTGTGTGAAGGAACCATTATAGTGTTTTCAACTACGTCTGTTTGACGAAAGCTGCCCACATTTTACGGCTATATAAACAATGCAAAAACAGTATTTCTTTTTGATAATATTAAATTATATATAAATTTAAGAATGAGCCTTTTTTTTCCGCAATAAAATCTATATTTGACCAAATTTCACGAAATAAAAAGAAGGCTAATTCATAAATGTTCCTTTAATTTAATATTATCGAACACAGTTATTGTTTTTGAATTGTTTATATAGCGGTAATATTTGGGCAGCTTTCGTGAAACAGACAGTCGTGTTGATCACAGATATTTGAATAGATGGTCAAGATGCCGGTGTTGGTGTCATATGGGTATTTTGGTGGATTCTTTGTAGAGTTGGGTGGATTTCGTTGGTTTTTGGTAATTTACATCGTTTTGTGCAACTACTAATGCTCAGTTATTACACACGACAGAAATCGTCAATTATCTACACATTCACCGTTCCGAACTTGCGGACCTCTTTTATACTGTCAAAATACCCACAAAGGAACGTAAATTACCGTATACGTGTAACTCGCGGAGTGTGATGTAAATTATATGTTGGTAACAAAGCACCCAAACCACCAGAGATACCGAAATAAACGATAAAACACCGAAATATGAACTGTTCTTCAAGAACCTGTGGTGTTGATCCAATTTATCCTACATATTTTCAGAAGTCTGAGGGCCGTTTCACTAAACTTCGTACGACTAAAATATTCGTAAGTGCCAAATTATGATAGTCTGTAAATTTCACATTAACAATGTTTTCTTGTAAACAATTGTTGGATTAATCCATCAATTGAAATTGCCAGACGGTCCTAAATTTGTACTTACGAACATTTTAGTCTTACGAAGTTTAGTGAAACGGACCCCAGGTCCGGAACTGCATTATTTTCCAGATTCATATGTTGACACGTATTAAGTTTTTTTATTTACAAACAATGTAGACCCAGATCAGACTGCACACATGTGCAGTCTGATCTGGCTCTACCTTGTTCGCAGTCTTAGTTTGTGCACTATTCAGTAAGAAATAAACGTTAGAATAAACCATGGGACCGGATGTCTATAAATAGATTTGCAAAGGGAAATAACTAGTTACGATCCCGCATTGGCTACAATGGAATTAAGTGATATTCATGTAGCTTTAAATGGTTTTTAAATTGTCATAAATAAGAACGAACGAAACAGGATCAAATGCGCACATTAATCGTCAACATGGTTATGTCGATTAGTAAATGTTAACATCTCACTCGGGAATCGACTTAATATTGAATGTATTAGCAAATGCCGGAAATCAGGTCGGAATTGAAATATCAAATATGAAAGTTAAATACAAAAATACATCTATAACTATATAATTATATTACAGCTTAACTATCGCAAAATTCTCACATTAACGTAAAGAGACGTAACCTACTTCCTTAGTATAGTGCCAAGGGAAATATTAGGTCTGTTTAAAGGTACATGCCCACTCAGTAGGCACAAACTATTCTTTATATCGGAAACATCATCTATAAGACATTTTATAGCAAAATAAACATTCAGTCACCATTAGCCCACGCATTGATTGGCATTATTATACATGTTTTATAAGACGTAAACTTTCAACACTAATATCAGGGGCGATAACCGTGTTTCCTTAAAATGTTAACGGACATTACTATTTATTCTCTGTATTTATTTTTTGATGTGCAATAATCATAGTTTATAATCTGTGTATAATATTTCTTTTCCAGGTGACGCATTTAATTAGTATAAATAACTAAAATATATCATGCCTCATTTGCATTTGCATATGAAAATAGCCTGATACCACCGCGCGTCACTATTAGTAAAATAAATATTACTAAATGATTATATCTGTATAGCGGGCACTTGTAATTTTTAGAACTGGTGGAATAGTGACACACATGTATATACACTTATTAAATAAAGGAAAAATATCCATACACAAAAAAAATAACAAAAATGAATACAACAAAATAAACAGAACGTAAAAAAAAAAAAAAAAAAAATATACACTTATTTAATTTCAAAAAGAACATTGTGTACCTACTGAGTGGGCATGCACCTTTAATACGTGTTCTACGATTACCATGGATCGCTTGATATAGTGTTATAATTTGTCCCATTTACTTCCAACGTATAAGTTTTTGGAACAATGCAACTAGTGTACCAATTTGCCTCCACATAAAACGTGTTGTCCAACATTCAGCTCGTTGGCTTTTTTCACTCAGTGCAAACCAGAGGGCCGTTTCACTAAACTTCGTAGGACTAAAATGTTCGTAAGTGCAACATTATAATAGTCTGTAAATTTCACATTAGCAATGTTTTCTTGTAAGCTATGATATTGAGCACAGGCTGTGATCTATAAATGTAAATCAATGTATCAATTTAAATTTCCAGACGATCCTAAATTTGCACTTACGTATGTCGTTTTTGCGAAGAATCCATTTCCGTGTCGGTAGACACGGAAATCGATTCTTCGCAAAGACGACATAAGTTTAGTGAAACGGGCCCCTGTCGTTTAGATTCATCCGTTTACAAGGTGCATGATCACGTGGTTACAACAACAACAATGTCGCCCACTCCAAAGTAAGTATTATTTGATATTTTCCTTAATATGCAACGGATTTTGATGAAATATGGCGCAGCAAACGCGTCTTCATGAGCTGCATTTGGTGGTCTAGGGAGTTTGGCACAGACTTATGTCGTTTTTGCGAAGAATCGATTTCCGTGTCGGAGACACGGAAATCGATTCTTCGCAACAACGACTGAAATTTGTGAGAAAATACAGAGACCACCAAATGCAGCTTAGCAAGACGCGTTTGAAGCGCCAAATTTCATAAAAATCCGTTACGTAATAAGGACACTATAAAATAATACGTACTTTGAATCGATACTTGTTGTTGTTGTTAGTACCACGTGATCATTCACCTTGATTTAGAACGAATTTAGAATGAAACGAAGTAACGGACACGTTTCGTTTTGAATGAAGCTAGACCAGTACAAGGCGAAGTATCCGAGCGATTGATCTACTAACGGACTAGAATACAGCGAATTAATTAAATGCGTCACTTGAAAACATAATGTTTTCGAGATATTATAAAGTATGATCATTGTACATCAAAAAATAAATACAGAAAATAGTAATGTCCGTTAACATTTTAAGGAAACACGGTTATCGCACCTGATATCAGTGTGGCAACTGATGTCTGATATCAAATGTATAATAAGGCCAATCAGTACGTGGGATAATGGTGAATGAATGTTTATTTTGCGAGAAAATGTCTCCGATGATGTCTCTGATATAAATAACAGTTTGTGCCTACTGAGTGGGCATGTACCTTTAATAGAAATATATTTATTACATACCTACCCATGAAATACATAGTTATACGATGTAAATAAAAGTCATATGTTCTCATCGATGAAATAAACATCTTCCGGTGAAAATACGACAACTTCCGCTATCTATATTCATAACGTGCACCTGCAGCGCGGGACTGCAAATAGGCTGCGAATACACATTCATTACCGTATACAGTCTAAAAAACTGCTAATTTCCATGGAGCGGTATATAATAAATAGAATATTCATATTTTTGCAACGAATATGACATATATGTTCATCTCGTGGTGTGAAATGTCCATATTTCACGAGTGCCTAACATATATGTTCATCTCGTGGTGTGAAATGTCCATATTTCACGAGTGCCTAACAAGGCACTCGTGAAATATGGACATTTCACACCACGAGATGAACAAAAATGTCATATTCGTTGCAAACATATGAATATCCTCTATGTATTGCATTTGCCGCTTCACTGACGTTGTCAAACTGAGTAAAATACAGTGCCAACATTGTCACAGTCAATAGCACCCACAGAGGCTTTGGAGCCTGATTGTGTCTGTGACTGGAAAAATGGCGCTAAAGGGATTTGCGATCAGTGTAGCTCCTGATCAAATAGCACACTCATTGTAGCGTGATACTAATCTAGATCGCTTGTTAGAAGCATGACGGGTGTTTCATTAATGGAATGGCGAACAGTGCAGATCCTGATCAGACTGCACAGTCTGATCTGGATCAACACTGGTCGCAACACCAATAAACCCCATTTCTCCAGTCACAACCAGACGTCGATGACGGTAAGAAACGGTTAGAAAATGACACGAATACTAGTACGGAAGACAAACGGAATAAAATCGCAAATTTCGCGGAATCTGAATTTCCCAGAATGCATCTAGAAAGTATTACGACGCCGCGCGACGAGATTACATTGCCAATTTACGTTAGGAAATTAACACGGAGAGACAATATAGCTACTGTCATGGCTTTTCTTAAGTAAATGTGAAAACAATACCCATTCATTAGATCGTTAACAATTTGCCGAATCAATTCGCCTTCTCATCATCGGATTTATGTCAACACGAAAATGGGTTCATTTGTTTTCTGCTGTTTGTTTATGAGATTTTAACCTTGTGCCCGATAAACCGGTCTTAACCCTTTCAAGGCGACAGATTGTAATTCAATGTTTACAAACTCTGCAGGTCCGCTCGTAACGAGCCGTCCGATCAGTATCTGATATGTTTGAACATGTATACATAGTTTCTATTTTTAAAGTAATACCTCATTTGCGGTTGTGACTGGAGAAATACGGGCGTATGGCTATTGCGCCCAGTGCATATCCAGATCAGCCTGTGCATCCGCACAGTCTGATCAGGATCTGCACAGTTCAGGAGACCCATTCCTCCAGTCACAGCCACATTTATGTTTAGTTAAATACGGTAACCAAAGTATAGAAGGAGATGCCCAATCTCAGATATATAGAGAATAGTAGGTTAGTGCCGTAAATGGGAAAAAATATCTGGCAAGGCTCAGGAAACGGGATGGGCGAGGCTCTGCCGAGCACATCCCGTTTCCGTGCCGCGCCAGATATTTTTTTCCCATTCACGGCACTAACCTACTACTCTATTTATCCCGTCAACACCTACAAATGGCTGTAAAATGCAAACATTGTATTGACTGGATATCAAAAATGTTTCACGGCACCGTGTTTCACGGCACATACGTACTGTGTTGACGGGATAAATACGTATTCGTAGAGAGGAAAGAGTTAATATAACCAGTTCATTTGATCAAATTATCAAAATGAAACTGCTTGCATTATATTCAAGTATGCATTATTAGAAACTGTGATAAACAAGGGCGATAATTTGGCCATGCATTTTTGCGAAACATATACCAGTAAGGAAAAATTGTAAATACAATTATAAGGTATTTTTGTTGTTTTAAAAGTGTCATGTGTTGCAGAAAACAAATTAGCTAGTTATTTTTCAGTATTGTAAACATGTTTTTACTAATCCTAAATTCTTTTTCAGGCGACTTATGTGTACAATTGTACGGAGCCCCGCAGGGGACATGGACTTTTTGTATTAATTCGTTCCCACGAAATAACAATTCGTTCCCTCGATTTAACAATTCGTTCCCATGATATAACAATTCGTTCCCACGATAATTCGTTCCCATGAATTAACAATTCGTTCCTATGGGAACGAATTGTTATTTCGTGGGAACGAATTGTTAAATTGGAGGGAACGAATTCTTAAAATTCGTGGAACGAATTAATAAAAAAAAAGAATTCTACGTCCCCTGCGGGGCTCCGTACAATTGGGTCAAGAAATACGATGCAATTCGATAATCAAAATAGTTTCACCAATATGTTCCATCACGTTCTGCGCATGTCTGAGACCCAGTGCCTTTACATAATGAACTTTGTTTGCTTCGAGTTGTCCTAGTATAGTCGATAGTCAATGTGTATGATCACATGGTTACAACAACAACAACAAGTACTGAAACTTCCAGAAGCCCTCCGATTCAAAGAACATATTGTAATGGAACCATCAGTTCCATTTCAGTAGATTCGGCCATCATGGTCAGACACAGATATTCACTATTTACACAACAGGCTCCAGCATGTCAAATATGCATATATCCTTTATTATTAGTACACGGAAGTGTTGTAAAGGATCATAGTTGTAGTGTGCCATCCCGGAGACTGTATGAACCAGTGGACGGCCGCATATTATTATGAGTGTTGCCGACTATTGGTAATCACGAGTACTGGTAATGTATATCAAATTGACACCAGACATTTCGACATTGAAGCAGATATCTTTCTTGTGTCTGACAATGACTGCCTTAATCTTATATCATATTGTTGCTTATTCATTTCTGATGCTGGAAAGTAATGGCTTGCACGCTATTTGTTCATATTGGGTATACTAGAGACGAGTTTGGGGAGCTGGGTGTTATGATTTTCCACAGAATTCACTGCGTATTTTCGTACCTATTTTCGTGCGAGCAGCCTATTGTAAGGGATTTCAACCAATAATTTATGTATCACTAAAATAGTCTGATCCATAGCGATCGGCCACATTAGCGCCCGCACCGATTATCTGGTCACTAGTCTAGGGGACATGTTTATTTGTGTGATTTTGATGGCTGTATTTTGTTTCTTTGGGATGGCAGACATTTTTCATTTAGCGTCTCTGGTTACAGAGCGCTGATTGGTTAAAGCTATATTTGCAGCGGGAAATTTGATTGGGGCTCGCACGGCTGCTGCTCGCATCTCGTCATATAAAGGAGGCGAGCTGCGCAAACTCATTAAACTAACTTGTCAGTCGACTGTCCCACTCATATTGTCAGTAACCGCTAGTGACCTATTGTCGACTCAGATAACCAGTTAGTTCCCGTCACGCTGAATAACTTAGTACTCTGTCACATAGTAGTATTAGTTAAGTTCATTTGAGCCATCCTGACACGAGGCTAGCTCTTGCATTAATAAATAAGTATGAGTTCAGACGTTTGTTGTTGTTAACTTGAAATCCAGATAGACAGTAATAACACTACCGTGCTGCCAACCAGGGCCGGGGTGTTGGTTACAATATTCTTTTATTTTGTCCTTATTATGTAACGGGTTTGTTTGTGAAATATGGCGCATCAAACGCATCTTGTTAACCTGCAGTTGGTGCTCTGTGCGTTGACCCAAACTTATGTCGTCTTTGCGAAGAATCGATTTCCGTGTCTACCGACACGGAAATGGATTCTTCGCAAAAACGACATACGTATGTGCCGAACTCCTGAGACGACCAAATGCAGCCCATGAAGACGTGTTTGCTGCGGCATATTTCATCAAAATCCGTTGCATATTAAGAAATATATCATATAATACTTACTTTGGAGTGGGCTCGCTTTCAACACTTTCAGCCATTGCTGTTGTTGTTGTAACCACGTGAGCATGCACCTTGATAGTGGTCGTGTATGAAGTGCGAGCGAAATAAGTTGGCCTAATTGTCAATACTATAATTATGCATATTAGGGAATCGTAGTAAAAATGGTGGACGCGAAAAATGATGTAACAG
This sequence comes from Conchocele bisecta, assembly GCA_029237695.1. NCBI lineage: Eukaryota > Metazoa > Mollusca > Bivalvia > Lucinida > Thyasiridae > Conchocele > Conchocele bisecta. The sequence continues at coordinate 15,888,144 of CM055277.1, forward strand.
ATACTTTACAGCCTTCATTTCCATACACTATATCTTACAGCCTTTCAAAGGCTGTAAGATATAGTGTATGGAAATAGATGGGTAGGGTAACGTTTTCCAAATGAGCCAAGTATTGGGTCCTAGGTCCGAGTCTTCCACATGTGATTGGGGCCGATTTATCGTTATCTTGGGTCGATAGAAATAATTCTTAAATTTCAGTGATTATCGCGTTCTTCATTCAAATTGTCGCAAATTATTACATTTAAATACTCATTTATTACGAACAATAGTAAATATACGGGCTTCAGTGAGTATGCTTGCAAAAAGTCTTCCGACTCTGGGAGAATTTGAATATGTAAGAATATACTTCGTTCGGAAGTCTGAATTGGACGTAGACCGTCCAATGACAAGCGCAAAATGTAATGCTCTGGTACAACGATTTGCCTATTGAAAGGAAAACTTGGGTGTGGGGTAATGTTTTCCTCACTTAAAAAACAACACTAAACCGCACTTCATCTCCGATGATGTCTCGGATATTCAATATGTGTTTTTATTTCGCTTCATGACTGACCTATATCAATCAATCGCACAATTTTATTTTATCAAATTCCAAAAACAATTATTTGCGATACAGTGCCTTCAATAACCAAAATTCAACCAGCAATACAATGTGGAACAGATACTTTACTGGTTGCACAGACAAATATGCAGGTTTTCCCAATACACACGTTTAAATGGAATGTCATATACGACTAGATATGATATGACAGCTCGGCAGAAGATTCATCAAATTTTCAATATTCTTGATATTGCGAAATTAAAAAAGTCTAAAAGTACACGTGTGTCGATTTCTATTCCATGATTATATGTCCCGTCGTTGGAATTGGGGTCGTATTAATGTTGCGACAAGTGTAGCGCCCAGATCAGCCTGCGCATCCGCGCAGTCTGATCAGGGCCTACACTGTTCGTGATTGAGATAAGGAAACGTTATTGATGATTCATGAACAGGCTGATAGAACGAGGTAGTGTCTGTTTCGCGTAAACGTTCTCGCAAAACATATATTTGTCACTATTATTACTTTAAGAATTTAAGACTGCACCTTTTTTATTCATGAAATGTGTTTAAATAACAGGTTGCTTGTGTGTTCACCACACCAGAGTCACTTAGCCGCATCCCCTAATAAAAGTAGTAGGATTATCACTTAATATTCCTGCTCATTCGAAGGGTATAACCGGCTTCAGTTCTCACGTACACCACCGCCTGCGTTATCTTGCCAATACTTTTCAATATCTTTAGTATAGGAATGTATGGCCTTTTTTTGGAATTTATCGGGGTATAAACTTTGAAAAGTCGCGGGAATACTGGACGAAGGCCTTCTAAAAAATTACAATTTTCGAAAATAAATAATAAAAAAAAAAGATTTTTTTTTTTTTATTTCTTTTCGAAAATTGTATTTTTTTTTGCAAGGCCTCGAGTATTCCCGCGACTTTTCCAAGTTTATATCCCCGATAAATTCAACAAAAAGGCCATTCATTCCTTATAATTCCAGCATTTGAAATAAATTCATCAAGAAAATGTGTTTATTTTCCGTTTTCTTAAGGATTATTTTAACTGCGCCTCACGGTTACGGAAAGTAGTTCGGCGTGGGAGTTTACTGGGATATAAATTTTGGACAGAGACTTGCTATGGACCAATCAAATTTTAGGGAATTGTGTAAATATTTTTGTGCTGGAATTATAGCCAAATACTTGAATATTATTCTTGAAATCGAGCAGCTTGATTGGCTGTGCCTGAGCTGTGCTACATTTGAAATGATGAAATGGTGAAATGAATTGATGGAAGTCTTCATACGAACATTTTTTATCTTACGAAGTTTAGTGAAACGGGCCCGAGGCGGCCTCGCAACTTATCCATCCCAACCTCTATGATCAGGGGCGGATCCAGGATTTATGTCTAGAGGTGGTGTGAATTTCAATTTTCATAACATTCTGATTATTTTGTATGCATCTTTTCTTAGTTCTCATCAAATGTATATGTTGTTACCACTCAGTTGAATCGTCTCGACGAGACGGTTCAACTGAGTGGTAACAACATACACTTTGTGTGAGAAATAAGGAAATAATCAGACCTTTCCACGAACAAAAAATGGGTTAACCCTTAGACAACTACTCAGAACAATTGTCGTCTGCTGTTGCTTTTATATCTTGCCTTATTTCTCAATAAAAACATGGTTTTCCAATGGAAATGGTTCTGAAGTGCTGTCAAAGCATGTTGTAAATTATTATAAAATGCTGTCAAAGCATGTTTTTGATGATAAAAATGGAAAATAGAAAATAAACAGCAGACGACAAAATAAATAAGATAGCGGTCTAAGGGTTAAAATCTAAACTCGACCAATTTTAGAGGGGGCGTCCACGCCCCCGCCTGGATCCGCACCTGATGATTACCGGATATGAAACAGTCACACGTCTCAGGGACTCCCGATAAAGCAGCAGAACACACAATAATGACATACAATAACGTTGGGTTCGTGATTTAATGCTGGCCTTTGGAATGTCAGACATATACGCCAAGCCTGGCACCACGCGATGTCATGCAAACCTGATTTGTGATCGCAGAAGAAAGGTCAGATTCTGTGTGTTGTCGCCAGAAATATTGGCCTAATAGGAAAATGTTGAGAGGCATTGTGTCTCAGATGATGTCTCGTAATGTAACATGTTTGTTTTTATCTTTTCATGAAACATCTTCAGAGAAACAGTGCGTAAGTGCCGTTAAATTTCTGTTTAAGGAATAAAAGTATGAGCTGTTGTGTTTCCTTGTGTTTAAAGTGCGTGGAGTCCGAATGATGGAATTTCTTTAAGTACGAGTCTGTGGTTGCAAGCAAATTATGTAAACAAACTCCCGCCACCTTCTGCCATCCACTGGTTGATTTGTGGACGTGGGAAAGGGATCACGTGCCTCTTCCGTTATTGGTGGTATCACGTGTCCATGACGAATGGCGGTTATTCATGACTTCACGCCATTCGCAGATAATCAGGAATCTATTCCAGAATCGTATATTGCTGGCATCCATGGTATCTTTGGTACTTTCCGACCTCTCTAAACAATAGGGGGCCGTTTCACTAAACTTCGTACGACTAAAATGTTCGTAAGTGCAAATTTAGGATCGTCTGGATATTTCAATCGATGGATTTACATTTATTGAGCATAGGCTGCATGCAGCCTATGCTCAATAAATGTAAATACAATAATTACTTACAAGAAAACAATGTTAATGTGAATTTTACCGACTATCATAATTTTGCACGTACGAACATTTTCGTTGTACGAAGTTTAGTGAAACGGCCCATAGACACCGACTAAAACTCAGTATGCTCATGGTTGCTGGGTTTCATTTTAAGGCCATACAAAAGTACTTTGGTTCTCACATATCGCCGCGTTAAAAAAGCCCTGCGCGTCCAGCATTTTATTGTCATGGAGAAATAAAATCGTAATGTAAATTAGCCACATGATAAAAAAAACACTACCATGCAAAAGTATGTTAAATCCAATTATGTCTGAAGCAAATCTGGTGATTTTTCATGTCTAAAGAGGTTATCACTACTTTATAGAACATATATGCATCTGGCGACTTGAAAAAAATCCGAGACGAACATCCCAAAGAAAAATAATATATTACAAAAATCCGCCTTCCCGCGTCACATTCCGCAAACCCCGTGTCCGAGAACCAACGTACTTTTGTTATGGCCTAAGATTCCGAAATTGTTGCGCTATGAAAATGTGCCAACGGCAAAAACAAACACCTAGCGACAGTATCTGCAGGAATCTTAGGCATATGCGAGATCACATGTCATTTGTGGCTGTGACTGAAAAAACGGGGCTTATGAGATTTGAGACCAGTGTAGCTCTTGATAAAATAGCCCACTCGTGTTGCCTGATAACAATATATGTTACTTGTTAGAAGAATGTCGGGTGTTTCATTGATGGAATGGCGAACAGTGCAGATCATGATCAGGCTGTGCGGTTGCACAGGCTGATCTGGATCTGCACTGGTCACAAAACCCATCATCCCCCATCCACAGCCACATTCGTGTTCCTATATAGTATCGGGTTACACATATTGTGATTGAAACCATTATTGACAAAGGAAACCACTTTCTTGGTTTACCGTATGCAACCCGATGCTAGACCTCCAGACTTTTAGAGATTCCACTGAATGTGTCCACATAATCGCCTAGAACCAGTGGGGACCTCCAGTAGAGTTCTCGTCTAGAACTACAACAGTCGCCAATGGCGTTAGCTCCATTTTGTCAACTGGTGCAAAAATGGCCCCCGGTTCCGGGCAGTCTGCCATATCATCTGAAAATGACAATATTCGGCGGTCGGCATCAAATAAAACGATAAATATGTCTAATAAATTCTGAGATATGAGAGGTGATCCGAAATCACGAGACTCCAGTTATGATAATTGAATGAATCTCGACCTAATAAGGTTATCCGTATTGAATTTCTTGTGTGTTTTTTTTGTGTGTTTCATGTTTAGCTTTGCCAATGAAATATGAAGGTGTCAGTGCAAAAAGGGGGCTAACTCCTTGAAGGAGTTAGCCCCCTTTTTGCATTGACCCCTTCATATATTCGCATAATTCAGGCCCTGAAATTTTCCAAAAATGCTGATATACCCCTTTAAAAATGCTTTGATTTAACGACGGCACTGGTTCGATGACCTTGCATGTCGGGACCAACTATTTAAGTCCCCATCCGATAGGACTAGGCTATCACGAAGGTGTCTTGCCCAAGGACACGCCAAATCGGCCAGTGTCGGGATTGGAACTCGGGACCTTTCGATCCGTTTTGTGACATTGACCTTGAGATTAGCGGGGGATGGAGAATCGTGGATTGTTTACAGCATGATAATGGACCGTCAGAGAAATGCATGTGTGAATATAAAGAAGTTCCGTGAAAGGAAACAGAAGTTATAACCGAACGTTAAGTTTTGTGAATGCACTAATTCTTTGATATTGACCTTGGCGTTATGGGTCCCTGAGCTTCGTTCATTTGTTACAGGGTGACAGACGACCATCAGGTCAATACATGTGTGAAATATCAAACATGTTATGTGAAAGGAAGCAGAAGTTAACATTTGTTTTACCCGAACGTTAAGTTTTGTGAATGCACCAAGACCATGGGGCTATGGGAGTCCGGAGGGTCGTGTATTTGTTACATAGAGAATACCAGGCTAGTGTCTTTTGATATTAAGTTTATCAGGCAAACGCGTAGGAATTCCGAGGCTTGCCGAGGAATTCCTACCGTTTCCGAGCCGAGCCTGATAAACTTGATATCAAAATACACTAGCCTGGTATTCTATTTATCAGGTAACGTTTTATGCTCGAAAATGACCGCAGATGACGTCGTATTCTATGGACAGAACGCGCACTTGTTTACGTTGCGTCATTACACTGACGTCATTCGGTAACGTCACGTGACGTCATCCGACCAATGGAACGTCAGTTTTCACTTTGTTGTAACCTGGATGTTTATATCAGGTCAATGCCTGATACAACAATATGTTATCAGTCAGTACGTATTCGGTCAATACATGGCAGGTTACCTGATAAATAATGATAGAGAACAATCAGGGGAATGTATGTGTGAACTATCAAGAAGTTCCATGAAAGGACACAGAAGTTATAAGAAATTTACCCGAATGTTAAGTTTGTGCGGACAACTACGTGGATGACGACGCGGACGGAGTGGGCGGGAAAAACGCCGACAAAAGCGAAAGCAGGCGCGACAAAAATGAATGTTTGTATAAGCTTGATTTCTGTCTAAGCGAGGTAACCGCCAATCCAACGGATGTGAACGACCAGACAGCAGTTACGGGAAATATCGGAGCATGGCTTCAAAGTCAAGGTGTATGATCACGTGGTACTAACAACGTCAACAAGTACCGATTCAAAGTATGTATTATTTTATAGTGTTCTTATTACGTAACGGATTTTGATGAAATATTGCGCATCAAACGCGTCTTGTTAAGCTGCATTTGGTGGTCTCTGTATTTTCGCCCACACTTCTGTCGTTTTTGCGAAGAATCGATTTACGACATATGTCTGTGCCAAACTCCATAGACCACCGAATGCAGCTCATGAAGACGCGTTTGCTGCGCCATATTTCATCAAAATCCGTTGCATATTAAAGAAAATATCAAATAATACTTACTTTGGAGTGGGCGACGTTGTTGTTGTCCTAATTAGGAGATACTAAGCCCTAACTAGGATATAGTAAGTCCTAATTAGGAAATAATAATTCATAATTATGAGATAGTAACTCCTAATTAGTAGACATTAACTCCTAATTAGGAGATAGTAAGCCCTAATTATGAGATAGTAACTACTAATTAGGAGACAGTAACTCCTAATTAGGAGATACGAAGCCCTAATTAGGAGATAGTAAGTTCTAATTATGAAATACTAACTCATAATTATGAGATAGTAACTCCTAATTAGAATACACTAAGTCATAATTAGGAGCTATTAACTACTAATTAAGAGATACTAACTCCTAAGTATGATATACTAAGTCCTAATTAGGAGATACTATCTCCTAATTAGGACATTGTACAAATATTTCAGCATCGACACAAGGCCGCTTACATAGGTTGCATAAGCTAGTCGAATACATATGGCTCCGGAGAAAAATTAACGTAAGTGTAAAAGCTTGTTTTATAATCATGTTCTTAATAAAAAATTTAATGTATGTATAATTCATAGGCGTAGGAGCGTTTCAATTATTGGGGGGGCCAAGTTGGTAAAAGCGAATTTATTATTGACAAGCCAAAAAAAAAAAAAATAAAAAAAAGTTCTTCATCTTAATATTGGGGGGGGGGGGGCCAGGCCCCCCACTTTTAACAATATTGGGGGGGGGGTGGGCCAGGCCCCCCCCCCCCATTTTTAACAATATTGGGGGGGCTTGTCCAACAATATTGTTATATCATCAATATTCGGGGTGGTGGGGGGCAGGCCTCCCACTTATTATCCCGATTGGATCGGGGCCCCAACTTACTTGTGCGCAATGCACAACATTTCAGAGCCAAATCTCCAAAACCAGGTGTGCGAAGGTGGTCGTTCTTGTGCGTGACACACATTTGAGTTGATATGTATGCAAGGGTGAAGTCTTGTTAAAATATTCCATATGGTTGCAACAATTTATTGTGTTGATACATCAACGTTTACTGGTGGATGAACGGGGCGGTTTTAGCCCCCACAGTTTCAACTGATTACTTACAACATGCGGCTGGCTATCTTCAGACTTGTTCTTGTAGAAACAAATCGCGGCCACCAAACTTATTGTTGTTGTTGTTGTTGTTGTATTCCAAAGTTCCGCCGCTTATTTTTCGGCGCACCCCTTCAAGCCACAAGACAGGAAGGGTGACTTGACATTTTATAAGTTCTGTCTGTATTAACGAACATGATTGAAAGCGGTGAAGCCGGGATAAAACTCGTATAATTGATGAACAAAAAGAATAAGGTCTACACAGGAAATTTCATCCACCATTATTGGGGGGGGGGGGGGCAAAGCATATTCTGCCCCCCCCCCCA